>NC_069411.1:66779557-66807369 GCF_026875155.1 Cherax quadricarinatus | reverse complement strand
TATGTGTAAATAATCACTATTGCCTTGGTGATGATATAATTTCAAAGTCATTCAGTTGTGTTTGTTCTGCTCTTTGCTCCTCTTACACCCAGGATAACAGGCCTTATTGTCAATGGGTTGAAATAACTAGTAAACTTTTGGCCTACCCCATGTGGGCTCTTCGGACCACCTCGGCTAGTGTGTCGACCATTGCTCTGTGCTCTCCTCGTATTCTTCTCTTGGCCTCCTGCAGTTCTGTGGCGGGTTTTTACATTGCTGCAATTACCACCTTATGCCCCTCAGACTGGATTGTTCCGACTAAGTAGTCCCTTTCGCCCAAACCATCCATACCTTCCTTTTTCTCAAATCCCCACCAGTTTTTTAATGAGCAGTGCAACTCCTCTCCCCCTCTCCTCCCTCAATCTTTCCCTGCGGATTTGATATTCCAGGTGGAAAGATTGCATCTGTTATCATTCTGGTGAGCTTTTTTTCTGTGAGAGCTATTATGTCTGGGGATGTTTTCTTGATTTTTTTCATGCCACTCCTTGCACTTATTTGTTATTCGGTCTGCATTTCTATACCCACACCTTAAACTTCTTTTCTATAACTGTGGTCGGGGGGTACATTGGGGTTGGGGAAGTGGGAGACCTGATGAGGAAATATGGGGGGTTTGCTGTGGGAGTGGAGTTTGTAATGAAGTGTGTGGGGCACTGATATGGCATGTGTGTTTTGGGTTAAATGTTTGGCGCACTGTGGTTGTCCGGGTTTGGGGGGGCTTCTGTAGGTGGTTGTGGGGGAGCTGTATTGATCTTCCTCTTGAATCGGGATCTCCTGTCCATGTCCATCTTTACCACTCTTTCCTCCTTTTATCTTTGTACCAACCCTCTCATTTTTTGCCTTCTTCTTGTGTCTGTTGTGGTGAAGATACACCTTCTGTATGCCACCAGCATGTCCATTAGTGTTGCTTTCTCCTGGAGGATACTGTTCCAAATCGATTCTGCCTTGAAAGTCACTTTCACTGGCCGGGTTCTTCACTTGCAAACCCCTCTATTCTCCGAAAATTTGCCAGCTGGGTCATGTCATTTTCTCCTATTGCTTTCATGATGCTTTTTTATTGCATTTTTCTTCCCTTGACTTCTTGCTTTGTAAGTTTCCTTCAACTTCCTGGAGCCCATAAACAAAGACTGACCTCTCCCTTTCATTCTCCCACTGCATATCCCTATGTATCCCCTGATTTGATTTAATTTTTCCCCTATTACAGCTTTCCTTTTCCTCAGTTTCTTCACTATCTATTGTCCTTGGGCTCAGTGGCCTGTCATTTCCCCTTTTCATCTTTCCCCGGGCTCTGCGTGGTTTGTTAGGGCCTCCACATATAGCTTAGCTCTTTCATTTTCTACAATCCACTCGGTTGCTCCTGATGTATTCTCTCTTTTTGATGGGTTCCACAGTGGTCCGATAAGCCACAATACACGATAACATAGTAATTCTAGGGGACTTTAACTTTAGTCGATTGGAATTTTTTGACTGGAATTTAGAATCTAACGACTTTTTAGAAAGAAATTTAAGATTGCTTTCTGAAGTAGTTTGTGACTGAACTTACAAGGGAAATAACCTGCTTGACTTGGTTCTGGCAAACAAGGAAACCCTTGCCAATAATTTAGAAATTACAGAGGAACTCGGCACATGCAACCACAAATCAATTACCTTTAGCATTGAATGGAATTATGTCAGTAGGAACAACTCAGTAATTGTCCCAGATTTCACTTGGGCAGATTACAATGGGCTTAGAGAACACTTATTACCTGTTGACTGGGGTAACAAAGAGAGTTATCAGTAGAAAAGCTTTCTAAACACCATACATCCCTGCACAAAGAACGTTTTATTCCCATATAAAGAAATTCGATCGAATAGAAAGACGCAAAAGGGGTTGAGCAATAGGCTCAAATATCTTTTAGGACAAAAGAAAGGAATCTGTAGGTGCATCAAAAGAGGTGAAGGTCATCTTATGAATCAATGTATTGACATTAAGAGGGACGTTAAAAGGGAATAAAAAAGCTAAACAGTACAACGAAATTAAAGTTGCCTCCGAATTCGAAAACTAACCCTAAAAGTTTTTTTTCCAGATTTATAGAACAAAAGTTAGAGATAAGATAGGTCCCCTTAAAAATTTATTTTTGGCATCTTACTGACAAGGAGAATGAAATGTGCTCAATTTTTATTAATCATTTTCTCTCGGTTTTTACAAAAGGAAGACACTAACAATATCCCAGTAATTAATTTTTTTAGTGGGCCTGAAGAAGATAAATTATATAATATCATAGTCACTAACGAAATGGGTTTTGAAAAAAAACAGACAGACTGAAACAAAATAAGTCGGGCCCGGGTCCTGATGAGCTTTTTTCAAGGTTTTTTAAGGAATGCAAAATGGAACTCTGTGAACCATTAAATAATATTTTTAATTTATCTCTTTAAACAGGTGTTAGTGTCTGATAGTGGAAGATGGCTAAAGTAATTCCATTTTTTTAAAAAAGGGGACAAGTCGTTACCGTCAAATTTCCGCCCGATAAACCTGACCTAAACTGTAGGCAAATTACAGAGTCCCTTATAGCTAGTATTATAAGAAGCCATCTCGATAAGCATAATTTGATTAATGAACTCAGCATGGATTCACGCCCGGGGGCCCTTTCTGCCCTTAACTAATTTATTAACCTTCTTCAGTAAAGCTTTGAGGCCGTTGTTTCACGATGAAGAATTCGATATTGTTTATTTAGAATTTAGAGACTGTTAAAGAAAGTGGCAGCTCATGGCAGGGGGGGAAAAATTTGCGGGTCATGGATCGAGTAATGGCTCCCCCAAAAGGAGTGTGCTTAAATGGCGTTAAATCCGAGTGGGGATCTGTAACAGTGCGTTCCACAGAGATCAGTCTTAGGGCCCGTTGTTGTTTATAATACGTATATATCAATGACCTTGATGAGGGAATTACAAGTGATATGGGGAAAATTTCGCCGATTACACAAAGACAGGTAGAATAATTTATTAAACCGTAGATGTCATGAGCTTCAGGAGGATTTAGACAAATTCATTTTCGTGGTCAAAAAGTGGCAGATGCAGTTCAGTGTAGATAATGCAAGGTTCTAAAGCTCGGGAGTGTCCATAACCCTAGCGCATATAAGTTAAATAACGTAGAACTTAGCCATACAGATTTTGAAAAGGACTTGGGGTTTATGGTAAGCAGCAAACTTAAACCAAGGAAAAGCAGGCCTACGCGTAAGTAATAAGGAAAGCAGATTACTGGGATTTATGTCAAGATGTGTAGATGAGGGTTTTTCAGAGAACCATCAAGTTGATATCAAGAAGTGTAAGCAACAGAAGTCCAGAGGTGGTGATCTGACTTGACTCTGTGAAGACTGTTTGTGTGCGCTCTGTGAATCTGAACAAGTTGTCCTCTTGGGGCCAACTCAACAAACAGTTAATGGAGAGCTGAGGGTGGCTAAACTTGAGATACAGCAACTGACTGAGGAAGCAAAGAAGATTCGTAAGTAATCCTGCTGTTAAGAATCTTCAAGCCAAGAAAGAACATAAGGACAAAAGAAAGAAGGAACACTGCAACAGGTCTACTGACCCATGCAAAACAGGTCCATGTCCCCCCCCCACCGGATAAGCCCAGTGGCCCACCTAGTCAGGTCACTTCCACTTAAGGAAGGAGGAAGGCATCTGCACCTCTCCTTCCGACAGTATTTAAGTCTCCGCACTGTCGCTTGATCTTCAGATAGTTCCTGACTATGGAACTGAACTTCTCCAGGCCGGGGGACTGACAACCTCAAATTCTACGACTACAAGGGGGGATGGACTAATTACATCGTCTTCACATCTCTACTGCTCCTGCCTATTTTTCTGTATTCGACTGAAGAAGCCTACTGTGTAGGCGAAACGTTTCGGAATAAAGTTGTCTAACTGTTGCTATGTGTCTTACCTAACAACCTGTCGGTATTGTATACCATTTTGATTTTTCATCTAGTAGCAAAGCTAGTCAGGTCCGGCTAACACCCACCCACACCCCACTCATGTATTTATCTAACCTAATTTTAGCCTCTATAACTGTACTCGGGAGTTTGTTCCACTCATCCGCAACTCTATTACTAAATAGTGCTTTTTCCCATATCTTTCCTGAATCTGAATTTTTCAGCTTGAAACCATTGCTGTGAGTCGATTATACTGGAAATTTAAGCACACTGTTTACATCCCATTTATTTATTTTTGTTTTCCATTTATACACCTCGATCATATCCTCCCTAATTCTACGCTTTCAAGAGAGTGCAGATTCAAGGCCCCCCAGTCTATCCTCATAGGGAAGATTTCTGATACATGGGATCAACTTTGTCATTTTTCCTCCTGGTACGTTTTTCAGTGCATTTATATTCATTCTGTGACCAGAACTGTGCAGCCTAACCAAGGATATATAGAGTTGAAGAAGAACCTGAGGACTTCTATTATTTATTCTTCTAGATATGAAACCAAGGATTCTGTTTTATTGCAAATGTTCATGCACTGTTGTCTTGGTTTTTAGATTACTGCTAACCAGAACTCCTAAATCCTTTTCGCAATCAGTAGTATTAAGATCTACATCTGTAGATGAATGGTTCAGAGAACCGACATGTTGATAAATTAGACACATGTGCAACTCTTGGGTATCTTTATTGAGGAAACGTTTCGCCACACAGTGGTTTCATCATCCATACGTAGGAAAACTTGAAGAACAGAGAAGAATGAGGTAATCATCCCTCAACCTTGAGTCGATGTGTTCAGTCCATCAATCTTGAATAGAAAAAGGGCATATCAGCGGAGAAGCAGCTTATAAACCGTATGGCAGGAGAGGTGCAGCAGTCATAGGTCGTGTCACATTTGTTCAATGTGGAAGTAGGTCGTTTCCTCAATAAAGATACCCAAGATTTTGCACATGTGTCAAATTTTATCAAGATCTACATCATTTAGTTTATATGTGGCATGGTTATTTAACTGTCCAACATTTAGAACTTTGCTTTTGTCAATATAATACTGCATCTGCCACTTTTCCGACCATTGCATCGGTCTATTCAAATCATCCTGGAGTGCTCTAGTGTGCTCATTAGAATGAAATGGCCGGCCTAGTTTTGTGTCATCAGCAAATTTGCTTATGTCACATTTTATTCCCTCATCTATGTCGTTTTATGTAAATTGTGAGCAACAACGGGCCCAACACTGACCCTAAGGAAAACCGCTTGTGGCGTGCCCCCTTCTGATTTCTCCCCATTTATGCAAACTCTCTGCTGCCTATTTGTCAGCCATGCCTCTACCCAGGAAAAAAATTCTCCTCCTATTCCCTGTGCCTTAAGTTTCCTCAATAGTCTCTGAGTGGAACTCTATCGAAAGCCTTACGGAGTCTATATACACAATATCATATTCATTTCCATGATCTACCTCCTCAAGACCCTTTGTGAAAAAAAGTTAGTAAATTCGTAAGACTGGAAGGCCCCCTTTTGTAAAACCGTGTTTTAGATCATTAATCAGCTTATGCCTATCAAGATGGCTACGAATTGCTTAGGCAATTATTGATTACATAAATTTTCCCACTCTTTAAGTAAGGCTTTTTGTCTATAGTTCGAAGCCAAGGACCTGTCAGCTGCCTTGTAATAGGTATTACATTTGCCATTTTCCACTTATCAGGCACTATGCAGTTTTGTAGCGATATGTTGAAAAGATTAGGCAAAAGGGTTTTCTAAGTTCTTCTTACATTCCTTTAACACCCTTGCAAACAGTTCATCAGGGCCTGGGGGTTTGTTAGGTTTTAATTTCTCTATTTGTCTGAGGACCATGTCACTAGTTACAGCAATTGTGTATAGTTTATTAACGGTCTGTTCACTTAATCTATTATTTCAGGAATTTCGCTAGTATCTTCCTGGGTAAAAACTGAGAGGAAGTAAGTATTGAAAATTTCACACATATCCTTATCACTGTCCTGAACCTGGACAGTGGCTGGAAAGCATGGAACAAAGTTAAGGATCAAGAGGACGGATGGAGATGTAGAATCAACGAAGATTCAGGAAACTGTTGTGGAAACATCGACCCCTTTTCTCGTGCTGCTGATGAATGTGAGTCAACTACTGAGAACCCTCACGACAAACGATGCCAAGGAAGGAAAAAACTTTGTTGTTGGGGATAGCCAGGTTAGGTATGTGGATAGGGCCTTCTGCTTGAAGAATAAGAGTAGGAGACAAAGGGTTTGCTTTCCTGGGGCTGGGGTGGAGGATATTGTTAGCCGGCTTGACAACATCATGAATAGTATTGGGATCAGTCCGATTATTTGCCACAGTCCTGGAGGCAATGATATAGGCATGCGTAAAGTGAGGATTTAGTTAGAAGGTACAGAACAGCAGTAGACATAATTAGGAAGAAGGGGGGGGGGCCCCCTGTTATATGTGGCTTTTTGACAAGTAGGGGTGTTGGAAATTAATGGTTCTCCAGATGAATTGGTATTAAATGTTGGCTGGACAAGCACTGTAAATAAGGCAGTACCATTCATTGACAACTGAGCCCCACTTCTACGGTAGATGGGTTCACTTATCTAGGGCAGGTGTGGTTTTCATGCTAACTCAGATAAGGGTGTAGTTAGGACTTTAAACTAGGATTAGTTAGATTTTATAGGTTCAGAAATGGAGAATAATGAATATGGATATATTGTTTTAGGAGTAACACAGGGTAATGATAATTACAGAAATTGTGTAAAAGCAAAGTGAACGGGAAAAAGGTGCAAAAGAAATAACATATAACTGTATTTTATAGTAACAGTCGAAATGCAAGAAACAAAATTAATGAATTATTTTTGGTAGCATGTGCTGGGAACTTTGATGCCATTGCGATAACTGAAACGTAGAATGATTTAAAGAGTAAGAATATGATTGCTGAGTGTAATATTAAAGGGTTTAAGTTGTTCCCTGTGGATAGATATAATGGGAAGGGGGAGGAGTCGCATTAATATGTTCGAGAAATATTAATTGTTGCATCAAAACAGTTAAAAAATATATGGATTAGTAACAGAATCTGTTTGGGTAGAGTTTGTAGAAGGTCAAGAAAACTAATTCTAGTGTAATATACCGACCCCCAGGTTTGGATCACGATAGAGGGAGACTTCTTTGGGACGAAATTTTTAGGGGTTCTAGACACAATAACGTAGTGATAGTAGGGGATTTTTAAATTTAGTCAAATTGTCTGGACTTCTTTGACCGTAATCTGGAGTCCAGTGACTTATGGAAACAGTTCCCGGACTGTTTTCTGAAGCAGTGTGTAACAGAGCCCACCAGAGGTAATAATTTGCTAGATCTAGTCTTGTCAAATAAAGGGAAACACTCGTAAATAATCTGGAGATCGCTGAAGAGCTTGGGGCTAGTGATCACAAATCCATCACTTTTAGCATTAACTGGGAATACGAAAACAATGATAATATGGTAAAGATCCCTGATTTTCGTTCTGTCGATTATATTGGACTTAGGGAGCACCTGTTTAATCTGGATTAGGGTAATATAATAATAATTTTACTGATGATCATATTTTACGATTACGAAGGGATCTGCGGTTATGTTTTTTTCTTAATAACGTACAACGAGCTCAGAGTATATATACTCCCCAAGAAGATTTTAGGTCAAATAATAACGACCCCAAATGGGTTAACAGGAGCTAAAGCATTTACTAGGAGAGAAAAGGGGAATTTATAGGCGCATCAAAAAGGAGAGATTAACCTTGACCAATGTGTTCAGTTAGAAAGAAAAGTAACAAAGGGGATTGGGAAAGCTAAACGTGACTATAAATCAAAGACTAATCCAGAAGCATTCTTTCAAGTGTACAGGACGATGATGAGGGAAAAAGTAGGACCTCTGAAAATTGGGAATAGACACTGAAGGATAACGAACTGGAAATGTGTTCTCTATTTAATAAATTATTTTTTGTCAGTTTTTACTCAAGAAGACGTTAATGAGATTCCAGAATTAACAATTATTCAGTTCCTGAAGAGTTCAAATTAACGAATTTACCGTCACGAGGGATATGGTTATCAAACAAATAGATAAATTGAAACAAAATAAGTCTCGGGGAACCGACGAGTTTTTTTCCAGGAAACTTAAACAATTCAAGACGAAACTTAGGCAGCCATTAACAAGTGTGTTTAATGCTTCCATTTTAACTGGTGTTGTGCCAGAGATTGGAAGATGGCTCACATAGTTCCTCTATTCATTCAGGGGTTGAGTCCATTCCATCAAATTACCGTCCAGTAAGCCTGACGTCTGTAGTAGGCAGTTATTAGAATCAATTATAGCTAATATTATTAGAAGTCAACCTTTGAAGAGCATAATTTGGTTAATGAATCTAAAGCATGGGCTCACGAGGTCGTTCCTGCCTGAAAAAATTTACTGACATTCTTCAATAAATCATTGGAGGCTTTAGTAGTAATAAAGAATATGTTTTTTTTTGGGATTTCAGTAAACCCTTTCGAAAGAGTACCTCACAAAAGACTTAAGTTTTAAAAGGGGCAGCTCATGGTATGGGAGGTAAAGTTCTAGCATGGATAGAGGCATGGCTTACCAATAGAAAGCAGAGAGTTTCCATTAATGGGTTCAAAACTGAATGGTGATTAGTAACTAGGCCCACTGTTGTTCATAATTTACATCCAACACCCCCGGCAGCGGCAGCGGCAGCAGCGACTTCCAAGCTCCGTATTTTTCTCCAACTACCAGAGCTACAAATGCTCCTATGATAAACCTAGTTAAAAGCAAAACTGCACTACCCAACGTAGCACCCAGAATGACAAAAGATTACCAACAGTGAAACCTACAAATCGAAAAAAAGAGAGATCAAAGGAAGACTGCACACAAACCGAAAGCAACACCCCGCTGCCAGCCGAACAACGTAACCCTAAGCTTTGTATACTACAACTTCTTCTTAACAACAACAATTCCTGTAGTATTATGAGGCGCAATCTAAGAGGAAACAACACCAAGGCCAGCAAGAAAACACCGAAAAATCAACTATTCAACAAGTGTAGCCAGGAGGACGCCGGCCCAGCAACCACCCCACTCACCACCACTAAAGGGCGACACCACAACAATAACAACAAACATGGCTGCCACCAGCCCATCCTCCCCTCTCTTCCCCGGATTCAACCTACCTAGTAGTCTCTCAGGTATGACCAACGATCCAGATACCCTAAAGTCATGCATCTCCAACTTAGTTATTGAAATATGAATCTTCGAAGACGCTAACAAAACAAGACACCAGGATGACACAACTCGAGAACAAAATCCTCAGTCTTGAACAAAAGTTATCAACACCTGGAATGACTAACTGTGACAAGACCACCAAACATCATAGATTAGCCATACCCAACAAATAATATCTCTTAATACAAAGGTTGAAGAAGCAGTAAAACAATGGAAGAACAACTTAGATAACCAGTTTCAGTGACTACTTGCTCCCCAAAGAAGATAAAACGAGCAAGAAAAACTATCGGACGCAGTAATAGTTAACAGTCCACTTTTTTCCCAGTGATATGAACCAAACAAACAGAAAGAAATTACTCTGCGATCATAAAGGACCAAACAAGTGTTATTGTACCAGAGTCTGAAATAAAAGAAGCCAGATTACTAGATCCATGGTAGAAAAAGTGTTATGCTTAGATTCAACTCACATGATGGGAAAAAAAAGACTTAATTATTGCATCTATTAAAGTAAAGAAAGAGGTTATACATAAACGAGTGTCTTACCAAAAACGTCAGAACCTCCTGTATAGAGTCAGAAAACTTAGCGGGAAATAATGACAAAATACACCAATGCTTCACACGGGTTGGGAAAAATTTTCTAGTTAGGAAAAACAAATGTAGGTCAACTGTACACAATCACGAACGAGAATGATCTATCCCGATTTCTCAGGGATACTAATCTTACAGAGAATAACTAAACAATGTCCAACTTAAAAGTTTTCGTAGTGTAGTGTATGTTTTGCTCCATTATTGTTCAAATTTCATTGTACAATCTCTTAGTATTTAAATAACAACTACCTCATTTTTGTGATTTTACTAGTAAGCATAAATCACCTTATGTGATTTTCTTATTTACTATTGTTCGCTTGAACATTAGCTGAATTGATACTTTCTCTGTCCATATTACTACCTCATATTTTTTTTAAATACTACAATTGATATTACTTACTAAAATTAATAATATCATTTTTACTAAAATTTCAATTTACTCTTAACATTTTTGACATTTAATAACCATTACTTGACTAATTACCTTTACCTGTTTTAATCCCACATTTACTATCCTAGATTACTCTTAATTACCTTGTACTGCCATATAACCTCAAGTATAACTACCAGTGCAATTTGAATGAAATAAACATTACTATTTCATTTTTTTGTAATCATTATTACTTACTAAAATTTTATTAAACACCATATTTACTACCAGTCAATTTACTTTTGTACATTAAACATTATTTTATACTTCCCTAACATTTTGTTCCCAAAATTTTAAAGTTTTTATATTAAACCCCCAACCTTGTATTATCCTTTGTACCTGTGAAACCTGGGTCCCCTGTCTACCATCTTACTATCATATTATAACCAAGACATTACCATTGTGATTTTTACTATTATTCTTTTGTACTTTAATTGTGAATTTTATTTTGTCAATTTAAATCTATAGTTATAACCTTGACTTGTCAACAACCCATACCAGACTCTAGTGCAATTGCAAGTACCATTTCAAATTGTATTTTTATATTATAAGTTTATATTATAATTCCTACCATCTGTCCATTTAACTTTGCTTACCATTACTTAATTTTAGTCCCTTTTATATTTTCTCCTTTATTTTAGCTTTATATAACTACCTAGTTTATATATCCACAACTGTTAAAATATCAAGGTGCTATTCCGGGTGCTAAGTGGGAATAAGCCACAATCTTGCCTTTATATTCCAAAGCTCATTTATTCACAACCTATATTAGTCCCTTTTTATTATAATTTTAACTATAATTATAACTTTAAAAAATTACCTTTATAGTACTACCTACTATCATATTCCCAAGCACTATTAATGATCATCACTTTATTTGTATTAGTCCCTTAGCTCTTTATTTTACATTTGTTAAATAATTCAGGTGCTATTTTTTTAGCTTAAGACTATTTGCTTTGTTTTATACTTAAATTCTAACTATAGATTCACTACAAATCTTTTTGATTACAAGCATTGATCCTGATACCAACCTCTTTTTTTAATGACTTAAATGAATCAAACAGTTACTGTAATTACAAAACTGCAGAACAATCAAAGGCACTTCTCAGTGCCAACAACAACTTAACTATTTTTTAACTACAATATCAGATCTTTAAGCAAGCATTACGATGACCTCATAGAAATTACAAAATTTCCCTTACATGCCAATATTCCATCATTACACTAACTGAAACCTGGCTAAACCCTTTGATAGTACAGATGCCCTATGCCATTCCTGGTTACACAGCCATACACAACTGTAGGCCAGACCAACAAGGGGTGGCACAGCCATATACTACTCAGACCAACTAGAATGTATCACTAATACTTGCACAAGGGAGAACATGGGGAATATATAATAGCTAAATTCAAATCCAAAATACCTACAAAAACCTCTCACATTGATAAACATCTACAGAGTTCCACAGTCAAACATTAGCCAATTTAGTCAAAATCTAGGAAGTATGTAACTGATGCACGCATGAACAAAGATCACTTACTACTCTCAGGTGACTTCAAATATAAATCTCCTGCAAGACCAGGACCCACACTTTTACTGAATTCACAAACACAATGAGTAACTGTATGTTACTACCAACAGTAACAAAACCTACAAGAGTTACAGAACATGTTTCCCTACTTGACCACACTGGACCAACACCATATCCCCTTTAAAATCAGGCATAATTACAGATAATACCACAGACCACTACCCTACTTTCCTCATAACAACTCTTGGTAAACTACCCCAAGACACTACTAAAGTCACCTTCCAGACTTCACAATGAGGCAGCCATTAATAACTTCGCAAAAGCATTAGCAAAAATTGATTGGCACACTGAGGGTAGAAATCTATACAGATATTGACGAATGTATTAATAATTTTCTAAAAAGACCCAATACCTCTATACAAGCACTGCCCCCCCCAAAAAAACTAAACAGATGACAGCAAAGAGACTGAACAGTCCCTGGCTAACACCCAGCATTCTCAAATCCATAAATACAAAAAACCAATAGAAAAACAGTACAGAAATGGGTCACAATAACCAGAGACCAAACAAACGTTACTCGTCAATCCTAAACCCGCCTGATAAAAGGGCAAAAAAATTGTATTATGAGAACAGATTATCCAACTTACGAGGTGATATAAAAAAGACCTGGAAAACACTATCTGAAATTCTGGGAACAAAAAAGATATCACGAAATAGCGAAATAAAATAGCAAAATCAGATGAACCCCAACTCCCACCAACAGAAACAGCAAACAGACTCAATGATTTCTTCTCCACTATAGGACAAAACCTTGCCCATAAAATCCCAAGCTCAGATACCCCACCAAATAACTACCTCACCGGCAAATACCCGAACACACTGTTCCTAGCTCCGACTAACCCATACGAAGTCTCCCTTATTATCAATGCACTAAAAAACAAGGCAGGAGATTTAAGTACCTTACCACCCTTTATATATAAAAAAGTGTCACAAGTTTCTATCTCCAATCATTGCAACACTCTTTAACAAATCCATTGAATCCTCCACCTTCCCTACAGTACTCAAAATAGCAAGGGCACCCCGATCCACAAAGGAGGAGACCAACAGAGTTGAATAACTATAGGCCAATATCCAACTTACACCCTCTCTCAAAAAACTTTGAAAAACTAATTCCCTAAAAAGAATCTACTCCTACCTTATCTCCCAGAACATACTCAACCCCTGCCAATTTGGATTCAGGCCTAATAAAAATACTAATGATGCTATTATACACATGCTAGAACATATATACACTGGGAATAGAAAAAAAGAATCCCACTGGGGATCTTCATTGACTTACGTAAAGCTTTTGATACAGTTGACCATGACTTGCTCCACGTAAATTGTCACACTATGGTATAAGAGGGCACTCCCTCAATTACCTCAAGTCATACCTCAGCAACAGAAGCCAATATGTGTACGCAAATGGGGGGAAACTCTTCTGCGCAACCAATTACAGTTGGTGTCCCACAGGGAAGTGTCCCCTTTGGGCCCTCTTCTCTTTCCTCCTATACATAAATGACCTTCCAAATGCTTCGCAATTACTCAAACCCACACTATTTGCAGATGACACTACATACGTCCTTCTCTCACCCGAGCCCAGTCACACTAGCCAATACTGTAAATACCGAATTACAGAAAATATCTACCTGGATGAGGACAACAAACTTACACTAAACATTGACAAAACCTACTTCATTCAGTTTGGTAACAGAGCTACAGATGTCCCTCTTAAAAATAATGATAAACGGATCACCTATCACAAAGGGTAACAGAGGGAAAATTCTTAGGAATCCACCTTGATAATAGACTCAAATTTCATACACATATACAACAAATTTCTAAGAAAATTTCCAAGACGTAGGCATACTATCGAAGATCGGTACTATGTTCCACAGTCAGCCCTCCTGGCCCTATATCACTCTCTTATTTACCCCTATCTCACCTATGGAATTGTGCATGGGGCTCAACAACATTAACCATCTCAGACCACTAATTACCCAACAAAAGGCTGCAGTTAGAATGATAAAATTCTCACTACAGGCAGCACACTCCACCAATATTCAATACACTAAACCTACTCACCATACAAAACATCCATACTTATTACTGCACCTATTACATACATAGAACACTTAACTCTGATATTAAAACCCCCCCCTCAAACATCTCCTTGCCAACCTCAACAAACACATGACCATAACACAAGGCACAGATCACTCTTTGATGTTCCTCGTGTTCATCTCACACTATGCAAAAACTCAATGCACATAAAAGGCCCTAAAATCTGGAATTCATTACCTGTAAATATAAAGAAACCACCTGTTTATAAATTCAAGTCCCCTACTCAAAGATCACTTACTCACCCAAAACCAAATAAATACTGAATAACTGAACCTTATAAATTTTATATCTTAAATGTTTCTCACAATTATATCACATAAATGTTAAACCTAAAACCCAATCTAACTTTATTATTTTTTAAATACACTACCTAACAGAATCCTTCATATGACCCCGTCTTTGTAATTAAATCACTTGTGCTTTATAGTAATCTGTTTACATTAATGTTTTATCCCCTGAAATTCATCATTGCTTAATTAATCTTAAGTTAATTTTAAGCCAGCCCGTAATGCATGCATAGTATAAGTGGCTTTTGGCATACTGCTCTTTATCTGTATTTTTTTGTACCTCTGTATGTGTGCACAAATTTATAATAAATAAATAAAAAAATTAATGACCTTGATGAAGGAATTACAAGTGACATGAGTAAATTTGCTGATGACACAAAAATAGGCCGTTTGATTCATCTGAGGGGGATACCAGCGAACTCTAGGAGGATGTGGACAAATTAATGTCTTGGTCTGAAAGGTGGCAGTGAAGTTCAATGTGGACAAGTGTGAAGTACTAGTCCTGGGGGAAAGAAAATAACCCTCAAATTTATAAACTAGGTGAAGTAGACCTTATTTATACAGAATGTGAAAAAGACTTGGGAGTCATGGTAAGCAGAAATCTAAAGCCAAGACAGCATGCCTGGGAGTGCGCAATAAGGCTAACAGATTACTAGGATTTTTGTGGAGAAATTTTCTCCAGGAGGGGGGTATCAGCCCCCTTCAGCCCCTTTCAGCCCCTTTCAGCCCTGAGGGGCCCAGCCCTCTCAGAAGGGGCAAACATCTTGTTTACTGCTACAGCAAGTAATTGATCCCAGAATGCAATAAAAGAGTATGCGACATGTGGTCAAGCGACCGCCGCTCCTTGCAAGAGTCCAGTGTTGCAAAGTGTTTAATAAAAGACAGTCCATCACTTACCTTAGCAGGACAATTAAGGAAAATCCTGCTCCCACTTTATTACCATGGTAAAGAGAGTGTAAATTGTTGTCTCTGCTTAAGACAGCAAGAATCAAACATTCTGCTTTGCTTCATGGGGAAGTGGCAAGGAAGCAAAAGTACTAGGTCAGCTTTTCCTTTATGTTCGAGGGGCATTGGAGCGGCTTAGGATGCTGTGAGGGCAGATTACTTTTGACTCTACTTAGAGTCACACTGACGCCAGGAAAACCAACAAAGAACACTGATCCGTGCGTTAGAGTGAACAAAGTGTCTTACAAAACACAATAAACACTTACAGAGAAGTGTGATCAGCTTCTTCAGTGATAAGATTGTGAACAATAAAGACAAATCTTGTGGAACATAGTGTACCAGTGTGCGTATTCCTAGACAATGGAAGACGTGGACATCCAAGGACACTTCAGCTTCTATCAAGTCACTGATACCTGTCGAGGGTGTAAAGAACACCATAGCTCACGCTACAAGAGCAAGGTAGGTTATGAATTTCTTGTAGTACGGGGGACTGCGCAGTTCTTGTGTCGCAAGGAGTTTGTAATCAACCTGTAGTCGGCAGTGAGGTGCGGACTTTTGAGTCCAAACAAGTACGTAAGTCAGCCATCAGTGAATGAAATATGCTGACATAACACCCCCTAGGGGTAATTTATTATTAACATAATATACATTTACAGCCCTTTGTGAAGTGGATGTTACAGCTTCCCAAGACCTCGTCTGCAGGGGCGGCTGTGTGGACAATGAGCTGTCTTATAAGCTAAGTACTCCATATATTTAATCTTTAACCTTAGCTGGCAAACCATTTCTCAACAATTTATTTCATGAAGTATAAGTAACAGAAGTCCAATAATTATTTTACAGCTCTATACATGTTAGGTAAAAGGACACAAGTGCAACTAATGTAACATTTTATTGCGGCAAAGTTTCGCTCTCCAGGAGCTTTGTCAAGCCGTTACTAGTGCAACGAGTAGAAACTGACCTCCTTTATGATGCAGTAGACTTCTCGTGGCTCCAGGTGAAGAGCGCTAGCGTTGCAAAGCTCCGGGAGATGTTCCACACTGAACACGTTGTGATACAATCTGCTTGTCAATGTTGCCCATTCTACTTTACTGTACTTCTTCCTATATCAATGATAATTGGAGAGAGAGAGAGAGAGAGAGAAAAAGAGGAGAGAGAGAGAGAGAGAGAGAGAGAGAGAGAGAGAGAGAGAGAGAGAGAGAGAGAGAGAGAGAGAGAGAGAGAGAGAGAGAGAGAGAGAGAGAGAGAGAGAAGCTATTAAGTATTACTATGTTTCAATGATAACATGAAAACAAGTTTCCATATCTTAGCTATTTACTAGTAATACTATGAAAAGCAAAGAAAAATAAGCTTTAAAATATATGACTAGACAATTTAAATGTTTCTTATTACAGCAACAAGAACGTGAGATAATAGCCATACATTTGTCATGGCTTTAAAGCATGGGTCACCAATCGTGCCTTACAGCAGCAGTATACCTAGATAGTGCTTCTGGGATCAACGCCCCCGCAACCCGGTCTGTGACCAGGCCTCATGGTAGATCACCTCGGCTTACGTGCTGGCCGCATGTAAACTGACGTATGAACCACAACCCAGCTGGTCAGGTACTGACTTCAGGTGCCTGCCCAGAGCCTTCTTGACGACAGTCAGGGGTCTATTGGTAATCTCCTTTATGAATATTGGGAGACAGCTAATCAGTTTTGGGCCCCTGACACTTATTGTGTTGTCTCTGAGCGTACTCACTGCACTCCTGCTTTTGCTTTCGTTGGGAGTGATTTTCGTGTGCAAATATGGGACTAGTACCTCCAGAATTTTCCAAGCGTATCTTATCATGTGTCTTTCTCGCCTGTATTCCATGGAATACAAATCAAGGAGCTTCAACAGTTCCCAGTAATTTAGGTGCTTTATCATACATAAACGTACAGTAGAAGTTCTCTGTATATGCTCCAGGTTAACAATTTCGCCTGCCTTGAGAGTGGCACTTTGATTTATAGCAGTATTCCAGCCTAGAGAGAACAAGCGATTTCAAGAGAATCATCATGGGGCTGCTATCCCTAGTTCTGAAGGTTCTCATTATCCATCATGTCATTTTCCTAGCAGATGTGGTAGATACATTGTTGTGATCTTAGAAAGTGAGAGCCTCTAACATTGTAACTCCTAGGTACTTCACATTAGTTTTTCACTCTACTGTGTCGTTGTTTTATACTCAGATAGAGTTTTAGTTTCCACGACTTTTCCGTATCGGAGTAAATGAAATTTCTCTTCATTGAAGTTTATATCATTTTCTTTAGCCCATTTAAAAAATTGGTTGACGTCCGCTTGGAGTCTTGCAGTGTCTTCGATGGATGACGGTGACATGGGAAATTCTGGTGTCATCCGCAAAGGAAGACACGGTGCTGTAGCTTACATATCTGTCTATGTCAGATGCAGGTGCCAGGGATGTAGTGTTGGCATGAAGGTGTCAGGGGTGTAGTGTTGGCATGCAGGTGTCAGGGATGTAGTGTTGGCATGAAGGTGTCAGGGGTGTAGGGTTGGCATGCAGGTGTCAGGGATGTAGTGTTGGCATGAAGGTGTCAAGGGTGTAGTGTTGGCATGCAGGTGTGAGGGGTGTAGTGTTGGCATGCAGGTGTCAGGGGTGTAGTGTTGGCATGCATGTGTCAGGGATGTAGTGTTGGCATGAAGGTGTCAGGGGTGTAGTGTTGGCATGCAGGTGTCAGGGGTGTAGTGTTGGCATGCAGGTGTCAGGGGTGTAGTGTTGGCATGCATGTGTCAGGGATGTAGTGTTGGCATGAAGGTGTCAGGGGTGTAGTGTTGGCATGCAGGTGTCAGGGTGTAGTGTTGGCATGCAGGTGTCAGGGGTGTAGTGTTGGCATGCAGGTGTCAGGGGTGTAGTGTTGGCATGCAGGTGTCAGGGGTGTAGTGCTGGCATGCAGGTGTCAGGGGTGTAGCGTTGGCATGCAGGTGTCAGGGGTGTAGTACTCACTTAATTGTACTCACCTAATTGTGGTTGCAGGGCTCGAAACTCAGTTCCTGGCCCCACCTCTTCACTGTTCGCTACTAGGTCCTCTCTCTCTCTCTCTGCTTCCTGAGCTTTGTCATACCTCGTCTTAAAGCTATGTATCGTTCCAGCCTCCACTACATCACTTGTTAGGCTATTCCACTTCCTGACGACTCAATGACTGAAGAAAAACTTCCTAACATCCCTGTGACTCATCTGAGTCTTCAGCTTCCAATTGTGACCCCTTGTTTCTGTGTTCCCTCTCTGGAACATCCTGTCTCTGTCCACCTTATCCATTCCACGCAGTATTTTGAATGTCGTTATCATGTTTTCCCTAACCCTTCTGTCCTCCATTGTCGTCAGTCCGATTTCCCTCAACCTTTCTTCGTAGGACATTACCCTGAGCTCCGGAACTAGCCTTTTTGCAAACCTTTGTACTTTCTCTAATTTCTTGACATGCTTGACCATGTGTGGGTTCCAAACTGGTGCTGCATACTCCCAGTATGGGCCTGACGTACACAGTGTACAGTGTCTTGAACGATTCCTTACTAAGGTATCGGAACGCTATTCTCAGGTTTGCCAGGCGCTCATATGCTGCAGCAGTTATCTGGTTGATGTGTCCCTCCGGAGACGTGCTCGGTGTTATGGTCACCTCAAGATCTTTCTCCTTCAGTGAGGTTTGCAGTTTTTGTCCACATAACCTATACTCTGGGGTCTTCCTTACCCTTCCCCAATTTTCATGACTCTGCATTTAGGAAGGTTGATTCGAGAAACCAGTTGCTGGACCAGGTGTCCAGTCTGTCCAGGTCTCTTTGTCGTCCTGCCTGGTCCTCATCTGATTTAATTCTTCTCGTTAACTTCACATCATTTGCGTACAGGGACACTTCAGAGTCTATCCCCTATATCATGTCATTCACATATATCAAAATAGCACTGGTCCTAGGACTGACCCCTGCGGGACCCCACTCGTCACAGGTGCCCACTGTGATACCTCATCACGTACCATGACTCGTTCTTGCCTCCCTGTCAGGTATTATCTAATCCATTGCAGTGCCCTTCCTGTTATACGTGCTTGGTCCTCCAGCTTCTGCACTAATCTCCTGTAAGGAACTGAGCCGAAGGCCTTCCTGCAGTCCAGAAAAATGTAATCAACCAACCATCTCTTACGTGTCTTACTTCTCTTACCTTGTCATAGAACTCCAGAAGGTTTGTGACACAGGATTTTCCTTCCATGAATCCGTGCTGATTGTCGTTTATAATCTTGTTCCGATCCAGGTGTTCCACCATTCTCCTCCTGATAATCTTCTCCATGACTTACATACTATACACGTCAGAGACACTGGTCTGTAGTTTAGTGCCTCGTTTCCGTCTCCTTTCTTAAAAATGGTGACTACATTTGCCGTCTTCCATACCTCAGGTAGTTTGCCCAGTTTCAAGGGATGTATTGAAGATTGTGGTAAGTGGCACACACAGCGTCTCTCCTCCTTCTCTGAGGACCCACGGGGAGATGTTGTCCGGACCCATCGCCTTTGAGGTATCAAGGTCACTTAGCAGCTTCTGCACCTCCTCCTCCGTTCTTTGTATATCATCAAACACTTGATGGAATATTCCCTGTTGGTGTTCCCCTCTGTGCTGTCTTCCAAGAGCCCTTCCTGTCTCTACTGTAAAAACTGCAAATACTAGGGTAGGCATGCAGGTGTCAGGGGTGTAGTGTTGGCATGCAGGTGTCAGGGGTGTAGTGTAGGCATGCAGGTGTCAGGGGTGAAGTGTAGGCATGCAGGTGTCAGGGGGGTAGTTTGGCATGCAGATGTCAGGGATGAAGTGTTGGCATGCAGGTGTCAGGAGTGTAGTGTAGGCATGCAGGAGTCAGGGGTGTA
Source organism: Cherax quadricarinatus (assembly GCF_026875155.1). Taxonomy (NCBI): domain Eukaryota; kingdom Metazoa; phylum Arthropoda; class Malacostraca; order Decapoda; family Parastacidae; genus Cherax; species Cherax quadricarinatus. The sequence continues at coordinate 66,787,328 of NC_069411.1, read as the reverse complement.
TGTAGGCAAGCAGGTGTCAGGGGTGTAGTGTAGGCATGCAGGTGTCAGGGGTGTAGTGCTGGCATGCAGGTATCAGGGGTGAAGTGTAGGCATGCAGATGTCAGGGATGTAGTGTTGGCATGCAGGTATCAGGGGTGTAGTGTTGGAATGCAGGTGTCAGGCGTTTAGTGTAGGCATGCAGGTGTCAGGGATGAAGTGTTGGCATGCAGGTGTCAGGATGTAGTGTTGGGCATGCAGGTATCAAGTGTGTAGTGTTGGCATGCAGGTGTCAGGGGTGTAGTGTAGGCATGCAAGTGTAAGAGGTGTAGTGTTGCATGGAGGTGTTAGGGGTGTAGTTTTGGCAAGCAGGTGTCAGGGGTGTAGTGTTGGCATGCAGGTGTCAGGGGTGAAGTGTTGGCATGCACGTGTTTGGGGTGTAGTGTTGGCATGCAGGTGTCAAGTGTGTAGTGTTGGCATGCAGGTGTCAGGGGTTTAGTGTTGGCATGCAGGTGTCAGGGATGTAGCGTTGGCTTGCAGGTATCAAGAGTGTAGTATTGGCATGCAGGTGTCAGGATGTAGTGTTGGCATGCAGGTGTCAGGGATGTAGTGTTGGCATTCAGGTGTCAGGGGTGAAGTGTTGCATGCAGTTGTCAGAGGTGTAGTGTTGGCACGCAGGTATCAGGGGTGTAGTGTTGGCATGCAGGTGTCAGGGGTGTAGTGTAGGCATGCAGGTGTCAGGAGTGAAGAGTAGGCACGTAGGTGTCAGGGATAGTGTAGGCATGCAGGTGTCAGGGGTGTAGTGAAGCCATGCAGGTGTCAGGGGTGTAGTGTTGGCATGCAGGTATCAGGGTTTTAGTGTTGGCATGCAGGTGTTAGGGGTGTAGTGTTGGCATGCATGTGTCAGGGGTGTAGTGTTGGCATGCAGGTGTCAGGGATGAAGTGTAGGTATGCAGGTGTCAGGGGTGTAGTGTAGGCATACAGGTGTCAGGGGTGTAGTGTAAGCATGCTTGTGTCAGGTTTGTAGTGTTGGCAAGCAGGTGTCAGGGTGTAGTGTTGTCATGCATGTGTCAGAAGAGCAGTGTTGGCATGCAGGTGTTAGGGGTGTAGTGTTGGCATGCAGGTGTCAGGGATGTAGTGTTGGCATGTAGGTGTTAGGGGTGTAGTGTTGGCATGCAGGTGTCAGGGGTGTAGTGTTGGCATGCAGGTGTCAAAGGTGTAGTGTTGGCATGCATGTGTCAGGGGAATAATGTTGGCATGCAGGTGTTAGGGGTGCAGTGTTGGCATGCAGGTGTCAGGGGTGTAGTGTTGGCATGCAGGTGTCAGGGGTGTAGTGTGGGCATGCAGGTGTCTGGGGTGTAGTGTTGGCATGCAGGTGTTAGGGTTGTAGTGTAGGCATGCAGGTGTCAGGGGTGTAGTGTAGACATGCAGATGTCAGGGGTGTAGTGTTGCATGCAGGTGTCATAAGTGTAGTGTTGGCATGCAGGTGTCAGGGGTGTAGTGCAGGTATGCAGGTGTCAGGGGTGTAGTGTTGGCATGCACGTGTCAGGGGTGTAGTGCAGACAAGCAGATGTCAGGGATGTAGTGTTGGCATAAAGGTGTCAGGAGTGTAGTGTAGGCATGCAGGAGTCAGGGGTGTAGTCTAGGCAAGCAGGTGTCAGAGGTGTAGTGTTGGCATGCAGGTGTCAGGGGAGTAGTGTAGGCATGCAGGTGTCAGGAGTGTAGAGTAGGCATGTAGGTGTCAGGGATAGTGTAGGCATGCAGGTGTCAGGGGTGTAGTGAAGCCATGCAGGTGTCAGGGGTGTAGTGTTGTCATGCAGGTGTCAGGGGTGTAGTGTTGGCATGCAGGTGTTAGGGGTGAAGTGTTGGCATGCAGGTGTCAGGGGTGTAGTGTAGGCATGCAGGTGTCAGGAGTGTAGTGTTGGCATGCAGGAGTCAGGGGTGTAGTGTTGGCATGCAGGTGTCAGGGGTGTATTGTTGGCATGCAGGTGTAAGGGGTGTAGTGTTGGCATGCAGGCGTCAGGGGAGTAGTGTTGTCATGCAGGTGTCAGGGGTGTAGTGTTTGCATGCAGGTGTTAGGGGTGTAGTGTTGGCTTGCAGGTGTCAGGGGTGTAGTGTTGACATGCAGGTGTTATGGATGTAGTGCTGGCATGCAGGTGTTAGGGATGTAGTGTTGGCATGCAGGTGTTAGGGGTATAGTGTCGGCATGCAGGTGTCAGGGGTGTAGTGTTGGCATGCAGGGGTTAGAGGTGTAGTGTTAGCGTGCAGGTGTCAGGGGTGTAGTGTTGACATGTAGGTGTCAGGGGTGTAGTGTTGGAATGCATGTGTCATGGATGTTGTGTTGGCATGCAGGTGTTTGGGGTGTAGTGTTGTCATGCAGGTGTTAGGGGTCTAGTGATGGCATGCAGGTGTCAGGGGTGTAGTTTTGGCATGCAGGTGTCAGTGGTGTAGTGTTGGCATGCAGGTGTCTGGGGTGTAGTGTTGGCATGCAGGTGTTAGGGTTGTAGTGTAGGCATGCAGGTGTCAGGGGTGTAGTGTAGACATGCAGATGTCAGGGGTGTAGTGTTGCATGCAGGTGTCATAAGTGTAGTGTTGGCATGCAGGTGTCAGGGGTGTAGTGTAGGTATGCAGGTGTCAGGGGTGCAGTGCTGGCATGCAGGTGTCGGGGGTGTAGTGTTGGCATGCAGGTGTCAGGGGTGTAGTGTGGGCATGCAGGTGTCTGGGGTGTAGTGTTGGCATGCAGGTGTTAGGGTTGTAGTGTAGGCATGCAGGTGTCAGGGGTGTAGTGTAGACATGCAGATGTCAGGGGTGTAGTGTTGCATGCAGGTGTCATAAGTGTAGTGTTGGCATGCAGGTGTCAGGGGTGTAGTGTAGGTATGCAGGTGTCAGGGGTGTAGTGTTGGCATGCACGTGTCAGGGGTGTAGTGCAGACAAGCAGATGTCAGGGATGTAGTGTTGGCATAAAGGTGTCAGGAGTGTAGTGTAGGCATGCAGGAGTCAGGGGTGTAGTGTAGGCAAGCAGGTGTCAGAGGTGTAGTGTTGGCATGCAGGTGTCAGGGGAGTAGTGTAGGCATGCAGGTGTCAGGAGTGTAGAGTAGGTATGTAGGTGTCAGGGATAGTGTAGGCATGCAGGTGTCAGGGGTGTAGTGAAGCCATGCAGGTGTCAGGGGTGTAGAGTTGGCATGCAGGTATGAGGGTTTTAGTGTTGGCATACAGGTCTTAGGGGTGTAGTGTTGGTATGCATGTGTCAGGGGTGTAGTTTTGGCATGCAGGTGTCAGGGATGAAGTGTAGGTATGCAGGTGTCAGGGGTGTAGTGTAGGGATACAGGTGTCAGGGGTGTAGTGTAAGCATGCTTGTGTCAGGGGTGTAGTGTTGGCACGCAGGTGTCAGGGGTGTAGTGTTGTCATGCATGTGTCAGGGGTGCAGTGTTGGCTTGCAGGTGTCAGGGATGTAGTGTTGGCATGCAGGTGTCAGGGATGTAGTGTTGGCATGCTGGTGTCAGGGATGTAGTTTTGGAATGCAGGTGTTAGGGATGTAGTGTTGGCATGCAGGTGTCAGGGGTGTATTGTTGGCATGCATGTGTTAGGGGTGTAGAGTAGGCATGTAGGTATCAGGTATATAGTGTTGGCATGCAGGTGTTAGAGGTGTAGTGTAGGCATGCAGGTGTCAATGGTGTAGTGTTGGCATGCAGGTGTCAGGGGTGAAGTGTTGACATGCAGGTGTCATTGGTGAAGTGTTGGCATGCAGGTGTTAGGGGTGAAGTGTAGGCATGCAGGTGTTAGGGGTGTAGTGTAGGCATGCAGGTGTCAGGGGTGTAATGTTGCATGAAGATGCCAGAGGTGTAGTGTACTCATGCAGGTGTCATGGGTGAAGCGTTCGCATGCAGGTGTCAGGGGTGCAGTGTAGGCGTGCAGGTGTCAGGAGTGCAGTGTAGACATGCAAGTGTCAGGGATGTAGTGTAGGCATGCAGGTGTCAGAGGTGTAGTGTAGGCATGCAGGTGACAGGGGTGTAGTGTTGGCATGCAGGTGTCAGGGGTGTAGTGTTGGCAAGCAGGTGTCAGTGGAGTAGTGTTGGCATGCAGGTGTCAGGGGTGTAGTGTTGGTATGCAGGTGTTAGGGGTGAAGTGTTGGCATGCAGGTGTCAGGGGTGTAGTGTTGGCATGCAATTGTCAGGAGTGTAGTGAAGGCATGCAGGTGTCAAGGGTGTATTGTAAGCATGCAGGTGTCAGGGGTGTAGTGTTGGCATGCAAGTGTCAGGGGTATAGTGTTGGCACGCAGATGTCATTGGTGTAATGTTGGCATGGAGGTGTCAGGGGTGTAGTGTTGTCATGCAGGTGTCAGGGGTGTAGTGTTGGCATGCAGGTGTTAGGGGTGAAGTGTTGGCATGCAGGTGTCAGGGGTGTAGTGTAGGCATGCAGGTGTCAGGAGTGTAGTGTTGGCATGCAGGAGTCAGGGGTGTAGTGTTGGCATGCAGGTGTCAGGGGTGTATTGTTGGCATGCAGGTGTAAGGGGTGTAGTGTTGGCATGCAGGCGTCAGGGGAGTAGTGTTGTCATGCAGGTGTCAGGGGTGTAGTGTTTGCATGCAGGTGTTAGGGGTGTAGTGTTGGCTTGCAGGTGTCAGGGGTGTAGTGTTGACATGCAGGTGTTATGGATGTAGTGCTGGCATGCAGGTGTTAGGGATGTAGTGTTGGCATGCAGGTGTTAGGGGTATAGTGTCGGCATGCAGGTGTCAGGGGTGTAGTGTTGGCATGCAGGGGTTAGACGTGTAGCGTTAGCGTGCAGGTGTCAGGGGTGTAGTGTTGACATGTAGGTGTCAGGGGTGTAGTGTTGGAATGCATGTGTCATGGATGTTGTGTTGGCATGCAGGTGTTTGGGGTGTAGTGTTGTCATGCAGGTGTTAGGGGTCTAGTGATGGCATGCAGGTGTCAGGGGTGTAGTTTTGGCATGCAGGTGTCCGTGGTGTAGTGTTGGCATGCAGGTGTCAGGTATGTAGTGTTGGCATGCAGGTGTCAGGGGTGTAGTGTTGGCATGCAGGTGTCACGGGTGAAGTGTTGGCATGCAGGTGTCAGGGATGTAGTGTTGGCATGCAGGTGTCTGGGATGTAGTGTTGGCATGCAGTTATCAAGGGTGTAGTGTTGGCATGCAGGTGCCAGGGATGTAGTGTTGGCATGCAGGTGTCTGGGATGTAGTGTTGGCATGCAGTTATCAAGGGTGTAGTGTTGGCATGTAGGTGTCAGGGATGTAGTGTTGGCATGCAGGTGTCAGGGATGTAGTGTTGGCATGTAGGTGTTAGGGGTGTAGTGTTGGCATGCAGGTGTCAGGGGTGTAGTGTTATCATGCAGGTGTCAGGGGTGTAGTGTTGGCATGCATGTGTCAGGGGTATAATGTTGGCATGCAGGTGTTAGGGGTGCAGTGTTGGCATGCAGATGTCAGGGGTGTAGTGTTGGCATGCAGGTGTCAGGGGTGTAGTGTGGGCATGCAGATGTCTGGGGTGTAGTGTTGGCATGTAGGTGTTAGGGTTGTAGTGTAGGCATGCAGGTGTCAGGGGTGTAGTGTAGGCATGCAGATGTCAAGGGTGTAGTATTGCATGCAGGTGTCATAGGTGTAGTGTTGGCATGCAGGTGTCAGGGGTGTAGTGTAGGCATGCAGGTGTCAGGGGAGTAGTGTTGGCATGCACGTGTCAGGGGTGTAGTGTAGGCATGCAGGTGTCAGGAGTGTAGTGTAGGCTTGCAGGTGTCAGGGATGTAGTGTAGGCATGCAGGTGTCAGAGGTGTAGTGTAGGCATGCAGGTGTCAGGTGTGTAGTGTTGGCATGCTGGTGTCAGGAGTGTAGTGTTGGCATGCAGGAGTCAGGGGTGTAGTGTTGGCATTCAGGTGTGAGGGGTGTAGTGTTGGCATGCAGGTGTCAGGGGTGTAGTGTTGGCATGCAGGTGGTAGGGATGTAGTGTAGGTATGCAGGTGTCAGGGGTGTAGTGTAGGCATGCAGGTGTCAGGGTTTTAGTGTAAGTATGCAGGTGTCAGGGGTGTAGTGTTGGCATGCAGGTGTCATGAGTGTAGTGTAGGCATGCAGGTGTCAGGGATGTAGTGTAGGCATGCAGGTGTCAGAGGTGTTGTGTACGCATGCAGGTGCCAGGGGTGTAGTATTGGCATGCAGCTGCCAGGGGTATAGTGTTGTCATGCAGGTCTTAGGGGTGTAGTGTTGGCATGCAGGTGTCAGGGGTGTAGTGTTGGCATGCAGGTGTCAGGGATGTAGTGTTGGCATACAGGTGTCTGGGATGTAGTGTAGGCATGCAGGTGTCAGGGATGTAGAGTAGGCATCCAGGTATCAGGGGTGAAGTGTAAGCATGCAGGTGTCAGGGGGGAAGTGTTGGCATGCAGGTGTCAAGGGTGTAGTGTTGTCAGGTAGGTGTCAGGGTGTAGTGTAGGCATGCAGGTGTCAGGGATGTAGTGTTGGCATGCAGGTGTCATGGATGTAGTGTTGGCATGCAGGTGTCAGGGATGTAGTGTTGGTATGCAGGTGTCAGAGATGTAGTTTTGGCATGCTGGTGTCAGGGGTGGTGTTGGCATGCAGGTGTCAGGGGTGTAGTTTTGGCATGCAGGTGTCAGGGATGTAGTGTAGGCATGCAGGCGTCATGGTTGTAGTGTAGGCATGCATTTGTCAGGTGTGTAGTGTTGGCATGCAGGTGTCAGGGGTGTAGTGTTGGCATGCAGGTGTTAGGGGTATAGTGTTGGCATGCAGGTGTTAAGGAGTAGTGTTGGCATGAAGGTGTCAGGGGTGTAGTGTTGGCATGCAGGTGCTAGGGGTGTAGTATTGGCGTGCAGGTGTCAGGGGTGTAGTGTTGACATGCAGGTGTCAGGTATGTAGTGTTGTCATGCAGGTGTCAGGGATGTAGGTTTGGCATGCAGGTGTCAGGGGTGTAGTGGTGGCATGCAGGTGTTTAGGGTTGTGTGTTTTGGCGTGCGGGTTTCAGGGGAGTATTTTGACATGCATTGTTAGGAATATTTTTGGCATAGTGTTTGGGTGTATGTTGGCATGCAGGTTTTTAGGTGTAGTGTTTGGCATCAGGTTCAGGGGGTGTACTTTTTGGCACCGGGTTCATGGTGTAGTGTTGCATGCAGGGTCGGTTAGTGTTTGGCATGCAGTTTGATGTATGTGTGTTGGCAGCAGTGTTCCAGGGGAGAGTTTGGCATGCTGGTGTCGGAGTGTAGTGTTGGCATGCAGGAGTCAGGGTGTAGTTTTTGGAAATGCAGGTGAGGGTTGTAGTGTTGCATGCGGGTGTCGGGGTGTTAGTGTAGATGCATGTTAGGAGTGATTAGCTTGCAGGTGTCAGGGATGTTTTGTAGGCATGCAGGTGCAGAGGGTTTTTGTGGGCCCAGCAGATGTCGGTGTTAGTTTTGGCATGCGGGTGTCAGGAGTTTTAGTGTTGGCATGCAGGGTCAGGGGTGTAGTGTTGGCATGCAGGTTGGGGGTTAGTGTTGGCATGCAGGTGTCGGGTGTAGTGTTGGCATGCAGGTGGTGGGGATGTAGTGTAGGTATGCAGGTGTCGGGGGTGTAGTGTTGGCATGCATGGTCGGGGGTGTAGTTTGGCATGCAGGTGTCATGAGTGTAGTGTAGGCATGCAGGTGTCAGGATGTAGTGTAGGCATGCAGGTTCAGAGGTGTTTTTTTTTTTTTTTTTTTTTTTTTTTTTCCCTAGGTGCCGGGGTTATTTTTCCCCCGGGGTTATTTTTATATTTTTGGGGTTATTTCATCTTAGGGGTTTTTTCCTTTGGGGGGGTGGGGTTTTCTTTTTGGT
>NC_069411.1:66615812-66779057 GCF_026875155.1 Cherax quadricarinatus | reverse complement strand
TTACTCTTTCCTGATTCACTTTCCAATTTTCTTCTTTTGCACACCCTACCAAATTCATCCACCAATCTCTGCAACTTCTCTTCAGAATCTCCCAAGAGCACAGTGTCATCAGCAAAGAGCAACTGTGACAACTCCCACTTTATGTGTGATTCTTTATCTTTTAACTCTACGCCTCTTGCCAAGACCCTCGCATTCACTTCTCTTACAACCCCATCAATAAATATATTAAACAACCACGGTGACATCACACATCCCTGTCTAAGGCCCACTTTTACTGGGAAATAATTTCCCTCTTTCCTACGCACTCTAACTTGAGCCTCACTATCCTCGTAAAAACTCTTCACTGCTTTCAGTAACCTACCTCCTACACCATACACCTGCAACATCTGCCACACTGCCTCCCTCTCCACCCTGTCATACGCCTTTTCCAAATCCATAAATGCCACAAAGACCTCTTTAGCCTTATCTAAATACTGTTCACTTATATGTTTCACTGTAAACACCTGGTCCACACACCCCTTACCTTTCCTAAAGCCTCCTTGTTCATCTGCTATCCTATTCTCTGTCTTACTCTTAATTCTTTCAATAATAACTCTACCATACACTTTGCCAGGTATACTCAACAGACTTATCCCCCTATAATTTTTGCACTCTCTTTTATCCCCTTTGCCTTTATAAAAAGGAACTATGCATGCTCTCTGCCAATCCCAAGGTACCTTACCCACTTCCATACATTTATTAAATAATTGCACCAACCACTCCAAAACTATAACCCCACCTGCTTTTAACATTTCTATCTTTATCCCATCAATCCCCGCTGCCTTACCCCCTTTCATTTTACCTACTGCCTCACGAACTTCCCCCACACTCATAACTGGCTCTTCCTCACTCCTACTAGATGTTGTTCCTCCTTGCCCTATACACGAAATCACAGCTTCCCTATCTTCATCAACATTTAACAATTCCTCAAAATATTCCCTCAATCTTCCCAATACCTCTAACTCTCCATTTAATAACCCTCCTCTCCTATTTTTAACTGACAAATCCATTTGTTCTCTAGGCTTTCTTAACTTGTTAATCTCACTCCAAAACTTTGTCTTATTTTCAACAAAATTTGTTGATAACATCTCACCCACTCTCTCATTTGCTCTCTTTTTACATTTCTTCACCACTCTCTTAACCTCTCTCTTTTTCTCCATATACTCTTCCCTCCTTGCATCACTTCTACTTTGTAAAAACTTCTCATATGCTAACTTTTTCTCCTTACTACTCTCTTCACATCATCATTCCACCAATCGCTCCTCTTCCCTCCCGCACCCACTTTCCTGTAACCACAAACTTCTGCTGAACACTCTAACACTACATTTTTAAACCTCACCCATACCTCTTCAATCCCATTGCCTATGCTCTCATTAGCCCATCTATCCTCCAATAGCTGTTTATATCTTACCCTAACTGCCTCCTCTTTTAGTTTATAAACCTTCACCTCTCTCTTCCTGATGCTTCTATTCTCTTGTATCCCATCTACCTTTTACTCTCAGTGTAGCTACAACTAGAAAGTGATCTGATATATCTGTGGCCCCTCTATAAACATGTACATCCTGAAGTCTACTCAACAGTCTTTTATCTACCAATACATAATCCAACAAAACTACTGTCATTTTGCCCTACATCATACCTTGTATACTTATTTATCCTCTTTTCTTAAATATGTATTACCTATAACTAAACCCCTTTCTATACAAAGTTCAATCAAAGGGCTCCCATTATCATTTACACCTGGCACCCCAAACTTACCTACCACACCTCTCTAAAAGTTTCTCCTATTTTAGCATTCAGTTCCCTACCACAATTACTCTCTCACTTGGTTCAAAGGCTCCTATACATTCACTTAACATCTCCCAAAATCTCTCTCTCTCCTCTGCATTCCTCTCTTCTCCAGGTGCATACACGCTTATTATGACCCACTTCTCGCATCCAACCTTTACTTTAATCCACATAATTCTTGAATTTACACATTCATCTTCTCTTTTCTCCTTCCATAACTGATCCTTCAACATTACTGCTACCCCTTCCTTAGCTCTAACTTTCTCAGATACTCCAGATTTAATCCCATTTATTTCCCCCAACGAAACTCCCCTACCCCCTTCAGCTTTGTTTCGCTTAGGACCAGGACATCCAACTTCTTTTCATTCATAACTTCAGCAATCATCTGTTTCTTGTCATCCGCACTACATCCACGCACATTCAAGCATCGCAGTTTTATAAAGTTTTTCTTCTTCTCTTTTTTAGTAAATGTCTACAGGAGAAGGGGTTACTAGCCCATCGCTCCCGGCATTTTAATCGCCTCATACGACACGCATGGATTACGGAGGAAAGATTCTTTTCCACTTCCCCATGGACAATAGAAGAAATAAAGAAGAACAAGAGCTATTTAGAAAAAAGAGAAAAACCTAGATGTATGTACATATGTACTACTAATAATAATATTACTATTAAACTATAATATAACAATCGTGTCCACTCATTACTTACCTTAAAATATCTGTAGTCTTAATGTAGAGTGAGAGGTGAGTAAACAAGATTAAATGAGAGAGAATGAGGGGGTAGAAGGTTGGCGAGTTATGAAAACAAACGTCGTTGTTGTTGTTACCAGCCCGGACACGAGTCTTTTACATTCACTCTGTCAAGCCGACGAGAAAATCATCTCATATTTGTTAATTTATATGTTCATATGTTATGTAGCATGTTTATTATATAATTTTGAAAAAAAAATCATAGATGGATTAACCCAAATGTCTATATTAATGTTTTATACACATTTAATGTGCCTCAGTGATTATTATTGTCATTATCATTATTAATATGGCGTCTTCAAGACCAATTACACTCTTAAAGAGTGGCTCTGAGAGAGACAAGCAGACAGAAAGACAGACACAGGTAGACAGAAAGACACACAGGTAGACAGAAAGACAGACACACAGGTAGACAGAAAGACACACACAGGTAGACAGACACACAGGTAGACAGAAAGACGGACACACAGGTAGACAAAGACAAACATGCAGGTAGACAGAAAGACGGACACACAAGTAGACGGAAAGACAGACACACAGGTAGACAGACAGACACTAGTAGACATAAAGACAGACTTCATCTTAGGGGCCATGGTGAAATTTACTGTCCAGTTAATACAGTATAATGCTGCTGATAGGGCAGGGTTACTCAAACTGATGCTGCCTGCATGACGCATTTGCTGCCGCGAGAATTGTCAAATATTGTATATAGTGGTGTGCATCAGCCGGCCCAGCCCAGCTGCCAGATGCATGGTCGTAAGTCGAGTGGATGCATGTCGAGCAGGTCGTAAGTTGGATGGTAGGTGTATGTGTATATATATATATATATATACACCTACCATCAGAGTTACGACCTGCTCGACTTACGACCACTTGACTTAGGACCCTGTTTTTATGCCAAATTTCTGGGAAATAAACAACTATTTGTGTTGTACACAGTGTTTATCCTAAACCTTACAGTACAAAATACAGTGCTAACAACATAAAAAGTAAAGTAAAACATGAAATACCAAAATAAAACAATAAAATAAAGTCATTACAAAAATGTTTTGTTGATATTCAGTAGTAAAGTTCGACTTACGAGCATTTCGACTTACGACCGGTTTCTCGGAACCAAACTCGGTTGTAAGTCGGATGGTAGGTATTTATATATATGTATATATATACGTATATATATACAGTGGACCCCAGTTAATGATATTTTTTCATTCCAGAAGTATGTTCAGGTGCCAGTACTGACCGAATTTGTTCCCATAAGGAATATTGTGAAGTAGATTAGTCCATTTCAGACCCCCAAACATACACATACAAACGCACTTACATAAATACACTTACACAATTGGTTGCATTGGGAGGTGATCGTTAAGCGGGGGTCCACTGTATACAGTGGACCCTCGACTAACGCTATTAATCCGTTCCTGAGAGCTCATCGTTAGTCAAAATAATCGTTAGTCAAGTTAATTTTCCCCATAAGAAATAATGGAAATCAAATTAATCCGTGCAAGACACCCAAAAGTATTGAAAAAAAAAAAATTTAACACATGAAATATTAATTTTAATACACACAAACTGAAGAAGACATGCACAGTTACATGACACTTACCTTTATTGAACATCTGGTGATGATTGATGGGATGGGAAGAGGGGAGTGTGTTGATGGTCTTAGTGTTTAGAAGGGGAATCCCCTTCCATTAGGACTTGAGGTGGCAAGTCCTTTTTCGGGGTTACTTCCCTTCTTCTTTTAATGCCACTAGGACCAGCTTGAGAGTCACTGGACCTCTGTCGCACAACATATCTGCCCATAGAGGCCTGTACCTCCCGTTCCTTTATGACATTCTTAAAGTGTTTCACAACATTGTCAGTGTCACCATTAAACACTTGTTCAGGTTTCAGTCCTTCACTGTCTATGTACTTGAATTCCTGCACATATTTTTCAGCTGCTTTTTGGTCCAAACTAGCAGCCTCACCATGCCTTATCACACTATGTATGCCACTATGATTCTTAAATGTCTCAAACCAACCTTTGCTGGCCTTAAATTCACTCACATCACCACTAGTTGCTGGCATTTTTCTAATTAAATCGTCATGCAACTTCCTAGCTTTTTCACATATGATGGCTTGAGAGATGCTATCTCCTGCTATCTGTTTTTCGTTTATCCACACCAATAACAGTCTCTCAACATCTTCTATCACTTGCGATCTCAGTTTCGAAAACATAGTTGCACCTTTGGCAAGAACAGCTTCCTTGGTTGCCGTTTTCTTGGCCACAATAGTAGTGATGGTTGATTGGGGTTTTGTGTACAGCCTGGCCAGCTCGGAGACATGCACTCCACTTTCATACTTAGCAATGATCTCTTTCTTCATATCCATAGTAATTCTCACCCTTTTCGCTGTAGGGTTGGCACTAGAAGCTTTCTTGGGGCCTATGGTGACTTATTTTGCAGGTGCAATCACTAAAAAGGCTATGATAATATGAAATGTTCCGATTGTATGCTTGGAAGCGACCGCAGTGGCTGGCTGGCTTGTAAACACTGGCCAGAAGTGGATGCGTCTCAGACAGAACGAATAGTGTTGGTCGAGTTTTTTAGCGCTATTCGAGGCAAAATTTTTGTGATAAAATGTATCGCTAGTCAGATTTATCGTTAATCGATGCCATCGCTGGTCGAGGGTCCACTGTATATATATATATATGTATATACAGTGGATCCCCGGCATTCGATGGCATCAGTATACGTTATATTTGGTATTCGATATATTTTAACGCAAAAATTTTGCCTCGCCACTCGTTAAAAAACCCGCCACATGCGATTCGCCCGGGACGCGTCCACATGAGTGCCAGTGTTTACAAGCCAGCCAGTGTGCTTGCATCTAAGCATACATTCGGTACATTCCATATTATCACAGTGCTTTTGGTGCTTGTTTCTGCAAAATAAGTCACCATGGGCCCCAAGAAAGCTTCTAGTGCCAACCCTGTGGTAAAAAGGGTGAGAATTAGTATGGAAATTAAGAAAGATTGTGAAAGGTTTGGGGCTTACCCTGAGAAGCCTATGCCAGTTGTGGAATCCATTGTGCCTACTTCAAAAATTAAGGAAATGTGTGCAAAGCGGGTTGAAGTGCAAACCTTTATGGATGAAAATCACCTTAACACAGCTATTGCAAGCTGTGCTGGTGAATATTGCAATGACAATGTTGTGGCCCATTTTAGACAAATCATAAAGGAATGAGAGGTACAGAGCTCTATGGACAGATTTGTTGTGCGACAGAGGTCCAGTGACTCTCAAGCTGGTCCTAGTGGCATTAAAAGAAGAAGGGAAGTAACCCCGGAAAAAGACTTACTAGCTCAAGTCCTAATGGAAGGGGATTCCCCTTCTAAACATTAACAACTTCGACACTCTCCCCTCCTCCCATCCCATCAATCATCACCAGATCTTCATTAAAGATAAGTGTCATGTATTCTATTGTTAGTAGAGTACTACTAACTGTGCATGTCTTCTTGAGTTTGTGTGCATTAAACTTAATATTTCATGTGGTAAAACTTTTTTTTTTCATAGTACTTTTGGGTGTCTTGCACGGATTAATTTGATTTCCATTATTTCTTATGGGGAAAATTAGTTCACCTTCCGATAATTTTGGCATACGATGAGCTCTCAGGAACGGATTAATATCATATACTGGGGGTCCACTGTACAGTGGAACCTTGACTTACGAGTTTAATCCGTTCCAGGAGCTAGCTCGTAACTCAATTTACTCTTATATCAAATTAATTTTCCACATTTAAATTACCTGAAAAGCCATTAATTCGTTCCTGCACTCTGGAGAGACGAGAAAAAATACTTCAAGATGATGCTATTACCAAATGTATGGCTTATTTATCTATCACAGTTCATCTAATATGACATAATAAACAATATAATTAGCACAGAAAGACGATATATACTCTAGAATGAATAAAATAGGCCATACTATGGTGGCAGAGGCAGTGGCAGAAGCATCTGCCATTTCTGTCCCAATCTGACTATAGTATCTTCCCATGCTCTTACTGTAAGAGAAAATGGAGTATTTTTTAGGCTAACTGCAGTAGATCACTAGTTGTCTAAGGAAAACGCTGAAACAATGTTGTTATAAATAAGGAATATCGTATACGGAGTATGTTGTCAGTGGCCCTGAAACCCAACAGAAGAAGAAGAAATATCATATAAAAACTGTTTATATGAAGTGTATATGTACTTACACACTTGGAGCAGAGATGGTGGGGGAGATTGAGTGTGGGGGATGTTGAGGGTGGGAGGATGTTGAGGGTGGGGGGATGTTGAGGGTGGGGGGATGTTGAGAGTGGGGGGATGTTGAGGGTGGGGGAGTTTGAGGGTGGGGTGTATGATGCATTGCCTGGTTAACCCTTTCAGGGTTTTTGACGTACTAGTACATCTTACACGTCAGGCTTATTGACGTACTAGTATGCATAAATTCTAGCATCCTCAAATCAAGTAAGTGGAATATGGCCATCATGTACACTTGGGAACAATGCCACTGAACTACAATGTTTCGAGTTATCCTTTGATGAACCTCTGATGGAAATTTTTGTCAGGAAAAGCAACACATACTTCGATTACACCATGGCAAACACAATTATTTCACCAAGATCACACCTACACCAGTGGATGGAGACAACTATGGCTGAGATGTATCTTTTGTTTGCCAAAAAATGCTTATGAAACTTTGGGTTTAAGCCAGTGTCACATCTTTCTGGCTGACAGTGGCCTGATTTCAACCCCAGCTTTCAATGATATAATACCATGAATCGATTTCGCACTTTACAATCTCCCACAAATCAGACAAAACAATCCCTGACGAAAACACAGGTTAGTAAAATTAGGAATGTGTTTTGTATCTGAAACAAAGTTCTTATGTATTTTTTATTTCAGGAACTTTTTTTATTGATGAGGTCTTCGATTTGTTAAAGGAGTGTCTTTTAAAGCATATTTCCAAAGCTAAGGAAACGCATTGACAAAAAGTTTTTTGTACTTTGTGATGCTACAATGGTCTTTTTTTGGATAAAATTATGAAACGGAAAGTAAAACTTGCAAGATACCGGATGTTATTAAGTATCTCTGTTGATGGGGTTTTTAAACAATGAGGGAAACCATTTTCTTGGTAAGGGGCTTATTATATACTGATAAGGTACACAAGCCCCTTACCCAGTGTTTTCTGCAAGTGAACATGAAAACGTTTTGGGCACGTCCTGAAAATCGTAAATTTATGCCTAGGTTCAAGTTTGGCACTCGCAAGGAGAGGTGCAGGAATTTGTGCCAAGACTTCTGGCATTTCGGTGGGCATGACAAATGAGATGTCACCTGTGAAAAGGAATGAAAAACGTGGCAGGGCAAATAGAGAAAACCAACAAACTCATTCTAAAACATGCGCTGTGAGGACTACCCTAATAGCATTCAGGGACAAAGGTGCATGCAAATTAGGTTTGCTGATTTTGTTTTTAAAGTTTAAGTGGTACATGAAACTCTTTTTCCATCTTGGGCATTTCCCCGCTCAAAAGCTTATAATATGCATAAATGAGGACCAGAAACAAATCACTATATGGCAAAATTTTTTTGTCATCAGACAAATAATTTCAAGTACCCAAGAACAAACCTGCAAAAGGAAAAAATGCCCAAAGAAATTATTACCAAACCCTCTCATTTGAGGCCCCGGTGATCATACCCAATACAACTGCCCACTAAAAAAGATTTTTCCGAAGAGGGGTTTTTTTCTGTGCACATAAAAAAAAACGCTCATAAAAACATAGGACACTCTTTTTTGTGTGAGGGGTGTAAAATACCCTTGTCATAAACACTAAGTTTCAAGAGTTTCACAAAACTGCGCACTTTAGGAACGTGTCCGTGACTTAATGTACCATCCACTTACAACCGAGTTTTGGTTTTGACAAACGGTCCTAAGTCGAAATGGCGTAAGTCGAACCTTATACTAATATCAACATCACATTTTTTTAAAGACTTTATTTTTTTTTTTTATTTTGGTAAATTTTTTTTACTTTACTTTTTATGCTGTTAGTACTGTATTTTATACTGTAAGGTTTAGGATAAACACTGTGTACAACACAAACAGTTGTTTATTTCCCAGAAATTTGGCATAGAAAACATGGTCGTAAGTTGAGTGGTTGTATTCTGAGCAGGTCGTAAGTCAGATGGTAGGTGTATATTATAGAACAATAGCAATAAACAACTTTTTTTTATTGTTGGTTTGTGTAAACAAGTTTTGTAAACAATATAATGATAACTATTTGTGTGGTTACTGTGTTGTATATAACGAGTGGATATATATACATGTACATTATGCATTATATTGGTCTTACAGGTCACAAAAGTTACTTGAAAAAATAAAATATTAAATAATAAAATAATAATAGAATAAAAGTAAAAATAATATTACTTAGTGAGCGGCAGTTGCCGATATTGCCATCAGCGGTTCATCTTTTGTCAACTTCATGTCTCTATATCTCGGTAAGTACTGATCGCAATTTTTTTTTTTAATATTTTTCAACACTGAGAGCAAGTTGGCGAGCATTGGTCTCGAATGTGAAAGGGTTAATTGCCATATCTCGTATTTGCTAAGCAATCATGGCACCCAGTAAGCATGCTAGTGTTGTTGAAAGTGGCAAGAAAAGGTATAAGTGTTAAAGTCTTAGAGTTATGAAGAAAATAGAGATATTAGGCAAGAGAGAACCTATGGCTTTAATGAAGCGTCGGTTTGTACAATTAAAAAGAATGAGGTAAATATACGAGTTTGTGTGATAACTGACTGACTTGACTGACTGACTTACTGTCGACAGACTTACTGACAGACTTGACTTACTGACAGACTTGACTGACTTACTGACTTATTTGACTTGACTGGTTTACTGACTTACTTGACTAACTCACTGACTTAATTGACTGACTTACTGACTGACTTCACTGACTTACTGACTGGCTTGACTTGCTGACTTGGCATACTGACTTAGTTAAACTTTTTCACTAAAGAGAACCCTGACAAATCTAGAAGTAGTGCTCTAAAACAGTGACTAAAACAGCTGATGCCTTACCGTCAGCAGTATAATGTACTGCGGGGTAAAATAGTTAAGAAATCCATTACAGAATTTATGCTCACTCCAGTACATCCATCAACTTCAGTACCAGAACCTCTACCATCCACTTCAGCCCAGTAGGGCCACAACATAACTCTCCACTCTCTTCAAAATCATCAACAAACACTAGCACAGACACCCAGATGCCAACCACACCATGCCAAAAAGCTGCCACACTTGAGAAATAGGTGCAAAATAAATGAAGAATAGGTATAATTGAAAACTGCCACATTAGCGGAACACCATAAAGTGAAGCGCCATAAGGTGAGGCCCACCTGTATACAGCAGGCACAGTAGAATGAGTGCATATTTTATATATTAAGTAAATTCAAGCTTTTGAAGAGTAGGGGAGTGTGTTGTCTGACAGTGGAATGGGTGATAGTCCGCACAGCGGACTATCACCCATTCTACTTCATCAGTGTCTGATGAAGTAGAACCCTCAGCACAAATACCATAGGTGAGAAAAGGGTAGATTAGTGAGTAATTAGTTTTAATTTGAGGTACACAGTAACGTATATTGGAGAGGATCCCTACTGTTTGGCTATGTGTTTGATGTGGGTATTAAATTACAAGTTGCAGTCAAGATGTAGACCTAAGAATTTACCCTCAGTGTGTCTTACAATGGAACAACCGTTGATCGTTATGTTAAGTTGGATATTTGAGCTGCTCTTTTTGTATATTAATGGTGGTAAATTAGGCTTCCTGTCTTGTTTTTCAATGACTGTTATAAGTGCAACCTCGGTAGGATTAGTTGGAGCTAAATATGGTGAATTTTGGGAAATTTCCAGCAAGGTAGTCACTCACCTGAGCATTTGAAGTTGGGATTTTGCTAGCTAGTTTTGATCCTATGGTGGAGAAGATATAATTTATTATGTTGGCAGCATCTGCAGGCTGGATGTGAGGTTCATCTGGTTTAGTTAACAGCTTTGAAGCCAGGGTCCAAGCCGTAGATCTATGCCAAACTTCTAGTGGCTTCAAATTTAACGCGAGAAGGCTGGTAGGTCTACATCTAAGAGAGTGGGTCTGCGTGGTCAGTGTGCACAATAAACAAAAAATCAGAGCACCCACACTGCATTGTGGGAACACCATCTCAGTTTGCTTTGTTCATCTTGCCTTGCTGCAAGGAAGCTCTCACTCCCTGGTGAACTGGGGTTCTCTTCCCAAGTTATAGCTCTAACACTGATGGAAGTGAATCAGAAGAGGAATTCTATGGTTTTGAACCATATGGCACATTGTGCCATATGGTTCAAAACCATAGATACATTGGTACATTGTACCATATGGTTCAAGTTGCACAGAACCATATGGTACACTGTACCATATGGTTCAACTGCAAAATGCTCCAAACCAATAACACTAACATCCCATATTATAAAAATCTTTGAAAGGGTTCTAAGAAGCAAGATCGCAAACCACCTATATACCCACCAGTTACACAACCCAAGGCAACAAGGGTTTAAAGTAGGTCGTTCCTGCATGTCCCAGCTACTGGAATACTATGACAAGGTCCTGGATGTTGTAGAGGATACACAAAATACAGATGCAGTATACACAGACTTTGCAAAAGCTTTAAACAAGTGTGACCATGGTGTAATAGCACACAAAATGTGTGGTAAAGGAATAACAGGAAAAGTTGGTAGCTGGATCTATAACTTCCTGCAAAACTGAACACAAAGAGTAATAGTAAAGAGAGTAAAGTCTGAGGCAGCTACGGTGAAACGCTCTGTTCCACAAGGCACAGTACTCGTTCCCATTCTATTCCTCATCCTCATATCTGACACAGACAGAGATGTAAGCCATAGCTCCATGACCTCTTCTGTGGATGACACCTGGACTGCCATGACATTGAACTCCATTGAAGACATTGCAAGACTCCAAGCAGATATAACCAAATCTTCAAATGGGCCACTCAAAACAATGTGAAGTTCAATGAAGAGAAATTTCAACTACTCAGATATGGAAAACTTGAGGAAATTAAAAATGAATCAGCTATACAACAAATTCTAACCACACAATAAAGCAAAAAAGTAATGTGAAGGACCTGGGAATGATAAAATCAGAGGATCTTGCCTTCAAGGAACACAACACTGTATCTACTGCATCTGCTAGGGAAATGATAGGATGGAAAATGAAAACCTTCAAAACTAGGGAAATCAAGCCCATGATGAGTCTCTTCAAATTGCTTGTTCTCTCTAGGCTGGAATATTGCTGTACACTAATGGCCCCCTTCAAGGCAGGGGAAATTACTGATCTGGAGAGCATACAAAGAACTTTCATGGCACACCTAAGTATGATAAGGCATCTAAATTACTGGGAATGGTTGAAGGCCCTTGATCTGTATTCCCTGGAGCACAGGCAAGAGAAATACATGATAATATACACTTGGAAAATCCTAGAGGGATCAGTACCAAACTTGCACATGAAAATCACTCCCTATGAAAGGAGAAGACTTGATAGGAGATAAAACATTCCCCTAATGAAAAGCAGGGGTGCCATGAGTACAATGAGAGACAACACAATAAGTGTCTGGGGCCCAAGACTGTTCAACTGCCTCCCAGCATACATAAGGGGAATTACCATTAGACCCTTGGCAGTCTTCAAGAAGGCACTGAACATGTACCTAAAGTCAGTATCTGACCAACTGGGCTGTGGTTTGTACACCAGTTTGCGTGCGGCCAGCAGTAACAGCCTGGTTGATGAGATCCTGATCCACCACGAGGCCTGATCTCAGACCGAGCTGCGGGGGCGTTGGCCCTCGAAACCCTCTCCAAGTAAACTTCAGGTAAACCATATGCAATACCAAGTGGACTGAGTACATTGCATTACCCTACACCTGGAACAGACAGTGAAAGTGACAATGATGTGGCTACAATTGAGATGGATAGACCACATGGGTCAGTAGGTGGTGGTAGTGCCACAAGCATGAAGCATGTGAGCTTACAGCATATGGCCCCAGCCCAGACTGGGACCCAAGCTGCTGCCTAAGCTGGTCCAGGACAAAGTGCAATGTCATCCACCAGTGGAAGGTAACAATTGTGGCTCAAATGTATTTGTTTTTTTGCAACAATAATGCTTATACCTCATGTCTATAAGCATAATATAAAATCATACTAGTCCACAGATGAGTAAGACATCACTGTGCATGGCAACTTGTTTCAAAGACTTTCACAACCTGCAAAAGTTCTAAGAACATGTCCAGTGACTGTACATATATAAATATATAATAGAACATTAATAATACAGTGGTCCCTCAATAATCGTCCGGCCTGAAAGTCGTCCATTTCGGAAATAGTCCTGCTTTTTCGTCTAAATATTGGCTCGCAAATGGTCCGGTAACTCGCTAATAGTCCTTCGTCCCGGACGCGTACTCACGTTCTGAGCCGCCTGGGCCTTCCCTTCCCAGCCAGTGTGCCATTGTTTACCAGTGAGCGACGGTCCCCTCACGTGCTCCAGCGAAATATTTCATAATATTCCATTTATTTTAGTGCTTGCAAGTTATTTAAGTGCTAAATAAGCTACCATGCTCCAAAGAAAGCTCCAAGTGCCAAGCCTTTGGTAAAGAAGGTGAGAAATACGATTGAATTTAAGAAAAACATCAATGAACAATATGATAGTGGCGTACGTGTGGGCGAACTGGCCAGGATGTATAACAAATCCCGTACAACCATATCTTCCATCATAGCCAAGAAAAAGGAAATCAAGGAAGCTGTTGTTGCAAAGGGGGTAAATATGCTGACAAAAATGAGATCACCAGTACTCGAAGATGTTGAGAAGTTATTGTTGGTGTAGATAAATGAGAAACAATTAGCAAGAGATAGTCTTATGACGTCACTTATTTGTGAAAAGGCTAGGCAGTTGCATGACGATTTGGTAAAGAAACTGCCTGCAACTAGTGGTGATGTGAGTGAATTTAAGGCCAGCAAAGGCTGGTTTGAGAGATTTAAGAAGCATACTGGCATACACAGTGTGGTAAAGCATGGTGAGGCTGCCAGTTCGGACCACAAGGCGGCTGAAAAATATGTGCATGAATTCAAGGAGTACATAAACAGTGAAGGACTGAAACCTGAACAAGTGTTCAATTGTGATGAAACAGGCCTCTTTTGGAAGAAAATGCCAAAGAGGACCTAGATTACTCAGGAAGAAAAGGTGCTGCCAGGACACAAGCCTAAGAAAGACAGGCTGACGCTAATGTTCTGTGCTAATGCTAGTGGGGATTTCAAAGTGAAGCCATTACTAGTGTACCATTCTGAAAATCCCAGTGTGTTCAAGAAAAACAATGTTATGAAGAGTAAATTGTGTGTGTTTTGGAGATCTAATAGTAAGGCATGGGTCACAAGGGACATTTTCATCGAGTGGTTCAATGAAGTGTTTGGCCCTAGTGTGAAGAGTTACCTCTTGGAAAAGAAATTGGATCTCAAGTGCCTTCTAGTAATGGACAATGCACCTGCTCATCCTCCAAACTTGGATGACCTAATTCTGAAGGAGTTTGGGTTCATCACAGTAAAGTTCTTGCCCCCGAATACCACTCCTCTCCTCCAGCCCATGGACCAGCAAGTCATTTCAAACTTTAAAAAACTCTACACCAAAGCAATGTTTGAAAGGTGCTAGAATGTGACCTCAGACACTCACTTGACCCTACGAGATTTTTGGAAAGAACTCATCAGTATTCTCCACTGCGTAAGCCTTATAGGTAAGGCTTGGGAGGGAGTGACTACCAGGACTTTGAACTCTGCTTGGAGAAAATTGTGGCCAGATTGTATCCACAATAGGGATTTTGAAGGGTTTGAGGCACCCCCTGATGAGCCTGTCAGTTGTAAACTCTATTGTTGCACTGGGGAGTTCCATGGGATTGGATGTGAGTTTGGAGGATGTGGAAGAGTTGGTGGAGGACCACAACGAAGAGCTAACCACTGAGGAGCTGCAAGAGCTTCAGCAGGAAGAGCAACAGATCACAGCTCAGAATCTTGCTGCAGAGGAGGAGGAAGAGAGATGGAGGAAGGTGCCTTCTTCAGAAATTAAGGAGATTTTTGAAATGTAGGTAGGATGGAAAGATTTATGGAGAAACATCACCCAGAGAAGGATGTTGCAAGCCATATCAGCAACTTGTACAGTGACAGAGTCTTGGCCCATTTTAGGGAAGTTTTAAAGAGATGCCAGAAACAGAGCTCTCTGGACAGTTTTTTTGTGAGACAGGACTCCAGTGACTCTCAAGGTGGTCCTAGTGGCATTAAGAAACAGAGAAGAGAAGTAACCCCAGAAAAGCAATTGGTACGAGGTGTTGATGGAAGGGGATTCCCCTTCCAAACAGTAAATCATCCAATCTGTCTTCTTCTACAGTCTTCCATACACAAAGAAGAATCGCCAATAAAGGTAAGTGTTATTCTGTTAATGTTTAATTCGTCATGTGCCACTATATTGTTTGTGTACTACATCTATATTTCATGTAAAAAAATTTTTTGTTTTAATACTTCTGGGTGTCAGGAACGGATTAATTGAATTTACATTATTTCTTATGGGGAAAATTGATTCGTAAATCGTCCATTTCGATAATAGTCCCACTTCCAGGAACGGATTATGGACGATAATTGAGGGACCAATGTATATATCATTTTTGTATGTTTTTTGTTGTAAACAATATAGTGATAAAAATATTAGTGCGGCTATTGTGTTGAATACAACGAGTGTACATATAAACATATGCATTATACTGGTCTCACAGGCCACAAGTGCTACTGCAAAAAAAAAAAGAAAAAATTAGAAAAGAAAAAGAGCAACAAAGTAAAATAAATAATGCAACTTTACAGAAGTTGCCAATGTTGCCGCCACCCGGTCATTGAGGGTCAACTTCACGCCTCTATATCTAGGAAAAAAACTGATCGGAAATTTTTTTTTTTGTTTTGTTTTATTACCCATAGAACTTTTTTTTTTCTTTTAACAAGTCTGCCATCTCCAACCGAAGCACGGTGGCCCAAAAAGAAAGAAAATCCCCAAAAAGAAAATAGTTTCATCATTCAACACTTTCACCTCACTCACACATAATCACTGTTTTTGTAGAGGTACTCAGAATACAACAGTTTAGAAGCATATATGTATAAAGATACACAACATATCCCTCCAAATTATCAATATCCAAAACCCCTCCTTTAAAGTGCAGGCATTGTACTTCCCATTTCCAGGACTCAAGTCCGGCTATATAAAAATAACCGATTTCCCTGAATCCGTTCACTAAATACAGTGGACCCCTGCATAACGATCACCTCCGAATGCGACCAATTATGTAAGTGTATTTATGTAAGTGCGTTTGTACGTGTATGTTTGGGGGTCTGAAATGGACTAATCTACTTCACAATATTCCTTATGGGAACAAATTCGGTCAGTACTGGCACCTGAACATACTTCTGGAGTGAAAAAATATCGTTAACCGGGGGTCCACTGTATTATCCTGCTCACACTCCAACAGATCGTCAGGTCCCAAATACCATTCGTCTCCATTCACTCCTATCTAATACGCTCATGCACGCTTCCTGGAAGTCCAAGCCCCTCGCCCACAAAACTTCCTTTACCCCCTCCCTCCAACCTTTTTGAGGATGACCCCTACCCCACCTTCCTTCCCCTACTGACTTATACGCTCTCCATGTCATTCTACTTTGATCCATTCTCTCTAAATGACCAAACCATCTCAACAAACCCTCTTCAGCCCTCTGACTAATACTTTTATTAACTCAATACCTTCTCCTAATTTCCACAATCCGAATTTTCTGCATAATATTTACACCACACATTGCCTTTAGACAGGACATCTCCAGTGCCTCCAACCGTCTCCTCACTGCAGCATTTACAACCCAAGCTTCATACCCATATAAGAGTGTTGGTACCACTATACTTTCATACACTCCCCTCTTTGCCTCCACAGTGAGTGGTGCATTGAGGTATATGTCTTCACATATACCTCAATGCACCACTCACCTTTTTTCCTTCATCAGTTCTATGATTAACCTCATCCTCATCCTTACTTACAAAGTAAACTCATTATTTCATCTACTATAGAAAAATATTATCTTTAATTCTGTAAGATTTTTTTTTTTTTTTTAAATTTCTTGGACCCTGAGTGTCACTCTGAGATTTGGCCTCTGGACCCTGAAAAGGTTAAGTCTGCATCTCTCATTTTGGACAGTTTTCGAGAGCCCAGCATTGTGAAGAGGGTTTTCGAGGTCTTTTTCATATCCCGTTTTATTTCATTAAATATGCTTGCATAATAAAGGTGTTTAGACTGGCAAGTACTTAACTATAACGTTTGATCTGATCCTTAGATATTAAGCCCAATCAGACCTGTTTTTTATATTGATGTTTTTTATCAATGGATCTGAGGATGCTATTTTTAAGTCGTGGCATCTCTTTGCTGTGATTTGTTTAGTTTTAAATGGACAATGTCTATTGTAGAGGTCTTGTGTCATTTTTTTGAAGAAAAATTTTGACACATTTATCAATTTAGCAACTGTCAGGAAACTCTCTGTGCCAGTCAATGTCACGTAATGCTCAAAATAGTTATTTACTGATGTCTTATCATAGAGATGAAATGAGATCTTACTAGTGTCTTGTGGCAATTTACACAGGTTGGTAATGAGAAAGGTGGGTAGTGTCAAAGGTGTTATCTGTAATTATCCCTGCTTTGAGAGGAGATATTATATTGGTTCAGATATAGTCAATTAACCCTTTCAGGGTCCGTCCCGTAGATCTACGGCTTTACGTTCAGGGTCCAAACCATAGATCTACGTCGTGAGCTCAGCTCACTCTGATAAACTGTGAGTGGTACACTTGGGCCTAGATATGAGAGAATACATCTATGTGGTATGTGTGCACCACATAAAACAAATCCTGCAGCACACTGTGTATAATGAGAGAAAAAAACTGATACCAAGATTTTCGATTAAAATAGCAACTTTGCAGTGTTTTTTCATATGTCTTTTATAGTTGTATTTGCAATTACTTGGTCTCATTTGATAGAATGGAAGACATATTACAGAAATAGAGATGATTTTGATTGGTTTTAGCACTGGAAATGGCTTGAAACTGAGCTCAAAGTAGCAGAAATGTTAAATTTTTGCCAATGTTCAAGAGTAAACAAACGACCTCACACGTCTAATACACGCCAGCTGGTGGGTCTAATATACATTCACAAATGTGGTGATGATATTTATACAATTATTACAATATTGCATAACAGTAAATCTTCTATTTTTTGGTGTGAATAAAAATTCATTATGTGAATAAAAAATCAAAATGGGATTTATTTGTAAAGCCTCAAAACGTAACTAATGAACCGAGGAAATGTTAGTTTAGTGCCAGGAATGCCTACATTGTTTATTCTTTACGCTGTTTTGAAATTGGAATATTTTGAACTTTGTGTTAAATTGGCCAAATTACCAATTTCCAATCACTTTATTTTGTAGTTGCAACAGTTGACTTGGCGATTTCTTGTGCTCAATCGATAGAATAGAAGTAATACTAGTGAAATAGCTAAGAACTTGGTCGACTGGAATGATGTAATTGGCCTAAAATTAGAGTCAAAGTCGGCAAAATCGCCGATTCGTAAATA
This sequence comes from Cherax quadricarinatus, assembly GCF_026875155.1. Classification (NCBI taxonomy): domain Eukaryota; kingdom Metazoa; phylum Arthropoda; class Malacostraca; order Decapoda; family Parastacidae; genus Cherax; species Cherax quadricarinatus. The sequence continues at coordinate 66,760,750 of NC_069411.1, read as the reverse complement.
TTGCTGACACATCAAAATTCGCGAGAGCATAATTTCGTCAATTTTCCATCAAATTTCGTACTTTTTGTTTTATTACCTTCACAAAAAGATTCTCTACCATTTCATAAGAAAAAATAACAAACTTTTTTTTGGAAAATTCTTGGACACTGGGGCACCACTTCAGATTTTGGCCTTGGACCCTGAAGGGGTTAACCCTTTGACTGTTGCAGGCCCCTTTCTGAAACTGTCATTCTATGTAGCAAAATTTAAAAAAAAAAAAAAAATTATTTTTTCTTATGAAATGATAGGAATCTTTTCCTGATGGTAATGACACCAAAAGTTTGAAATTTGGTTGAAAACCCACGGAATTACGCTCCCGCGAAGTTAGAGGTCTCGGCGACATATGCGTATCGGTGATTTCACTGACTTTGAGCCCTGCTTTTAGCCAATTACGTTGTTCCAGTTGACCAAACTCATAGCAATTTCTTTAGAACTCCATTTTATCTATCAGTTGAGTACAAGAAACCGCCCATTTACCAATTTGAACTACCCAATAACGTGGTCAGAAATTGACAATTTGGCAAATTTCACGCAAAATGTAAAAGATGCCAATTTCAAAATAGGGTCCAGAATAAACAAGGTAGACATTCTTGGCACTAAAATAACATATCCTCTGTTTATTAGTCACATCTCTAGGCCCCTCTTACATTACTATTGCTTTCTATTTTGATTTTTATTCATACAAAAAATAAAAGATTTACTGTTATGCAGACTACTGCATTATTGTAAAAATGGTATAAATAATATCAGTGCACTAGTGAAAGAATATTAGACTCCCCAGTTGACATGTATTGGACGTGTGGTGTGATTTGCTTACACCTGAACATTGGTGAAAAATCGAACATTTCCGCTACTTTGAGCTCAGTTTCAAGGGCGTTTTCATCGTCAAAGTAATGAAAATCATCTCTATTTCTGTAATATGTTTTCCATTTCATCACCTAAGACCATGAAAACGAGAATACAACGATAAATACTATACGAAAATACACCTCAAAGTCGCGGTTTTAATCCAAAAAAACGGTCGGAGTTTTTTTTTTCTCATTACGCACTGTGTGCTGCAGGATTTTTTTTTATGTGGTGCACACTGACCACACAGACCCATTCTCTCACATGTGGGCCTACCAGCTTTCTCCCGCTTCATTTGAAGCCGCTAGAATTACTGAGTATATATACATCAGAAACAGTGGCGCGTAAGACGTATTTACACGGCGTAAACAGTCAAAGGGTTAGGGAGGCACTTGTCTCAGAAATTTTTATAGGCTTAGTTATATATGCTCATGCTGTTTGTGAAGTCAGCTACTTGAGGGTCTTCTGGCTCGACGAGGTCTATGCTTAAGTTGCCAGCAAGTACACTGTACAGTAAGGCCCTGCTTTACGTCATTTTGCCTTACGGCATTCCGCTAATACGGCGATGTCAAATTACAACCAAAATTTGCTATACGGCAAGCGGTCTTTCAAATACGGCGTGCCCCACCAGGTTTGTTTACATTCTCCATGACCACATCTATTATGTCAGGAAACTTTCTAAAATTTCAAGTATTTTAAAGTTACTGCATATTTTATATGTACTCTGATAATTATACTTATGTATATCTGTACCTAAATATACGTACACACTGTGCTGGTGTGCAGGTACACATTAAAATCGCTAAGTCTCTCTCTACTCATGATGCCAATACTACCTAATAATAATCACTCTTGGGCACACTAAATGTCTTATTTTACATCAATATAGGCATTTTCATTAATCCATCTATGATATTTTCCTCAAAATTATATATGAAACCCATTACAGCGCATATAAACATGATACATACACTCACAGAATAAAAATTGATGTAAATATGAGATTTGTTTACCAAGCAGCTGTGTAGGTAGTGTCGGAAGAATTACGTTTTCTCTAGTCAAACTGGAGGATAACTGTAGAAAAATATTCTTTTCGTATGCCTTCACTCTATATATAGCAATTCACGACCCTTGTGGGTTTAGTGCTTTTTATAATAATAATAATAATAATAATAATAATAATAATAATAATAATAATAATATTATTATTATTATTATTATTATTATTATTATCTTCATTCACTCTAAAAATGGTGTGTTGCTGCTTGTTTATTCTGAACTAACTTGTACAACTTGTACACAATGTAAGAGTATTTGTATTGTGAGGTAATTATTATAATAAAAAAATATTGAGGTAAATGTTTTACAAACTCTTACAAACGTACGTGAATGAACTAAAAGTAGCCACATATTAATACGCATTTATTTCGCCTGACCAAGTGATCACCCACTACCTGTTCAGTTTGTGTTCTTACATTGTCTCAACTCTGTATCTCGTTCTCTCTCTTGTTTACTCTTTCGTTAACTAGGTGGCTCTCATTGACGATGGCGTCTAAGGTTAGCTGTGATAAGAAGAGAAATCGTAAGCCTCTTGCTTTAAGTGCCAAGTTAGAGGATGATGGTGTGCCATTCTGATTTTATTCAATAAACACCCTGCCACTCACCTCTCACATATTAATATTAATATTTTAAGGTAAGTAATAAATGTACTATGTGTGTATCTTACCTTTTATTGAGTTTTTAATGCCTATTTCTATTGCTAACTTAATATAAGTTAGTGTAAACTTCTTGTCTGGCATTTATTGCATATTTTATGTGTGCTCTGATAATAATACTTGTGGACCTGTGTGGTAGCCGGGTGGAGGGACAACATTACGTTTTCTCTGCTCAGCCATCAGAGAAAACATGTATGAATCTGCGTTTGGCCCAGCCACTCCCTCACTCCGCTTTTGTTTACAATTTTCGGCATGAATTATTCATTACTTCTACCTTCGTTTATGATGGCATCTAAAGGTTGTTGTTAGAAATTATTAAATTCAGTGAACAAGGCATGTCGATGTTAATAATATGGCTCTGGGCCACAGTGTAGGTAGCCGGTAGGTGTAGCCCAGGCGCTACACCTACCGGCTACCTACACTGACTTCCTACAAATAAATACTACTCACCTCTCTTCCTATATTAAGACTACACATATTTTAAGGTAAATAATAAGTGTACCGTTTGTGTATTTTACCTCTCTGGGATGTTTTAAATATCGTATATTAAGTATGAGACGGGGAGCCAGGGCTACCTACACCTGGGCTACCTGCACCTGACTTCCTACAAGTAAGTACTACTCACCTCTCTCCCTACATTAAGATTACAAATACTTTAAGATAAGTAATGAATTTACTGTGAATGCATTTTACTTTGTGTGTTTTTAATGCCTAGTTCTATTACTGACTTAATATAATTTAGTGTAAACTTGTTGTGGCATTTATATGCATTTATCAATGGAAAAAAATGGTGTTCTGCCTTCCGGCGATGTCTGCTTTCCAGCGACAGCCTGGAACCTAGCCGCCATATAAGTGGGACCCTACTGTATTAGGTTATGTTTATTCAACTTAGTGTTAATTATTCATTTTTTTTAAGTTGTCACTAACAATGTAAATTTCAGAAAAAAGAAGCTGTACAAGAAAATGCTATGGGTGAAGCTAACTACTTATGAAAAAAATTTGGCTATGTGCTATGATACCTTGAAAAAAAAGCCAAGCAATTTTTTTTAAATTCTTAATTATCAATACTAATAAAGTTTACAACAATCCATATTGTAGATGTTGTGTCTTGATCTAGAAATATGTGGAGAGTGTTCATGTTGCCCTGCTAGACCTAACTGGATGTAGCAAGGTTAAAACCCACAAACATGTGTACAATGTTTGACTTGAATGGATTACATAAATTTACACATTTACACAATGTAAATTTTATGTGCACATAAAGTGCTTGCCATTAAGACCATTGTAAAAAATGTATTATATGCACCCATAAACTAAATAAAAAACACCTCCATTATTACTAGCATTCCCCCTTTTTTTTTAATGCCAAGATTAACCCTTTTGGAGTTGGCCCCACTATAGTATGGCTTTGATGTCAGGGTCAGTTCTGCAGCATTACGCCATGAGCTCAGGTCACTCAGATAAGCTGTGAGCAGTAAATTTGGGCCTAAATATGAGAGAGTGGGTCTATGCGGTAAGTATGCACCATATAAAAAATCCTGCAGTACACAGTGCATGAGTAAAAAACTGTGACTGTGTGCTTGTTTTAATACTTTTAAAGACTTACCTGCTTTCCACTGAGGGTGTAGAATGAAATATTTTGACCCCAGTCAGCTACACAGAGCACATCAACTGGCTCCTCCCTGGAAAATGAAAAAAAAAAAATCCAGTCATTTATATAAACAAATGTAGTACTGAAAACAAGTAAATATCACATCTGTGACATACCTTTGACGGCTTTTGTACCCTCACAGCCTGGCTGAGGCAAAGCTTCCCAAGCAGTTGTCTGATCAACCAGACTGTTTATACAGGTCCTCCATCAAAAATCCGGCATCGTTGCGACCTGTAGTGTGCTGGATTACTGAGTTTGCCGGATTACAGAGTGGTTAGGTTACAATACACTTAATAAAATTAACCAACTTGACTTACACAAAGTTCATTGAACATTGGCAAAAATCAAACATTTCCACTACTTTGAGCTCAATTCCAAGGGACTTTTTTGTTGTGAAACCAATCATATCTATTTCTGTAATATATCTTCCATTCTATCAAATGAGACCAAAAAAACGAGAATTTTTTTTTTTTTTTTCAACAAGTTGGTCGTCTCCCACCGAGGCAGGGTGACCCAAAAAAGAAAGAAAATCCCAAAAAAGAAAATACTTTCATCATCATTCAACACTTTCACCACACTCACACATTATCACTGTTTTTGCAGAGGTGCTCAGAATACAACAGTTTAGAAGCATATACGTATAAAGACACACAACATATCCCTCCAAACTGCCAATATCCCAAACCCCTCCTTTAAAGTGCAGGCATTGTACTTCCCATTTCCAAGACTCAAGTCCGACTATAAGAAAATAATGGTTTCCCTGAATCCTTCACTAAATTTTACCCTGCTCACACTCCAACAGATCGTCAGGTCCCAAGTATCATTAAATTCTATTCACTCCTATCTAACACGCTCATGCACGCTTGCTGGAAGTCAAGCCCCTCGCCCACAAAACCTCCTTTACCCCCTCTTTCCAACCCTTTCGAGGACGACCCCTACCCCTCTTTCTTTCCCCTATAGATTTATATGCTTTCCATGTCATTCTACTTTGATCCATTCTCTCTAAATGACCAAACCACCTCAACAACCCCTCTTCTGCCCTCTGACTAATGCTCTTATTAACTCCACACCTTCTCCTAATTTCCACACTCCGAATTTTCTGCCCTTAGACAGGGCATCTCCACTGCCTCCAACCGTCTCCTCGCTGCTGCATTTACCACCCAAGCTTCACTTCATATAAGATGTTGGTATACTACTAACTTTCACACATTCCCTTCTTTGCCTCCATAGATAATGTTTTTTGACTCCACATATACCTCAACGCACCACTCACCTTTTTTCCCTCATCAATTCTATGATTAACCTCATCCTTCATAAATCCATCTCCCTACACGTCAACTCCCAAGTATCGGGAAACATTCACTTCTTCCATACTCCTCCTCCCAATTTGATATCCAATTTTTTTTTATCTAAATCATTTGATACCCTCATCACCTTACTCTTTTCTATGTTCACTTTCAAACTTTCAACCTTTACACACATTCTCAAACTCATCCACTAACCTTTGAATTTTTCTTTAGAATCTCCCATAAGCACAGTATCATCAGCAAAAAAGTAACTGTGTCAATTTCCCATTTTGAATTTGATTCCCATAATTTAATCCCACCCCTCTCCCGAACACCTAGCATTTACTTCTTTTACAACCCCATCATAAAAATATTAAAAAAACCCTGGTTGACATTACACATCCCTGTCTAAGACCTACTTTTACCGGGAAGTAGTCTCCCTCTCTTCTACACACCCTAACCTGAGCCTCACTATCCTCATAAAATCTCTTTACAGCATTTAGTAACTTACCACCTATTCCATAAACTTGCAACATCTGCCACATTGCTCCTCTATCCACTCTATCATATGCCTTTTCTAAATACATAAATGCAATAAAAACTTCCCTACCTTTATCTAAATACTGTTCACATATATGCTTGATCTACACATCCCCTACCCACTCTGAAGCCTCCTTGCTCATTGTGAGGGAAAAGTAGGTGTAAGTGGGGTTAAGGTTGTTCGGGCAACCAGGAACCATTAGTGAGTTACGTTGCGCGCGCGCGCACCCCCCCCCCCCTCTGGCGGGCTGGGGCAAAACTAGTTCCTGGTGTCCGATTTGTTGAAGTTTCTACTCCTGGTAATATTGACCTTACCTGGTGTGGATTGAAGTTTGGAGAGTCACTTCACCTCCACTCTTCTCCTAATCAGCTCTGTTCCTGGCGTGGTCTTCCAGGATAGACGCCAGATAAAGGGGCAAGACGTGTGTTAATAATACTTATTAACATTATTCTACTACTACCGGCCCTTACCTATTCTACTTTTTGCTCCATCCAAGTGGTAGGAGATTCCAGAACATCGGATTACCATTGCCCAGGATAACCTACATAAATAACATCAGAGGGATATCCAGGGCCATGCCTACTCCTCCCCAACTCAAAGAATGAAGGCCATTTTTTTTACTATATTTAAATTTTAAATAAAATTCTCAAAAATCATTATTCTCATTTTTTCCTAAGTTATTTCTTTATTTATTTTTCCATTAATTTTTTTTTGTTCAGTTGGAAGGCGTTCCACTGACAATGGCGACCTTGCAGGATTCGACTCTTGAAGCAACATCATCCTGATGGTTCAACTGGTTGTGAGTATAACATTTAAGATAGAAAAGGGTGAGTTAGTTGAGGTGTCAAGTCATTACTGGTAGCTGGTTGACTTACCGTTGTTTGGTTCTAAGGTTCGGTTTAGAAGTTTACCTATTTGTTGGACCTGGGGAACTTTGATGATAACCCCTCCTGTGTGAACCGTGTGTATTTTGCTTAGTGAAGGCTATTGAGCCCACAAGTGTATTCTTCCAGGGAGAAATATTTATTTCATTTTCTACTTTGGGAAGTTTAAAGTGTGCGGACTGTGTCCCTCTTTTGTAACAGACGTTACTGTTAATTTTAATTGTCAGTTGAAGTTGGGTGCTTAATATTTCTTTTTACAAGATGGATTCTTTAGATTTCTGGTTGAAAGCTGGGAAGGAAATGGGATTTACTGGACAAAGCCTTGATAGTTACATTACTGCTAAAATGGCTATTGAAGAGAAAAAGGAACAGGAAAGACTAGCTCGAGAGGAGAAAAGACTAGCTCGGGAAGAGAAAAAGGAACAGGAAAGACTAGCTCGGGAGGATAAAATCGAACAGGAAAGGATAGCTAGAGAAGATAGAGTTCAGGCAAGAGAGGTAGCCTTCAAAATGAAGGAAATTGAGTTAGAACAATCAAGGTTGGAATTAGAAGCCAAGAAGATAGAACTATCTAAGCAGAAAATAGATGAAGGGGTTCTAGAATACCCTTCCAAAGAACCTAATATTAGGATGCCACAAATACCACCTTTCTCAGAACAAGATGACATAGCGGCATATATTAGCAGATTCGAGAGTACTGCTACTCTCTATGACTGGCCAGTAGATTCTTGGGCTACTAGGCTTGGCTTACTACTGTCAGGTTCAGCATTAAACGTCTATTCCACTCTACCCTCTGATGTTATTTCTAGTTATAGCCTGCTGAAGAAAGCTATATACAGGCTTTCAAAAAAAACTATCATCATTACAGGTCGGTAGTTTAGACACATTAAAAACTCCTCATCAAAATTACATGCAATTCTTAACAACACTTTTCAGATTATTTAATTCGTGGATTGATAGTGCTGAGGTTGACCACGATTTCGAATCTTTACGAGACCTGATGGTAAGAGATCAATTCCTTTCTTCTGTAAACTCTGACTTACGAATATTCATTAAAGAACGAAACGTTCATACGGCTGCAGAAATGGCACAAGCTGCTGATATATATGCGTGCGCTCATAATAACTACCCTAAAGAGTGTAGCAGATATAAGCCTGTTGTGCCTAAGCAATCTGAGGGATCCAAACCCTCCGTACCTAAGAATTCCACGGCCTTCACAGTAAAATGTTTCAACTGTAATGAGTGGGGTCATAGACGTCCCGACTGTCCTAGAAAAAAAGGTGAAAATGTCGGTAAATGTTTCACTGAATCAAACATAAACGCACCTTTTAGTGAAGGTACAGTCAATGGTATGAATGTGTCAACCATTCTTAGAGACACTGGATGTTCCTGTATTGTTATCTCGAGTAAGCTTTTCCCTAACCTAGATTCTTCACGTTATAAGTCCACTAAGTTAACTGATTATTTAGGAAGAAGCGATTCTTTTCCAACAGTCAGATGTTTTGTTAGGTGCAAATGGTTCTCAGGATGGGTAGATGCCGTAGTTGCCCCGATAACCTCGTGTTCTGTTTTGGTTGGGAACATACAAGGGGCTATTTTCCCCATCTGAGAAGGACTGTTTGGAATTTGGAGTTTCCAAGGAAGGATTGGAACCTAATATCTCTGTTTCTTCACAGATAGTGCCAGATGAGATTCAGTTGGATAACCTAAATCATAGAGCTGATGGTTACAGAACTCCGGTAACACCTTTAGTAAGTCAGTCACTTAACCTGGACAACGCAGACACCAGTGGAAAACTACGTGTGGCACAATCTATACAACAACTAGACTCGATTAACGTCCTTACCAGAGCTCAGTCTAAGGTAAAACCTATCCACCCATTAGTTCTTTCCAAAGGAAAGCCAATCGAGCTGTCTCATATAGATTTAGAGGGTCTTCAAAGGACTTGTCCTTCCTTAGAGGAATCTCGGAAGTTAGCTTTAAATGGCAAGGTGACCCAGAGAAAGAAATTTTCTTACAAGTTTGAGTTCAAAACACGATCTTTTGTACAAGACTATAGTGTCTGCGGACAAACCCAATGACGTTGGTCGAAGCCTGTTAGTCATTCCGCAGGATTGCCGTGAAACCATTTTAAAGATTTCTCATGACTTGCCAGTCTCTGGCCATTTTTTCACATAGGAAGACCTATAATAAAATCAAGGACCTATATTTCTGGCCTAGCATGTCCTCTGACATCTATAAGTACTGCAGATCATGTCACGTATGTCAACTTTCCACGCAGAAGGGTAGAACTAGGAGAGTTCCTATGGTAAAGATGCCAATTTTCTCAGTCCCTTTTGCAAGGGTTGCAGTAGATATAGTTGGTCCTATCACACCTCGCTCATCAGGAGGTCATAAATATATTTTAACTATGATTGACTATGCGTCCAGCTTCCCAGAGGCGGTACCCTTAAAATCCATTACGTCCATAGAAGTCGCAGAAGCCTTATTTTCTATTTTTTCACGTGTAGGTATACCTCGTGAAATTCTGTCGGATAAAGGGGCTCAGTTCACTTCTGAATTAATGGAACACGTTTATCAAATTGTGGGTGTTAAACCTTTTTTTCACTACACCTTACCATCCGATGTGTAACGGAAGAGGGGGAGCGACAACATGCCATCCTAAAGTCAATATTAAAAAAAACTATGTATTCTTAAACCAACGGACTGGCATAGATTTTTACCATGTGCTCTTTTCGCAATGCGCGAGATTCCAAGTGATTCCCTTGGTTATTCCCCTTTTGAATTGCTTTATGGGAGACAAGCTCGTGGTCCACTATCTATTTTGAATGAACTTTGGTCTAAAGATATCAAACCTGAGGTTCAAAACAGCTATCAGTTTCTTTTAGATCTAAGGGAAAGGTTGGAAGAAACCGCCGATTTGGTCGGTAAAAACTTAGAGATGTCTATGGAAACGTACAAGACCTATTTTGACCATAAAAGCTCCAAGCGTAGTTTAATGTTGGTGATGAAGTTTTAGTTCTCCTACCTGACAAATCCAACAAATTGCTAATTACCTGGCGCGGACCGTATAAAGTAGTGAAGGTCTGCAATAAGGTAGATTATATCTTGGATGTCAAGGGTAGAGAAAGAATGTATCACGTCAATATTTTGAAACGGTACCATCGAAGAGAAGTTAATCTTTGCGTAAATTCCTTTGACGAAGATACTTCTTCTTTCGGCTTGGATACAAGTGGTAATTCGTACGAATGTAGAGTTTGTATTATAGATGACGAGTCTTTTACAGAATCGAAGGAACTACTGGATATCTTAACGCATGATCCCTCACCAAAGAAGTCAAATGTCAACATTAACAACGACTTGTCAAATAAACAAAAGTCTCAAGTAAGTGCCTTAGTAAATTCATTTTCTGACGTATTCACAGAGGTACCAGGACTTACCACCACTATTGTTCACAAGATTGAATTGTCGGATCATGAACCAGTAAGGCGGAAAATCTACCCTGTTCCCGTTCACTTACGGAAAACTTTTGATAATGAGGTTGACAAACTATTTAACTTAAACATCATAGAACCTTCGAAATCAGCTTTCTGTTCACCAGTTGTTATGGTTAAGAAACCCGATAATTCTTACCGACTTGCCCAAGATTTTCGTTATTTAAATACTATAACTAAATGGGATGCAGAACCCATGCCAGTAATTGATCATGACTTGTATAAATTCCATGACTGCAAATTCTTCTCGGAATTAGACATCTCGCAAGCATACCATCAAGTGCCATTACACCCAGACTCTAAACCATACACCGCTTTCCCTACTCGTAGAGGTCTAATGCAATATCGCACAATGCCTTTCGGCTTGGTTACCGCGTGTGCCACGTATATTAGGCTTATGAGAATAGTTTCTTTCTGATCTAAAGAATGTATCAGTGTATTTTGATAATATTTATATCATGACAAATGTCTGGGAGACCATCTAAATACATTAGCGCTTGTTTTGAAAAGACTAAGAACTCATGGCCTTACAGTTAAACCACAAAAGTGCTTTTTGGCTATCATAAGGTACAATACCTTGGGTTCATTATCTCTGATAACAACTTATCACCACTTCCTAATAAGACCAAAGCTGTTTTAGAAGTACGTTCCCTGCTACCAAAAAGTTATTAAGAAGTTTCCTTGGATCTGTAAACTTCTATAGAAATTTCGTACCAAATCTAAGTAGCTTAACTTCAGTTCTTACAGACTATTTGAAAAGGGTGTCAAGGAACCTCTTAGTTGTTCTGAGGAAGCCATCCAAAGCTTCGAGAAATAAGAGTATATTTTCAAACCCCCCTGTCCTAAAATTACCAGATATTAATAAAATATTTTGTCTCCGAACAGATGCCTCCCATTCTGGACTCGGGGCTGTACTACTTCAATATTATGAGGAGACACCTTTCCCAGTATCTTTCGCCAGTAAGAAGCTTCTGCCCAGAGAAGAAAGATATTCCACTGTGGAGAAAGAATGTTATGCTTTAGTATGGGGTATAAGTAGATTTAAATACTACCTATACGGTAAACCCTTTGTGCTTGAAACAGATCACAAGCCACTGATGTACTTGGAAAACTTTAAAGGGTCAAATAGCAGACTCTTGAGATGGGCTCTGGCTATTCAGCCCTATAAGTTTAAAGTCGTTTATATTTCTGGCTCTGAAAACCACTTTTCAGATTGGCTGAGCCGAGGTTGTATTTAGTTCTTTTCCCTCTGTTCGTTGACTTATTGACTCCGTCCATAAGTTTTGGAAGGGGGTATTGTGAGGGAAAAGTAGGTGTAAGTGGGGTTAAGGTTGTTCGGGCAACCAGGAACCATTAGTGAGTTACGTTGCGCGCGCGCGCGCACACCCCCCCCCCCTCTGGCGGGCTGGGGCAAAACTAGTTCCTGGTGTCCAATTTGTTGAAGTTTCTACTCCTGGTAATATTGACCTTACCTGGTGTGGATTGAAGTTTGGAGAGTCACTTCACCTCCACTCTTCTCCTAATCAGCTCTGTTCCTGGCGTGGTCTTCCAGGATAGACGCCAGATAAAGGGGCAAGACGTGTGTTAATAATACTTATTAACATTATTCTACTACTACCGGCCCTTACCTATTCTACTTGTGCTCCATCCAAGTGGTAGGAGATTCCAGAACATCGGATTACCATCTGCCCAGGATAACCTACATAAATAACATCAGAGGGACTATCCAGGGCCATGCCTACTCCTGCCCAACTCAAAGAACTGAAGGCCATTTTTTTTACTATATTTAAATTTTAAGTAAAATTCTCAAAAATCATTATTCTCATTTTTTCCTAAGTTATTTCTTTATTTATTTTTCCATTAATTTCTTTTGTTCAGTTGGAAGGCGTTCCACTGACACTCATCCGCAATTCTACATTCTGTCTTACCTCTAATTCTTTCAATTATAACTCTACCGTATACTTTTCCTGGTATACTCAGTAAACTTATTCCTCTATAATTTTTACAATCTCTTTTGTCCCCTTTCCCTTTATATAAAGGAACTATACACTCTCTCCGCCAATCCCTAGGTACCTTCCCCTCTTTCATACATTTATTAAACAAAAGTACCAACCACTCCAACACTATATCCCCCCCTGCTTTTAACATTTCTGTCATGATCCCATCAGTTCCAGCTGCTTTACCCCCTTTCATTCTACGTAATGCCTCACGTACCTCCACCACACTTACATTCTGCTCTTCTTCACTCCTAAAAGATGGTATACCTCCCTGGCCAGTGCATGAAATTACCACCTCCCTTTCTTCCTCAACATTTAAAAGTTCCTCAAAATATTCTCGCCATCTACCTAATACCTCCCTCTCCCCATCTACTAACTCCCCTACTCTGTTTTTAACTGACAAATCCATACTTTCCCTAGGCTTTCTTAACTTGTTTAACTCACTCCAAAATTTTTTCTTATTTTCATTAAAATTTCTTGACAGTGCCTCTCCCACTCTTTCATCTGCTCTCCTTTTGCACTCTCTCACCACTCTCTTCACCTTTCTTTTACTCTCCATATACTCTGCTCTTCTTATAACACTTCTGCTTTGTAAAAACCTCTTCGTAAGCTACCTTTTTCTCTTTTATCACACCCTTTACTTCATCATTCCACCAATCACTCCTCTTTCTTCCTGCCCCACCCTCCTATAACCACAAACTTCTGCCCCACATTCTAATAAAGCATTTTTAAAACTATTCCAACCCTCTTCAACCCCCCCACTACTCATCTTTGCACTAGCCCACCTTTCTGCCAATAGTCGCTTATATCTCACCCGAACTTCCTCCTCCCTTAGTTTATACACTTTCATCTCCCTCTTACTTGTTGTTGCCACCTTCCTCTTTTCCCATCTACCTCTTACTCTAACTGTAGCTACAACTAAATAATGATCTGATATATCAGTTGCCCCTCTATAAACATGTACATCCTGGAGCCTACCCATCAACCTTTTATCCACCAATACATAATCTAACAAACTAGTTTCATTACGTGCTACATCATACCTTGTATATTTATTTATCCTCTTTTTCATAAAATATGTATTACTTATTACCAAATTTCTTTCTACACATAGCTCAATTAAAGGCTCCCCATTTACATTTACCCCTGGCACCCCAAATTTACCTACTACTCCCTCCATAACATTTTTACCCACTTTAGCATTGAAATCCCCAACCACCATTACTCTCACACTCTTACAATCATAAAAACCATACAAAAATATACGGCAATAAGGCAGCTAATGGCTGATAAGTGAACTCTCTTATTTATTCTCCTTTTTTTTCAGTTTTGGTGTAAGTTATGAAGCATCTTTCCATCATACATTCCCCAAGTTTCAATAAGACAGCCCAACAAACAACTGAGAAAAAAAAATATTTACCAAAAAACATGTATGGGAAGCCCAAGCCAGGTACTGGAAATAAGTCACTTTGACTTTTTTGGGGTATCCTAGGTTCTCTACACATATGCTGCTATATATGATAATCTATGTAACTGTATTTGTGTATACCTGAATAAACTTACTTCTGTTCTGTCTACTGAGTACAAGAAACCACCCATTCAACTATTTCAACTACCCAATAAAGTGGTCAGAAATTGGTAATCTGGCCAATTTCACACAAAATTCAAAAGATGCCAATTTCAAAATAGGGTCCAGAATAAACAATGCAGGAATTCCTGGCACTAAAATAACATTTTCTCTGTTCATTAGTCATGGCTCCAGTCCCCTCTTATATTACTCTTGCTTACCATTTGGAATTTTTATACACACAAAAAATGGAAGATTTACTATTTATTTAATTATTTATTTATTTAATGTCTTTGCAAACAGTACATTGAGATTGTGTATATACAATAGTGGGGTGCAATGCAAAGAGAGCTTCTATTATGCCTTGGCATTATGGGCCAACTTAACATTATTGGATAACATTCTACTTAATACTAAGGAGTAGTATATCATAGTTGTACAGTAGGAAAGTAATTATATCATAGTTGTACAGTAGAATATTAACCCCTTCAAGGCCCAAGGCCAAAATCTGAAGTAGTGCTCCAGTGTCCAAGAAATTTTGAAAAAAAAAAAAAAAATAATAATTTTTTCTTATAGAATTAAAGAGTATATTTTTGTGAAGGTAATAAGACAAATTTTTTTTTTTGATCAGTACTTACCGAGAGACAGCAGTGGGAAGTTGACCCAAAATGACCGGGTGGCAGCAACATCACTGACTTCCGCAAAGTCTCATTTTTTTATTTAATGTTTTTTATACTTTTTTCTTTTCTTTTCTAATTTTTTTCTTTTTCTAATAACATTTGTGGCTGTGAGACCAGTATAATGTATATTGCATAAGTGTACACTCATTGTATTCAACACAATAACTGCACTAATTTGTTTATCATTATATTGCTTACAAAACTTGTTTACAAGTTTATTGTAAACAAAATGATGAAAATATTAGTGAGGTTATTGTGTTGAATACAACGGTACCATATAGTATCATATGGTACAATGGTGCCATAGGGTGCAATTTTACCATATGGTACAATGGCACCATATGATACAATGGTAAAATATGGTACAATATGGTACAATGGCACATGATACAATGGTACAATGGCACCATTTGGTACAATGGTACCATATTATACAATGGTACCATATGGTGCAATGGTACCTTATGGTACCATATGGCGTAATGGTACCTTATGGTACCATATGGCATAATGGTACCATATGGTACTATACGATGGTGGTACCATATGGTACATTGTACCATACAGTACAATGATACCATATGGTTCATTGTACCTATGGTACTATATGGTACTGTTGTATTCAACACAATAAACACACTAATATTTTCATTATTATTTTGTTTACAATAATTGTTTACAACAAAAATATGCAAAAATGTTGTATATTAGTAATGTTCAATTATATATTTACAAGTGTACAGGAACTTGACGTGTTCCTTGAGCGGAGTCAGTAGCTAGCTTGTGTCGCCACTCACTCAGTCTTGGCTGGTGTCTCATGCCACCAACACCTATTGACCATATGGTACATGGTATCATATGTTACAGGGTACCATATGGCACATTGTACTATATGGTATAGGGTACCATGCAGTACAGGATAACATATGGTGCAGGGTACCATATGGTACAGGGTACCATATGATACAGGGTACCATATGGCACAGGGTACCATATGGCACAGGGTACCATATGGCACAGAGTACCATATGGTACAGGGTACCATACAGTACAGGACACCATATGGTACAGATACAGGGATAACTATGGAAATAAGTCACCCTGACTTTTTTGGGTTATCCTAGGATTTTATATGTATGCTGCTATGTATGATAATCTATGTAATTGTATTTCTGTACACCTGAATAAACTTACTCAAGTGCATGTGGCATCATAAGTAAGTTTATTTAGTTATACACAAATAAAGTTACATAGAATATCATACTTAGCAGCATATGTTTGGAGAACCTAGGATAACCCAAAAAAGTCAGACAGACTTGTTTCCATTAGGGTCCCTGTACCCTGTACCATATGGTATAATGTGCCATATGGTACAATGTACCATATGGTACATTGTACCATATGGTACCACTCTACCATATACCATTGTACCATATACCATTGTATGACATGGCACCATTGTACCATATGGCACAATGGTACCATATGGTTCAAAACCATAGAATTCGTCTTCAGCTCACTTCCATCAGTCTTAGAACTGTAAGTTGTGAAGAGGAGAGTCAGAATTCGCCCGGAGAGTGAGTGGGGAGTGAGAGCTTCCTTGCCGCCAGCCACAATGAACAAAGCTACTTTGCCGGCGTTCCACAATGCCATGCGGGCGTCCAGATTTTTTCTATTGTGTGCACACTGACCACCCAGACCCATTCTCTCAGATGTAGGCCTACCACCTTCTCCCGCTAAATTTGACGCCGCTAAAATTTTGGTGTAGATCTATGGTTTGGACCCTGAACGTATAGCCGTAGATCTACGGGACGGACCCTGAAAGGGTTAATTATAAATGAAAACAAAATTTGTATAATACAAAGATATACGTATTTATATTCTAAAATGCTTTTGTGAAAAACAATGATTCAATTATATTCCTGTCAACAATGGATAAAAGGCTCAATGTGATTGTTTCAGTTATGATTTTGGGAGTACATAGGTGAGTAAATGTATACTGAGTATTTAGCATTTAGTCTAGGGTGATTAAGTGGCTTTTGAGAAGAGTCTTAAATTGATTTTCAGACTGGGTTACTTTAATATCTTCTGGTAATGAATTCCATATTTTGGGCCTTTTATGTGCATAGAGCTTTTACACAATGTGATATGGGGCACGAGGTATATCAAAAAGAGATCTGTCTTGTGTTGTAGTCATGTGTCCTGTTTAGTTTGGTAAGGAAAAGTTTGAGTGGGGAGTTTATATTTGCGTGTATTGTTCTGTGGTACGTAGCAGGGACATGAATAAGTATGGTTGTTCTTAATGGTAAGCAGATTCAGACTTTTGAAAATTGGTGGGGTATGCTGGCAGGAGTGGGAATTTGTTATCATTCTTACTGCTGCCTTTTCCTGGGTTATTAGCGGTTTTAGGTGACTGAATGTTGTTGATCCCTATGCACAAATTCTATATGTAAGATAAGGGTATATGAGTGATTATTATTATTATTATTATTATTATTATTATTATTATAAAAAAGAAGTGCTAAGCCACAAGGGCTATACAGCGCTGCAGGGTAGGGAAGGAAGCGAGGGTATTGAGCGGTAGAAGAGGGGAGGGATGATCAGTAGGTTACAGAAACGGGGCAGGGGATAGTGGGGGGGTAGAGGGCAGCAAGAGATTGAGGTAGAATGGGCTGAAGGTATCAGCAGAGTTTGTGAAGTAAGGAGGATGGTACCAGTTAATGTGCCCATCAACCAGACCAGGATGATGATGTGGGACCATAATGTGACCATAATTCTCTGGAGGCTTGAGAGGGAAGTGCTGATACTGGAGCCAATTCATGTGAAAATCTGTATGGCAAGTTGCTCTGAGCAGAACATGTTGTGGGGAAGTTCCCAGGGGTTAGATATAAAAACCCCCACACCTGAGCAGGAAGAAAAAGAGTATAGTGTACACAGTAACCGGTTAAAGGTTTTAAGTTATACAAAAAATTCAGAGAGACCAGCGTTTAATGGAATGTAAAGGGCTACAAAACAGTAATCTATATGAAATAGCAAAGCATATTTAGGAAATAACATGTGTGTAAAATATTTTGGGAAATGCATGTTTGGGTTTAATGAGAAAAATGTTGGAGAGTTGGCTCAGCCACCTTGGAACCTTATAAAAGGGTTTTGGGGTGTCAGTAATGGGGAAAAGCTGAAACTCCATGAGGAAATTGTTAAGGAAGCTGAGCCAATTCAACAATTTTTGTGTGGGAAAAATCTGTATGAAAAATTGGATATGGAGGAAGAAGTGAAATTCTTCCAACACCAGTTTGTAGTGCTTAGTGAGAGTCAGTGGGCATTCCCATGCTTCATGGTTCCCAAATTAGATGGCACCCTGGGCATGAACACTGACTACCACAAAGTACATTTAACAGCTAAGGTTTACAGGATTAGAAGATTGATACTTATGCACTAAAAGATGCAAACATTTTAAATAAACTAAAACATATGGGCAGGAAGATGTGATTTCCATGGCCTGTGTTCCAGTACCATTTTAATGTGTGTAATGCAAATTGTGTTCATTGTGTAAACTTGATGTATCCAACCTGGGTGCAAAGAGATGTCTTTGGTGTTTGTTGTTTTACTGCGAGAGGTTGCAGAACTGTTTTCTATCTATGAACAACCTTCTAAATTTAAATGTCAACATTTTATCACAGGAAAGAAAATTTTCATTTTGAGGCTGGCTATTCAGCATTTGTACATGTCTCAGGATCTCTCATCCTGTTCCTGTGTATGGTGACTAAAATCAGACTCTTAAAATGGGCTTTGTTCCTACAGCCTTTTAATTTGGAAGTTAAATATATAAAAGGCTCAGAGAGTGTGGTTGCTGATGCTCTCTCTAGATGTTTCATGTAGATGCATGGTGCGTACTTTGTACATAGTGTTTGCCATGTGCTGACCTTGTTGTTTTTGCAGTGGTGAACACTCAGCAAGCCTGAGTACTCTCTACCAGCCATCTGACTGTGAAGGAGTCGAGTCGGAGCCAAAAGTGCGACGAGGGTCAGTGTATATGTAAATGTGAGTTGAGGCAGTGGTTGACAACCCTTTGGTAACATGAGACGTTCGGGAAGATAGTGATGATGTGTCTTGGTGTGCTCTATATACAAAACGGCCCGACGATTTGTCTTTGTGGTCCCTTGGACCCCTCTATGTTCTATGTCAGCCTCCTCTTCATAAGTTTGGAGGATCTGTGTGGAGTGGGACCTCGGAAGATGGGCTTGAGTGCCTGACCATGTTAAGGATCGTGAATGTTGACTGGAAGTCTCACTGTTTGGTTCGGCCACCAAGTGAGAGACACCTTGACATGTTTTGTGAAGTTTCCTGCCTGGTGTACACCTGACTGCTCTGGGTTTGGCTCTACTCTCGTCTCCTGATCAGGAAGATGCCACCCTGGAGTACCAGTTGCTTGCTGGATTACCGCAGCAGAGACACAGGCCTGTTGGTGCAGGCTTTCACTGTGGACATTGTGTGCAATTCTTGCATTGTAATGTGTATTTTTTTAAAAGCCACTAAAATTGTAAATAGTTACACCCTTGAGTATATGGTTATGGTTAAAATGCTTTTCTAAAAAAAATCTGCAATCTGTTGTAAATAACAGTAAAGTGAAGAGTAGTTATGGTGCTGGGAAATATGTAGCATTTCTAGTAGTCTTGCTTACCGCCTTCAGACTTAACCCTTTGACTGTCGCGGCCGTATATATACGTCTTACGAGGTACCGCGTTTGACGTATATATACTCATAAATTCTAGCGGCTTCAAATCAAGCAGGAGAAAGCTGGTAGGCCCACATGTGAGAGAATGGGTCTGTGTGGTCAGTGTGCACCATATAAAAAAAATACTGGAGCACGCAGTGCATAATGAGAAAAAAAAAAAAACTCCGACCGTTTTTTTTTAATTAAAATGCCGAATTTGTGGTCTATTTTCGTATAGTATTTATGGTTGTATTCTCGTTTTTTTTGGTCTCATTTGATAGAATGGAAAACATATTATAGAAATAGAGGTGATTTTGAGTGATTTTACTATAAAAAGATCCTAGAAATGGAGCTCAAAGTAGGGGAAATGTTTGATTTTTGCCGATGTTCAAAAGTAAACAAATGTCATTGTCCAATAAATGTCCAACTAGCCAATCTAATATGCAGTCACGAATGGGTTGATGTTATTTATACAATTATTATAGTACTGCAGTAGTCTGCATAATAGTAAGTCTTCTATTTTTTGTTTGAATAAAATTCAAAATAGAAAGCAAGGGTAATATCAGAGGGGCCTGGAGACATGACTGATGAGCAAAGAAAATGTTTATTTAGAGCCAGGAATGTCTGCATTGTTCATTCTGAACCTTATTTTGAAATTGTCACATTTTTTAGTTTTCATGAAATTGGCCAAATTGCAAATTTCTGACCACATTAATTAGGTAGTTGAAATCGGTAAATGGGCATGTTTTCTTGGACTCAGTCGATAGAAAAAATGGAGTTCTAAAGAATAGCTATGAGTTTGGGCGGCTGGAACAATGGAATTAGCCGTAAATAGGCTCAAAGTGGGCGAAATCGCCAATTTGTAAACAGCGCTGAGGTCGCTAACTTCGCGAGAGCATAATTCCGTCAGTTTTCCATCAATTTCGTTTTTTTGGTGTCATTACAATCGAGAAAAGATTCTCTATCATTTCATAAGAAAAAAATAATTTTTTTTTTAAATTTTGCGACACCAGGAGACACCTCAGGATTGGGGGTTGCGAAGTCAAAGGGTTAAGCAATATACTTCTACTAGCCGTATCCTGGGGGACCCGGCTAGCTTTTGTGAGACTTCGTCTGGAGGTGGGGGGTGTTAGGGGGCCCTATAGGACCCAACATGTATTTAAAAAGTAACAGTTACTCTAGAATCCCGATTTTATATTGAATTGAGGGGGGCTAGTTCTAAATGTCAAAAGGGCTGATCACCCTTAGGACTGAGAGGCAGCTGGTAAAGCCTATTTTTCCCCAAAAATAATAGGTTTATACTATAGAAACACACAAAACACAATTTAAATAAGTATTTTATAAAGTTGTATTTCTTTTTTGAAAAAGTAAAATTAAGGTGTGGTAGATTATTATTATAATCAAAAAGAAGCGCTAACCCACAAGGGCTATACAGCGCTGCAGGGTAGGGAAGGAAGAAAGGGGAATTGGAGGGCAGAAGGGAGGGGGGATGATCAGCAGGTTACAGAAAACAGGGGGCAGGGGATAGTAAAAGGGTAGAGGGTAGCAAGAGATTCAAGTAGAAAGGGCTGAAAGAAATCAGAATTTGTGAAGTAAGTCAGTCTTTTGTCAAAAAGTCAATGAGAGAGTCCGGATGAAAGGTGGGTCCATCAGCGAGAAGGGAAGGTAAAGAGAGAGAGCGGGGCGAAGACGCGACAGAGGTAAATTCTGCGTGCTCGTTGATAAAGTGGGCAGCCCCAACAGAATGTGGCTGACTGATAATGGAGTTTGGGCAATTCTCACAGAGGGGAGAAAAGACGCCTCTCCATGAGATATCCATGAGTAAGACGAGTATGGCCAATGCGAAGACGGGAGAGAGTAGTCTCCCAACCTCGACACTGGTGATAAGAAGACGGCCAGTAACCTATACTCGTTTAATAGACTGAAGTTTGTTGCCAAGCATAGTAGCCCCAACGTTGTTGCCAACGGGTGTGAAGGTGGGAAGATATTACAGCAAAATAGTCCGTACATGGAATACCCCTATAAGAAACTGGCGGTAAATGTACTGCTGACCGCGCAGCAGTGTTTTGCCTGTTCATTGCCCTGTACGTAAACATGCCCAGGGACCCAAAAAAAAAACAATATCTTTATGCTTAGTAAAGAGCGGCGTAGCCAAAGTTGGATACGGAGGACTAAGGGGTGGGGTTTGTATCAAATTTTTGTATAGCCTGAAAGCACTAAGGGAGTCTGAGACAACCACAAATGATGACACAGGCATAGATGCAATACGGATAAGTGCTGTAAGGATGGCATATAATTCAGCAGTAAAAAATACTAGCTGAAGATAGTAAATGCCCTTGTACGACGCTGTCCGGAAACACTGCTGCGAATCCTACGCCGCAAAGACTTAGAGCCATCTGTGTACACAGCAATGGCATGAGAATGAGAGTGAAAGTGTCAAGAAAAAGAGAGCGGGAAGCGACCGTAGACAGTTGGGCTTTCGAGCAAGGGAGGGAGAAAGAACAGACTCGAACAGCTGGAACTTCCCAGGGGGTAGGGAAAAGTGAGAATGCTACATGTACATAGAAAGGTGGTAGTTGAAGAGAAGACAAGAGCGAATGAAGGCGAAGAGAGAAGGGACGGAGTAAGCAGGGGCGGCGAACAAATAAAGAATGTCTACTAATATCGTGACCATTCTATAAATGGAAGGATTGCGGAGATCATGAGAGCGTACATAGTAGCGCAGGCAATGGGCATCACGCGATCGGATAAGGATGGAACGTTCGCTTCTGCATAGAGGCTTTCGACAGGGAAGAGCGAAAAAGCACCAAGGCATAAACGTAATCCTTGGTGATGAATGGGGTTAAGGCTAGAGAGAGTAGCAGGAGATGCGCTGAATAGATCTGGTCACCATAATCAAGTTTCGATAAAATAAGGGTGGAATGTAGGTGAAGGAGGGTTCGACGATCAGCTCCCCACGAAAGATGAGCAAGGGTTTTAAGAAGGTTCAGCCGGCTGTGACAAGTTGCCTTCAGAGAGGTAATGTGAGGTTTCCAGATAACCTACAATCAAAGAGGAGGCCCAGAAACTTGACTGTATCACGTTCAGGGATACGGGAGCCATAGAGGTACAAAGGATGATCGGAGATGACAGAGCGTCTAGTGAAAGTGATTTGGTGGGTTTTAGTGCTGGAAAATTAAAACCCATGTGTGGTGGCCCAATTGAAACACGGTCGACTGCATGCTGGAGAGAAAACTGTAAGGAGGTGACAGTCAGCGCCTGCACAGGCAATAGCGAAGTCATCAACATAGAGTGATGACCAATATTTGATGGAAGACTAGAGGCCAAATCATTATATAGCAAGGAGAAAAAGTGTTTGTGCTCAGAACACATCCCTGGGGACACCTTCAGCTGGATAAAGTCGGGGAGAGCACATTATTAACCCGAACACGGAAATGCCTGTCAGTTAAAAAGTTCTTAAGGAAGGATGGTAGATTGCCTCGAAGGCCTAAGGAGTGGGCTTGGGCTAAAATATTATACCTCCAAGTTGTGTCATATGCCTTCTCAAGGTCAAAAAATATGGCAATAACTTAGTGGTTATTCGCAAAGGCATTACGTATCCAAGCGCAGTAAGGGGTCTATGGTAGAACGTCCCTTACGAAAGCCATATTGACGAGTGGAGAGACTGTTGTGTGTCTCTAAATATCACACTAAACGTCTATTTACTAGACGTTCCATTACTTTGCAAACTGCACTGGTAAGAGCAATGGGACGATAGTGGGAGGTTTCATGTCCCGTAGTGCCTGGTTTGCAGAAAGGGAGAACAATGGCGGATTTCCACAGCTGTGGAAGAACTCCTTGTGACCAAATAAGATTGTAAAGGCGTAATAGGACTGCAAGGGCCGACTGATGTAAATGTTGTAGCATACGAATATGAATGTCGTCGGGCCCAGCTGCCGATGATCGACAAGCTGAGAATGTTGCCTCCAGTTCTTGAAGTGTAAAAGGCACATTATACTGTTCTTCTCTGAGAGAAGAAAAGTCCAAGGGTGCTAACTCTCTGGCAGACTTTGAGGAAAGAAATGAGGGGCATAGATGGAGTCCCTGAGAAATACGGACCAGATGATTGCCAATTTCATTGGCAACATCTAGTGGGTTTGCTATATCAACACCGGCAACCCGCAGAACAGGAGCCGGGTCAGGAGAATATTTACCACTCAGTTTTCGTACTTTTTTCCAGACTGCACTCATAGAGGAAGCAGAGGTGATGGTGGAGACATAATCTCACCAGCAAGTGCGTTTAGCGTCACGGATGACACGGCGAGCGATCGCACGCTTCTGGTTTAAAATCAAGGAGTCGCTCTGTGGTTCTATTGTACCATACCTGCCCATGCAGCGCGTTTCAAACGTACTGCACGAGCACAAGCAGGAGACCACAAGGCACGCATTTCTGAGAATGCCTGCCCGAAGTTTGGGGTATAGAATGAGAAGCTGCGGTGAAAACGGAGGACGAGAAGAGGTGTAAAAGCTCATCGATGGAGGACGAAGAAGGAACCTCTTTAAAAACAGTCAGTGTGAGTAAAGGTTCCAATTTGCCCGATTAAATTGCCAGCGTGGAGTGCGAAGAGGTGGCGAATATGAAGGGGAAGTAAGAATGATTGGGAAATGATCACTGTCATGTAAGTCCGGGAGAACAGACAAGTGAAGTCTAATGCGGCGGAGGAAGAGCAAACTGAGAGATCGATGCAAGAGAGAGTATGAGTCCGAGATCAAAATGGGTGTGAGTACCTGTATTTAAAACATGGAGGGGGTGGGTGGCAAGAAAGGCCTCTAACTGAATTCCACGGGAATCACAGTGAGACCCCCCCAGAGGAAATGGTGGGCATTAAAATCACCAAGTAACAGAATCGGTGGCGGTAAATGACGAAACAAGGAAGGCAAAATCCGGAATAGATAATGCCGAGAAGGAGAGAGATATAAAGAACAGAGCGTATACCACCTATGTAAGTGGATACGGGCTGCTGTGTAATGCAGCGAAGTATGAACAAATAGCTGATGGTACGGAATATCAGTGCGGAGAAGAAGGGCACTTTCATTAAAGGTCCCATCAGGAAAAGGATCTGAAGAATACAATAAATTATAGCCTGAGATGTGAGAAATAACAGCAGAGTGTAATTTTGGTTCCTGTAAGCAAACACCAACAGGGGCAAACTGGGAGAGTAACATCTGAAGCTCACCCCGATTACCCCTGAGGCCGCGTATATTCCACTGTAAAAAGGCCATGATTGGCAATGATAAAGATACTTGAAATCCGCAGGTAAGGGTTCCTACGGACTAGAAGGGTTAGAAAAGTCCACATGCGGAGCAGTGGAAAATGTTCAAGCAGCGAAGGAACGGTGCGCTGTGAAGAAAGGAGTTGCGCAGATGGAGCAGAGGAGAGAGAAAGAGCGGAAGGTGGATCAGTGTCCATTGATGGTTTGGTCTCTGCAATATATTCAGAGATTGCTTCAAGTGTTTCGGAATTCAGAGATGTCGTATGGGAGACAATATTGGGAATGGTAGGGGAGGATGAGTAAAGATTGGAACTGTATTGGACTGTACCAAGGTAGGGGGGGGCGAAAGGTGGAGGGAACTGGAGAAGCGTGGCAGGGGACAGAAGAGACAGGAACCTGGGAGGTGGCAGAAGAGGAAGAAACTTGGGAGGAACAGGGGAGGAAGGTACATTACGAGGAGGAGGGTGAACCTCTGCACTTGTAACTGAGCCAGTGAGAGGGGAAGAACTAGGGACAGAGACAGGGAGGGTAAAATGAGGAGGTGGAAAATGGGTAGGAGGTGTTACCGGACCTTTTTTTGACTTTTGAGAAGTAGAGGGACGATTGGGAAGAGGTGTCGTACGAGGTCTCGTCGACACTGAGGCTTGTAAGAGAGAACTCGAAGAAGCGAGATTAGACTGAGGCGTTGAAGTAGGGACGTCTGAGCCGAGGACAGCAAAAGGATTAGATACAGGAGTGATTATGGGAGAGGTAACCACAGAGGTGAGGTGTGGTAGAATTGTGGTAACTGGAGAATTGTGCTTGGCAACAGTCTTTTGTTTTGGTGGGAGGAGCTTAGCTAGGCTCCTCCCTCTCCCCCTCTCTCTTCTTTTGTTGACATGGAGGTGGCAGGACCTCTGGGTCCTTTTTTCTATCTTTCTGGGGCATTATGTGTGCTCCAGGGGTGAGCTTTTATAACTTAAGTTGTGGCCACCATACCCAGGGTGAATAAAGTGTGTCAAAACACTGGTTAGCCCAGAGTTAGTCAAGAAGAGAGAAGGACAAAGTTGCTGAGATGCACCATGTGGAGAACAGCTATGGAGTGTGTAGATTTTTGTTTTGAAAATGTGAGGCTGTAATTGTATATTCTGTACATATCTATTTAGAATACAGTTATATTTTATAGTAGTAGTTTACATAACCTGTGAAGAGGGCTGGTGAAAGGATATCAGAGACACTCAAGATGATCAGCCATGATGTAAGTATTACCCTTAGACAGATAAGGCCATTAAGTAAAAAGTTATCCCACACTAGAACATGTAGTGAGAACCTTACTATCATAGTAATAAGACATACCAACGTAACAGTTGTTGCCAAAAAGTCAATGAGAGAGTCCGGATGAAAGGCGAGTCCATCAGCGAGAAGAGAAGGTAAAGAAAGAGCAGCGGAGCGAAGACGATGTTGGAGGTATATTCTGCGTGCTCGTTGATAAAGTGGGCAGTCTAATAGAATGTGGCTAACTGATAATGGAACCTGACAATTCTCACAGAGAGGAGCAGGGCGCCTCTCCATGAGATAACCATGAGTAAGACAAGTATGGCCAATGAGAAGACGGGAGAGAGTAGTCTCCCAACCTCGACATTGGTGACAAGAAGACGGCCAGTAACCTATACATGTACTGTACTCGGTTTAACAGATTGAAGTTTGTTACCGAGCAGAGTAGACCAACGTTGTTGCCAACGGGTGTGAAGGTGGGTAGCTATTGCAGCAAAATAGTCCGTAAATGGAACACCTCTACGTGAAACTGATAGGTCATGTACTGCTGACCACGCAGCAGTGTCTGCCTGTTCATTGCCCTGAACGTCAACATGACCAGGAACCCAACAAAAAACAAAATTTTTATGCTTGGAAGAGATGCAGCATAGCCAAAGTTGGATACGGAGGACTAAGGGGTGAGGTGTATCAAATTTCTGTATAGCCTGTAAAGCACTAAGGGAGTCTGAGACAACCACAATGATGACACAGGCATAGATGCAATATGGATAAGTGCTGCAAGTATGGCATACAATTCAGCAGTAAAGATACTAGCCGAAGATAGTAAATACCCTCGTACGACGCTGTCCGGAAACACTGCTGCGAATCCTACGCCATCAGAAGACTTAGAGCCATCTGTGTACACTGCAATGGCATGAGAATGAGAGTGGAAGTGGTCAAGAAAAAGAGAGCGGGAAGCTACCGTAGACAGTTGGGTTTTCGAGCAAGGGAGTGAGAAAGAACAGACTCGAACAGCTGGAACTTCCCACGGGGGTAGGGAAAAGTGAGATGCTACATGAACATAGAGAGGTGGTAATTGAAGAGAAGACAAGAGCGAATGTAGGCGAAGGGAGAAGGGACGGAGCAAACGGGTGGTGAACAAATAAAGATGTCTACTAATATCGGTGACCATTCTATAAATGGAAGGATTGCGGAGATCATGAGAGCGTACATAGTAGCGAAGGCAATGGGCATCACGGCGATCAGATAAGGATGGAACGTTCGCTTCTGCATAGAGGCTCTCAACAGGGAAAGAGCTAAAAGCACCAAGGCATAAACGTAATCCTTGGTGATGAATGGGGTTAAGGCTAGAGAGAGTAGCAGGAGAGGCCGCTGAATAGATCTGGTCACCATAATCAAGTTTCGATAAAATGAGGGCAGAATGTAGGCGAAGGAGAGTTCGACGATCAGCTCCCCATGAAAGATGAGCAAGGGTTTTAAGAAGGTTCAGCCAGCTGTGACAAGTTGCCTTCAGAGAGGTAATGTGAGGTTTCCAGGATAATCTACGGTCAAAGAGGAAGCCTAGAAACCTGACTGTATCACGTTCAGGGATACGGGAGCCACAGAGGTACAAAGGATGATCGGAGATGACAGAGTGTCTAGTGAAAGTAATTTGGTGAGTTTTAGTATTGGAAAATTTAAACCCATGTGTGGTGGCCCAATTGGAAACGCGGTCGACCGTATGTTGGAGAGAAACTGTAATGAGGTGACTTTCAGCGCCTGCACATGCAATAGCAAAGTCATCAACATAGAGTGATGACCAAATATTGGATGGAAAGACTAGAGGCCAAATCATTTATAGCAAGGAGAAAAAGTGTTGTGCTCAGAACACATCCCTGGGGGACACCTTCAGCTTGGATCAAGTCCGGGGGGAGCACGTTATTAACCCGAACATGGAAATGTCTGTCAGTTAAAAGTTCTTAAGGAAGGATGGTAGATTGCCTCGAAGGCCTAAGGCATGGCCTTGGGCCCAAAAAATATTATACCTCCAAGTTGTGTCATATGCCTTCTCAAGGTCGAAAAATATGGCAATAACTGAGTGGTTATTCGAAAAAGGCATTACAAACATACGTATCCAAGCGTATAAGGGGTCTATGGTAGAACGGCCCTTACGAAAGCCATAGTGACGAGAGGAGAGAGAGTTGTGTGTCTCTAAATACCACACTAAACGTCTATTTACCAGGTGTTTCCATCACTTTGCAAACTGCACTGGTAAGAGCAATGGGTTTATAGTGGGAGGCTTCATGCCCCGTAGTACCCGGGTTTGCGGAAAGGGAGAACAATGGCAGATTTCCACAGCTGTGAAAGAACTCCCTGTGACCAAATAAATTAAAAAGGGGCGTAATAGGACTGAAAGGGGCTGACTGATGTAATTTGTAGCATACGAATATAAAAGTCGTAGGGCCCAGCTGCCGATGATTGGAAAGCTGAGAGTGTTGCCTCCAGTTCCTGGAGTGTAAAAGGCCCACATTATACTTTTCTCTGAGAGAAGAAAAGTCCAAGGGTGCTAACTCTCTGGCAGACTTTCAGGAAAGACACAAGGGTATAGATGGAGCCCCTGAGAATATGGACCGGATGATTGCCAATTTCATGGCAACATCTAGTGGGTTTGCTATATCAACACCGGGAAACCCGCAGAACAGGAGCCGGTCAGCAAAATATTTACCACTCCCGTTTTATACTTTTATCCAGACTGCACTCATAAGGGAAGAAGTGGTGATGGTGGAGACATAATCTCACCAGCAAGGCGTTTAGCATCACAAATGATACGGCGAGCCATCGCACGCTTCTGCTAAAGTCCTAGAAGTCTCTCCGTGGTTCTATTGTACCGGTACCTGCCCCCCGCAAGCGTTTCAAACGTTTCTGCAAAGCACAAGCGGGGACCACCAAGGCACCATTTCGAGAATGCCTGCCCGAAGTTTGGGTATAGAATGAGAAGCTGCGGTTAAAATGGAGGACGAGAAGAGGTGTAAAACCTCATCATTGGAGGACGAAGAAGGAACCTCACTAAAAACAGTTAGTTGTGAGTAAAGGTTCCAATTTGCCTGATCAAATTGCCAGCGGGGTAAAGAAGAGGTGGTGAAAATGAAGGTGAAGTAAGAATGATTGGGAAATGATCACTGTCATGTAAAACCGGGAGAACAGACCAGGTGAAGTCTAATGCGGTGGAGGAAGAGCAGACTGAGAGATCGATGCAAGAGAGAGTATGAGTCTGAGGATCAAAATGGGTGTGACTACCTGCATTTAAAACGTGGAAGGGGTGGGTAGCAAGAAAAGCCTCTAACTGAATGCCATGGGAATCACGGTGAGACCCCCCAAGGAAATGATGGGCATTAAATCGCCAAGAACAAAGTGAGGGGCGGTATGATGAAACAAAAAAGGGCAATACTGGATAGAAATGCCTGAGAAGGAGAAGGATACAAAGAACAGAGTGTATAACACCTATCAATGGAACGGGCTGCGTATAATGCACAAAGTAAAACAATAGCTGAGGAGGGAAATCATGTGTAGAAGAAGGGCCTTTTCATTAAAGTCCCTAGGAAAGGATCTAAAAATACAATAAATTATACCTGAGATAGGATAGATAATGCAGATTTAAATTTTGGTTCCTTTTTCAAACACAACAGGGGAAACTGGGAGGCAACATCAAGCTCACCCCGATTACCCCGAGGCCGCAAATTTCCAATGAAAATAGGCATGTTTGGGCAACGATAAAAAACCCAAAAAACCGCGGGTGGGGGTACTACGACAGAGGGGTTAGAAAAGTCCAATCGATGCCAAGGAAAATGTTTAAATACGAAGGAACAGGCATGTGGGAAAAAAAAGAGTTTTGCGATGGAGAAGAGGGAAAAAGAAGGGAACAGAGGGGGGGTCTTCCATTGATGGTTTTGGGGCTCTGCAATATATCAAGATTGCTTCAAGTTTTTTGGGGGTTTAGAGACCATTGGGAGAAAATTGAGTGGAAGGAGGAGGATTTTTTTAAAGATCGGACTGTAAGGACGTACCAAATAGAGGGGGGGGGGGCAAAAGGGGGGAGGAACGGGGAAAATGTGGGAAAGGGAAAAGAAGAGGCAGAAAAACCCGGGAGGTGCAGAAGAGGAAAAACTTGGGAGGAACAGGGGAGGGAAAGGGACAGTATGAGGAGAGGAGAACCTCCCACTTTAACGACCAGTGAAAGGGGAAACCAGGTACAGAACGGGAAGGTAAAATGTGAGGGGGATGAAGGGGAAAGGGGGGGTTAAAGGAGATTTTTTGGGCCTCTGAGAATAGAGGGACGATTGGGAGGAGGGGGGGTCGAGAGGCTTTTCAATACCGGGGGTTTGGGGGGGGAGGACATGAAGAATGAGGGCAAATGAGAGTTTAAGAAAGGGGGGTCAAGCCCAGGAAACAAAAAATTTAAAACAGGATGACTATGGGGCTGGGAACTCAGAGGAGGCGCAGAAATGTGACCCCAGAAGGGGGGGACCTTTGGGAAACACAGAATAAAAACACGGGCAGTCTCCCTTGGAAGCGGAGATGAGAAACCGCCATAGCAAAGGGAGCCCTTCTGCCTCTTTGGGGCAAAAATTTTTCCCGCTCATTTAAGTAACGGGCAAGGCAAGAGCCAAGGGTTGACCCCCATCAATTAAGGCAAGAGGGAGTTCGGCGCAAGACTTTTTAAATGGTAATTGGCACCCCAGACGGGCATTCGGCATAGATCGCAATATTTTGCTGGGGGCCAATCGCCACAATTCCTCACTGTTGCGGTTAGGATCATTTTTTCCCAAAAACTTGTAACCGATGTCCTTACAAAAACAGAAGTGGAAGTTCACGGCTGTCAAAAGTTAAATACCCACATTGAAAGGGTACATCTACCCGGGCAGGAAAACATAATGTCTCCTTAGAAGAGATACGGGGAGTTCAGCTGTTCGAGAATGTCAGTGCCACATGTCGGGAAAAATTTCTTTTGGACATGTTGAGGCAGAATAACATACCACTAAAAAGAATTGGGGGAATTTTGGTTTTTCGATAGTGAAGGAATATTGATATTGAAAGAAGAAAGATCATGACGGGGTAAAATCGGGACTGTGATGATGCGCGTACCGTCTTAAGAGCATGAAACGAAATACTCTCCAACGGGGTTAGGAGGCTTTCCCAAATGCAGGGTGGGAAAAGATAGGCATAGAAGAAGGGGTCTTAACCCTTTCGGGGTCCATCCCAGATCTAGGGCTTTTTGGTGAGTGCCAACCGTAGATCTACCCAAAAATTCTAGCGCCGTAAAATTTAGGCGAAAGCGCTCATGGGCCTACAGTAGAGAATACCCTGCCCGTGGGTGTGCACCATAAAAAAAAAAATCGGCGCCTGCAAGCATTGGGGGAACGCCAGCTCATTCACCCTTTTCCCATCCTTTCGAAATCATCTCCACTCCCCCCGGAAAGGGGGACTCTCCTCTTCCTTCTAAATAGTTCTGAAAATGAGGGAAGTGGAAATGAAGACAAATTTCAGGGCTTTGATAAGTTAGTGACCAAAAAAATGACCGGTTTTCGAAATATGCGAAAACCCCCGACACCCTCGACCTTTACCTCTGGGGGGCACTCGGACTCACGGTCGGGTTTTCCTAAACGTAAGGAAAACTAATATTTTTCCCGGGGCCAGGCCTCTGATTTCAGTAATGCGAGATTCTGCGTGGATTGTGATTTTATTGCGCTCGACACATTCGAGTATGAAGTGGGAAACTTTTCCCAGTGAAGCGCGGTATGTTGCCAGGCAGCGCTCGGGTATGTACCCTATGCTGGCCCGGGGACGGATACATCCCGGAGTACATCCCATGGCCCTACACCCTTTTTGGTAGTGATAGTGAGGAATTTTGCTACACTTGGCAGGGATGGGCCACAGCACAGTGATGGTGTTAGTGGTGCGGGTGGGGGTAGTGCACCACCATGCGAGACCACGGCCAGCGGGGGCCCCCGCTGCTGACCGCAGTTCAAGGCAAAGCGGGGCTCACCCACCAGCCCCCACAACCAAACCCCCACAACCAGCCAGAGCCAGTACCACCAACAAAACCCATCTGGGGTTGGCAGCAAAATCCCAAATTTTTTTCCCCGCCCCCCACCACTTTGAGACTCCAAAGTGGAAAATTTTACCTACCTGTCCCCTTGAACCCCCGGCTAAATGAACTGGGAATTTTTTTGAATTAAATTTTTGACCAGCCATTGTGGAAAATTATTGCCCGGAAAGTAAAAAATATTTCAGTACACCATGGCAAATACGACTTTCACCACAGTCAAGAAACACAGGGGAAAAGACACTGTTGCAGAAATGTATTTGCTTTTTGCAACAATAATGCTTACCCCACGTCTTTAAGCAAATAAAAAGATACTGGGCACAGATCGGCTAATTTTTACCCCATCCTTTAGTGAAATAATACCATGAAAAGTTTATCTTTCGTTACTATTTTCACTTCCCCCGACAAAACCAGGCCTACAAAGTGCAGGGTTTTAACAAGAAAAGAAAAAATTTTTTATGTATCCAAACAAAGTTGGATATACTTTTATCCTTCAAAAATCTTGTAAAAGACGATCTTTTGATTTTGTTCAAAGGTAACTGTCAATCAAGCAGTATATACCGAGCGAGGGAAACCCCTTTGGGATAAAATTGTTTTGTACCTGTGTTGTGACAGTGGCCTGGTGTTGGATATTGTTGTATACACGGGGAGTAAAAAATTGAAAGATACCAAATTTTAAATTGGGGACTCAGGGGACTAGTGAGAAACAAGATGGTACCTTATATTTTTAAGGCCCTACATTATATACCGATAACTGGTACAAAAAAGCCCTTCTCATTTTTTCATCAGTGAACAAGACAGAGTGTGTGGCCAGGGGGTTCTAATTTTAAACATATGCCCCGGCTCAAAGCAGGGTTTCTGGTGATGACGTGCAGGGTTTACTGCCAATGACATCATGGGATACGGTGGCATGACAAACGGGTGTCACATTGTTTACAACCATTCACCATAATGAAACAAGACATGGGGAAAATTATTCGAGTGACTAATGAACGATCGAAAACCATACAGTGATTGATTTTACACAAAAAATGCGCTTGGTTTACAAATGTGACATGCAATTGGTTTTTTGTTGACTGTGTTTGTAAGATTTTCAGTGGGACATGAAACTTTTCTTCCATCTCATGGGCATTTTTAATGCTGAATGCTAAATATGTATCAAATAAAGACTGGTAACAACCACCTAAGGTGAATTTTGTTTGTCGTTTCAACAACTCATAATGAAATCCAGGGAAAAACCCTCAAAAAACAGGTCCCCGAAATTTATTTTATTTTTTTATTTATTTATTATTTTTTTCCAATTTGTGCACACATACAAGGAAAAAAAAATACAGAAAGAGCAGCATGCAAAACCACTAACTTGCTAGCATTACGGGGTGGCTTTAAAAAAAACTTAAGATAACTAACAAAGTTTTTTTATTATTATAATCAAAAGAACGCTAAGCCACAAGACTAACAGCGCTGCTACTAAGCAATGATGAAATAGGATAAACATTAAATTTAAAAAAGATAACAAAAAGCACAAGGAGTATTACAAGACAGGGCATAGGTTGCTTTTGTTTGGGAGTGATCGTTAGGGAGTGTATTAAAAAATAATAAAGTTTGATTGGGTTTTTGTTTAACATTTATGTGATATAATTGTGAGAAACATTTAAGATATACAATTTATAATGTTCAGTTATTCAGTATTTATTTGGTTTTGGGTGAGTAAGTAATCTTTGAGAAGAGACTTGAATTTATAAACAGGTAGTGTTTCTTTTATATTTACAGGTAATGAATTCCAGATTTTAGGGCCTTTTATGTGCATTGAGTTTTTGCATAGTGTGAGATGGACACGAGGAACATCAAAGAGTGATCTGTGCCTTGTGTTATGGTCATGTGTTTCTGTTGAGGTTGGCAAGGAGATGTTTGAGGGAGGGTTAATATCAGAGTTAAGTGTTCTATGTATATAATAGTGCAGATAATAAGTAATGGATGTTTTGTATGGTGAGTAGGTTTAGTGTATTGAATATTGGTGGAGTGTGCTGCCTGTAGTGAGAATTTGTTATCATTCTAACTGCAGCCTTTTGTTGGGTAATTAGTGGTCTGAGATGGTTAATTGTTGTTGAGCCCCATGCACAAATTCCATAGGTGAGATAGGGGTAAATAAGAGAGTGATATAGGGCCAGGAGGGCTGACTGTGGAACATAGTACCGTATCTTTGATAGTATGCCTACAGTTTTGGAAATTTTCTTAGAAATTTGATGTATATGTGTATGAAATTTGAGTCTATTATCAAGGTGGATTCCTAAGAATTTTCCCTCTGTTAGTTTTGTGATAGGTAAATCCATTTATCATTATGTTAAGAGGGACATCTGTAGCTCTGTTACCAAACTGAATGAAGTAGGTTTTGTCAATGTTTAGTGTAAGTTTGTTAGTCCTCATCCAGGTAGATATTTTCTGTAATTCGGTATTTACAGTATTGGCTAGCGTGACTGGGCTCGGGTGAGAGAAACGTATGTAGTGTCATCTGCAAATAGTGTGGGTTTGAGTAATTGCGAGGCATTTGGAAGGTCATTTATGTATAGGAGAAAGAGAAGAGGGCCAAGGACACTTCCCTGGGACACCAACTGTAATTGGTTGTGCAGAAGAGTTTGCCCCATTTGCGTACACATATTGGCTTCTGTTGCTGAGGTAAGACTTGAGGTAGTTGAGGGAGTGCCCTCTTATACCATAGTGTGACAATTTTACGTGGAGCAAGTCATGGTCAACTGTATCAAAAGCTTTACGTAAGTCAATGAAGATCCCCAGTGGGACTTCTTTTTCTCTATTGCAGTGTATATATGTTCTAGCATGTGTATAATAGCATCATTAGTATTTTTATTAGGCCTGAATCCAAATTGGCAGGGGTTGAGTATGTTTTGGGAGATAAGGTAGGAGTAGATTCGTTTATGAATTAATTTTTCGAAGATTTTTGAGAGAGGTGTAAGTTGGATATTGGCCTATAGTTATTCAACTCTGTTTGGTCTCCTCCATTGTGGATCGGGGTGACCCTTGCTATTTTGAGTACTGTAGGGAAGGTGGAGGATCAATGGATTTGTTAAAGAGTGTTGCAATGATTGGTGATAGCACTTGTGACACTTTTTTGTATATAAGGGTGGTAAGGTATTAAATCCCCTGCCTTGTTTTTTAGTGTCGTTGATAATAAGGGAGACTTCGTATGGGTTAGTCGGAGCTAGGAACAGTGTGTTCGGGTAGTTCCCGGGTGAGGTAGTCATTGGTGGGGTATCTGAGTTTGGGATTTTATTGGAAAGGGTTTTGTCCTATAGTGGAGAAGAAATCATTAAATCTGTTTGCTGTTTCTTTTGGGTGGGAGTTGGGTTCATCTGTTTTTGCTAATTTTAATTTCGCTATTTTCGTGATATCTTTTTGTTCCCAGAATTTCGGGATAGGTTTTCCAGGTCTTTTTATACCAAGCGTTTGAGGAGAAAAAAAGGTGACATTTCATAATACAGCTTCCTTCAACTCAAAAAAAATTTTTGCTCAGAAGAGATGCATTGTCTGTGCACAAACAAAACGACGGCAACAAAGACGCAAAGACACTCGGTTTATGTGTGAGGAATGTAAGGGTGCCTCTGGCATGGTGCCTTGTTTTCAAGGAGTTCCACAAGCTCCACAGTTTCTAAAACCATGTCCAGTGATTGTAAATATGTAAATATATGATAGAACATTTAGTATTATACAATATTTTGTGCATGTTTATTGTAAATAAACAACAGTGGTAAACAATAATAAAGATAATAACTTTAGTGCGGTTATTGTGTTCAATACAGTAGTATATATATATCAATTATTACAGTAATTGGTCTCTCAAAGGGCCCCAAAGTTAGTAGGAATAGAAAAAAATTGGGAAAAAAAAAGAAAAACAACTAAAACAACAAAATAATATAATACGCGTATGTGGAAATTCTCGATGTTGCCGCCACCACATCATTTTCTATAAACTTCTTGGTACTGTATCTCGGTAAGTAATGATCAGATTCTAATTTTTTTTGTTTTATTACCTTCACAAAAATATGCTCTTTAATTCTGTAAGAAAAAATAATTTTTTTTTTTTTTCAAATTTCTTGGACACTGGGGTACTTCAGATTTTGACCTTGGACCCTGAAAGGGTTAATGTAAAGAATTTAGTCCATTGTGTGGTCTGAAACTGAGTGTGGAGAGGGAGTGCATGACGTGTCGGTCTTTTCCCAGTAGAAAGGGAAGGGAATAAGTAACATCATTAGGAGATTGTCGATGATGTTTAGAAGTGGGACCAGAGTCGGTCTGACGTGGACGGGGTGGCGATTCGAAAATTGCCGCATCGTAAGGGAGAACCGGAAGCATAGCCAAAGTAGAGCGGAGGTCAGACAAATCAAAGGAGTCAGTGAAGCCCCGGTACCTGAAGGGGGTGAGGAAACAGCACCAGCAAGAGGTACAGGGCCTTAGGAATTATCCGAAGAGTGGCCAAAAGATGAGGTGAGGTCAGAACGGGGTGCGTAACAATAAGGGGCCCGGGGTAGCGGGGTCATGGATCGGGTACCCCATGGTTAGGTTACTTCTTTCTATTTTTTTTAAAAAAAAAAAAAAAAGAAGAAAATAAAATAAAAAAAAGAATAAAAAAAGGGGACCAGGGAGGGATAGTTCCTAGGAGGAATGAAAGGGCCAAAATCTCCCTCTGTGCCCAAGAGGACCTCAGCACCGCAAGTAGCGCAGATGCAGCAGGGAATCCGGCCATACCCTACCCATCAGCCAGTAAACCAGCAATCCGGAATAGCAACCTCACATCTGCCGACTACCTCGGTGGACAAAAGAGAGGGTGGCTGGATATCTGCCACAAAGCATACCTCCTTCGGCCACCACCCCCGAATCCGACAGGTGGCTTCCAAGATACACCCGTCGCCCGAAAGACACCCAAAGCCACTCTCCTGGATACCGGAGAGAGACTGGGACATCCCCAGCAACCCAGATTCCACGGCAAACTACGCCACTGCCAAAAAACCTCAATGGAATGGGATGGACCCCGACACCCTTTCCCCTACCTAGGAACTAGCGCCCTGTGGGAAAAAATCCAAAGGCCAAAAAGGAAGGGCAAAAGGGGGGGGTGGGGGGAGGAGGAGGAAAGGAAAAAGGGAGGATGGGAAGGAAGGGGGGATTTGGGGGAATTAAAGGTTCGGTCTGAGGAAGGAACTGACGGTCTAATTCCTCAGACCAAGAGCCTCTTCACCATGCCAAGGAGCCCCCCCTGAAGAGGTTTGGGTGGAGAGTTTTTCATCATTTGCCCTACACATATTTGAGTTCTGTTACTAAGTATGACTTTAGGTAGTTGAGGGGGTGGCCTCTGATACCAAGTGCATTAATTTGGAGTACAGTAGTTCATGGTCAACTGTATCGAAAGCTTTACGTAAATCAACAAAAACGCCCAGCGGGACTTCTTCCTTTTCAAGTGTGGTATATATTAGTCCTAGCATGTGTATGATAGCGTCATTTGTGCTTTTATTATTTCTGAATCCAAACTGACAAGGGTTTAATATGTTGCGTGAAACGAGGTAGTAATAGATCCGTCTATGAATTAATTTTTCAAAGATTTTAGAGAGCAGTGGTAAGTTAGATATTGGTCTATAGTTATTCGAGTCAGCTTGGTCACCTCCTTTATGGATAAGAGTGACCCTCACTATTTTGAGGATTGTTGGGAAGGTAGATTATTCAATGGATTTGTTAAAGAGCGTTGCAATAATTGGTGACAATACTTGAGAAGCTTTTTTTGTACATAAAAGCAGGCAAGTATTTTATGTCTCATGCTTGCTTTAAGGTGTTTTTTGATAAGCATAACTTCAGTGGGGGTTTGGTTGGAGCTAGGAATAGCGTATTTGGGTAGGTACCTATGAGGTAGTCTGATGGACAAGCGTTTGTGCTTGGGATTTTTTTGCTAGATATTTTCCCGGGTGGAGAAGAAAAATTAAGTCTGTTTGTTGTTTCGGTTGGAGTGAGTAGGGTTCATCTGATTTTGTTAGTTTGATTGCTTTGTTTTTTGATAACTTTTTATTCCAAGAATTTCAGATAGAGTTTTTCCAGGTTTTTTTCATATCACCTTTGATTTATGTAATCTATTTTCAAAATACAATTTTTCTGACCTTTTTATCAGGCTGGTAAGTGCTGATGAGTAATTTCTTGACTGTTTTCTAGTTATTTGATCAATTCTCTACTGTTTTTCATATTTGTGCTTTGTGTTAATGGAAATGAGGATGCTTGGTGTTAGCCAGGGATTATTCAGTCTCTTTGCTGTGATCTGTTTAGTTTTTCTGGGGCAATGTCTGTTGTAGAGGCATTGGGCTTTTTTTAGAAAATTATTTATACATTCATTCATATCTGTATATGTTTCAAGCTCATTTTGCCAATCGATGTTATTCATAGCTGCTATAAAGTTGTTAACTGCTGTCTCTTTATGTAGTCTGAAGTTACTTTAGTAATGTCTTGTGGTAGTTTGCCCAGATTGGGTTATGAGAAAGGTTGGGTAGTGGTCTGTAGTGTTGTCCGTAATTTGCCTGATTTAAAGGGGATATGGTGTTTGTTCAGATGTGGTCTATTAAGGAGATGCTTGTCTCGGAGATTCTTGTGGGTTTTTAGATATTGGTAGATAAGACACATAGGCAACATTTAGGCAACTTTATTTCGAAATTTTTTCGCCTACACATAGGTTTCTTCAGTCGAGTACAGAAAGTAGGCGGGAGCATAGAGATGTGAAGACGATGTAATCAGTCCATCACCCTTGAAGTCGTAGATTTGGGGTTTGCCCAGTCTCTCACCTGGAGAAGTTCTGTTCCAAAGTCGGGAACTAACTGAAGATCAAGCGACAGTGTTGAGACTTAAATACTGTCGGAAGGAGAGGTGCAGAGTAGAAAGTATGGAAATGTAACCACCGAAAGTCATGTCCCTCTCAGATCAAACAGTTCTCACTTGAAAAAGTTGTCCAAGGTGTTTTTCCTTCTGTACCCAAAATGCCATTGTGTTGCAGTGTCTGACAAGTGAATATCAAAAGGTATACATACCGACAGGTTGGTAGATAAGACACATAGGCAACATTTAGGCAACTTTATTTCCAGACATTTGGAACGAAATTCTCCAGGCTGAGGGACTGACAACCTCAAATCTATGACTTCAAGGGTGATGGACTGATTACATCATCTTCACATCTCACTGCTCCTGCCTAGTTTCTGTACTCGACTGAAGAAGCCTACTGTGTAAGCGAAACGTTTTTGAAATAAAGTTGCCTAAATGTTGCCTAGTGTCTTATCTACCAACCTGTCGGGATTGTATACCATTTCATAATCAGGTTTAGATATTGCTGGTAGCAACAGGCAGTTACTCATTGTGTTTGTGAATTCGGTTACTTGTGGGTCCTGGTCGTGTAGTATGTTTATGTTGAATCACCTTAGTAGTAGGTGGTCTTTATTCATGTGTGCCCTCAGTAATCATGTTTCCTAGTTTTTTTTCACTAAAGTGATAAATGTGTACTCTGTAATGTTTAATAACTGTGAGGGGGTTTTTTTTCGGGCTTTTGATTTAAATTTGGCTATGATATATTCTCCATGTTCATCCCTTGTGCAAGATTTATTGATACATTCAAGTTGATTTGAATAGCATATAGCTATTTCTCCCCCTTGCTGATCTGTTTCTACAGTTGTGCATGGCCATGTAGCCACAATGGTATAGAAATCTGTAATATCAGGCTTAAACCAGGTTTCTGCGAGTGTGATCATTGATATTGGAATTAAGGGGAAATGAGTAAAGCGGGGTCACATAATGTTTGCCAAGGATCTGACATTGTATTAAAGATGGTTATGTTATTGTTTGCACTGAGTAAGTCTTTCTTGGGCGTAGTTGAGGGATTGTGCATTCATATACCATAGTGTGTCAATTTTACGTGGAGCACAGTCATGGTCAACTGTGTCAAAAAAGCTTTACGTAAGGTCAATGAAGATCCAGTGGGACTTCTTTTTTCTCGATGCTGTGTATATATGTTTAGCATGTGTATAATAGCTTCATTTGTATTTTTATTAGGCATGAATCCAAATTGGCAGGGGTTGAGTATGTTTTGGGAGATAAGGTAGGAGTTGATCGTTTATGAATTAATTTTATCGAAGATTTTTGAGTGAGTGTGTAAGGTTGGATATTGGCTATAGTTATTCAACTCCTGTTTGGTCTCCTCCTTTGTGGATAGGAGGTGACCCTTGCTATTTTTGTGTACTGTAGGGAAAGGTTTGGAGGATTCAATGGATTATGTTAAAGAGTGTCTGCAATGATTGGTGATAAGCACTTGGTGACTCTTTTTTGTATATAAGGGGTGGTAAGGTATTTAAAGCTCCTGCCTTGTTTTTTAGTGCGTTGATGATAAGGGAGACTTCGTATGGGGTTAGTCGGAGAGCTAGAGGAACTGGGGTTCGGGTAGTTCGGTGAGGTAGTCATTTGGTGGGGTATTGAGTTGGGGATTTTATTGGCAAAGGTTTTGTCCTTATAGTGGAGGAAGAAAGCATTGAGTCTGTTTGCTGTTTCTGTTGGTGGGAGTAGGGGTTCATCTGTTTTTGCTAATTTTATTTCGCTATTTCGTGATATCTTTTTTTGTTCCCAGAATTTCTGATAGGGTTTTCCAGGTCTTTTTTATAACAAGCGTTTGAGGAGAGAAGGTGATCATTTCTATACTGCTTCCTTTCAACTCAAAAGAATTTGCTCAGAAGAGATGCATTGTCTGTGCATCTAACAAATCGACGGCAACAAAGACGCAAAGACACTCGGGTTTATGTCGTGAGGAATGTAAGGTGCCTCTGTGAATGGTGCTTGTTTCAAGGAGTTCCACCAAGCTCCAGCAGTTCTATAACCTGTGCCAGTGATTGTAAATATGTAAATATCTGATAGAACATTTAGTATTATACGAAATATGTGTGCATGTTTATTGTAATAAACAACAGTGCGTAAACAATAATATGATAATAAACTTTAGTGCGGTTATTGTGTTCAATTACAGTGAGTATATATATATTCATTATTTACCTGTATTGTCTCTCAGGCCCCATTGTTAGTAGGAATAGAAAAAACACAATTGAAAAGAAAAGAAAAAAAACTAACTAAAACAACAAAATAATATAATACGCGTTATGTGGAATATAGGGGGATAAGTCTGTTGAGTGTACCTGGTTAAAGTGTTATGGGTAGAGTTATAATTGAAAGATTAAGAGTAAGACGGGAGGGGGAATTGGGATAGCAGATGATCAAGGAAGGGCTTTAGGAAAGGTAGGGGGTTGTGTGGACCAGGTGGTTACAGTGAAAATATAACGCTGACAGTATTAGTATAAGGCTAAAGAGGGTTTGTGGCATTTTTGGATTGGAAAGGCATAAGACAGGGTGGTGGATAGGGTTTTTTTTTTAAAGGGGGCAATGTCGGCAGTGTTGCAAGTTGTATGGTGTAGGAGGTAGGTTACTGAAAGCAGTGAAGAGTTTTTTTACGTGGATAAGTGAGGCTCAAGTTAGGTATGTAGGATAAGAAGAAATTTTTTCCCCAGTAAAGGCTAGGCCTTAGAACAAGGATGTGGTAGATGTCACCGGGGTTGTTTAATATAGTATAGATGGGGTTGTAAGGAAGTAAATGCGAGGGTCTTGGCAAGAGGGCGTGGGTTATAAGACAAAAGAATCACACACAAAGTGGGAGTTGTCACAGCTGCTCTTTGCTGATGACACTGTGCTTTTGCGGAGTTTCTGAAAGGAGAAGTTGCTGAGATTGGTGGATGAATTTGGTAGGGTGTGCCAAAAGAAGGAAATTTAAAGGTGAATACAGGATAGAGGTAAGGTTATGAGGATAACAAAGATTAGTGTGATGAAAGATTTGATATCAGGATTGGAGGGAGAGAGTTATGGAGGAGTGAATGTATTCTGATATTTGGTGAGTGGACGTTGTCAGCGGATGGGGTCTAGAAAGATGAGGTGAATCATAGAATTGATGAGGGAAAAAGAGTGGTGGTGCACTTAGGAATTCTGTGGAGTCAAAGAAACTTTGTCCTTTGGAGGCAAGTGGGGAATGTATGAGAGTATTAGTTTTACCAACGCTCTTTTATGGGTGTGAAGCGTGGGTGATGAATGTTGGCCAGCGAGGAGAAGGCTGGAGGCAGTGGAGATGTCATGTCTTGAGGGCAATGTGTGGTGTGAATTAATGCAGAGAATTCGTAGTTTGGACGTTAGGAGGAGGTGCGGGATTACCAAAATGTTGTCCAGTGGGCTGTGGAAGGGTTGTTGAGGATGTTCGTCATGTAGAGAGAATGGAGCGAAACAGAATGACATTCAAGAGTGTTATCCAGTCTGTAGTGGAAGAAGGCGGGGTAGGGGTCGGCCTAGGAAGGGTTGGAGGGGAGGTGGTTAAAGGAGGTTTTGTGTGCGAGGGGCTTTGAGACTTCCAGCAGGCATGCTGTGTGCGTGTTTGATAGGGAGTGAATGGAAGACATATGGTTTTTAATACCTTGACGTGCTGTTGGAGTGTGAGCAAAGTAACATTTATGAAGGGATCGGGAACGGCCAGGCCGGACTGAGTCCTGGAGATGGGGAAGTTCAGTGCCGGCACTCTGAAGGAGGGTGTTAATGTTGCAGTTAAATACTGTTTGTGTGTATAGACCCTTCTGGCAAGACAGTGATGGTGTGAATGATGGTGAAAGTTTTTCTTTTTAGGGGCCCCTGCCTTGGTGGGATATCGGCGGTGTGATAATTTAAAATAAATATGTGGAATTCGTCGATGTTGCCGCCACCAACATCATTTTCTATTAAAGAACTTCTTGGTACTGTATCTCGGTTAATGTAAATGATCAGCTTCTAATTTTTTTTGTTTTATTACCTTCACAAAAATATGCTCTTTAATTCGTAAGAAAAAATAATTTTTTTTTTTTTTCAAAATTTCTTGGACACTGTGCGTGGACCTTCCAGATTTTGACTTGGACCCTGAAAGGGTTAATGAAAAGAATTAGTCCATTGGTGTGGTCTGAAACTGAGTGTGGAGGGGAGTGCATGACGTGTCGGTCTTTTCCGAGTAGTAAGGGTAAGGTAATAGAAGTAACTTCATTAGAGAGATTGTCGATGAATGTTTAGAAGTGGGACCAGAGTCGGTCTGACGTGGACACGGGCTGGCGTTTCGAAATATTGCCGCATCGTAGAGGAGACGCATTAGCCAAAGTAGAGCGGAGGTCAGACAAAATCAAAGGAGCAGTTGGAGCCCCGGTACCATGAAGCGGGTGAGGATTCAGCACTGACAAGAGGTACAGGGGCCGTAGGA
Source organism: Cherax quadricarinatus (assembly GCF_026875155.1). Classification (NCBI taxonomy): domain Eukaryota; kingdom Metazoa; phylum Arthropoda; class Malacostraca; order Decapoda; family Parastacidae; genus Cherax; species Cherax quadricarinatus. Next base: position 66,717,422 of record NC_069411.1, on the reverse strand, counting down.
ATTATCCCGAAAAGAGTGGCCAAAGATGAGGTTGAGGTCAGACCGGGTGCGGGTAACTAATAAGGGCCCGGGGGATAGCGGGGTTATGGATCGGGTATACTCCTGGTTTAGGTTACTTCTTTCTATTAGTTTAGAAAAAAAAGAAAAAAAAGAAAGAATATAAAAATAAAAAAAGATAAAAAAAGGGGGGACCAGGGAGGGATAGTTTCCTAGGATGGAATGAAAGGGCCAGAAATCTCCCTCTGTGCCAGAAAGAAGGATCCTCAGCACGCAAGTAGCGCAGGTTGCAGCATGGAATCGTGCCAAACCATACCCATCTTGCCTTGTAAACCTGCAATCCGGGATGCATCCTCACATCTGCGTAGTACCTCGGTGGACATATAGAGAGGGTGGCTGGATATCTGCTCCCAACAAAGCTATACCTCCTTAGGCCACCCCCACCCAGAATCGACAGGTGGTTCCAGAGTTACACCCGTCGTCCCGAAAGACACCCAAAAAGCCACCTCTCCTGGATCCGGGAGAGAAGAGAGAGATGGGACTTTCCCCAGGCAATCCAGATTCACGGCAAACTACGCCACTGCCAAGAACTCAATGGAAGGGGAATGGACCCGGACACCCTTTCCCCTACCTAGGAATAGCGCGACTGTAGGGAAATAAATTCCCAAAGGCCAAAAGGAAGGGCAAAAGGGAGGGTGGGAGGGAGGAGGGAGGATAAGGAAAAAAAGGGAGGGATGGGAGAGGAAGGGGGGGATTTGGGGGATAATTTGTTCGGTCTGTGGAAGGAGACTGACAGGTCTAATTCCTCAGACCAAGAGCTCTCTTCACCATGCCAAGGAGCCCCCCTTTGAAAGTATGGTTTGGCGTGGAGGAGTTTCGTCATCCATTGGGCATACACTTATTGAGTTCTGTTACTAAGGTATGGACTTTTGGTAGTGAGGAGTGGCCTCTGATACCATAGTGCATAATTGGAGTACAGTGTTCATGGTAAACTGTATCGAAATGCTTTACTGTAAAACTTCCCAACAAAAACGCCCAGCAGGGACTTCTTCCTTTTCAAGTGTGGTATATATTAGTCTAGATGTGTATGATGAGTCATTTGTGCTTTTATGATTCTGAATTCCAAACTGACTAGGGTTGTTTATTTTTTTAAGATGTTCGTTGGAAACGACCGGGGTTAGTAATAGATCCGTCTATGAATTAATTTTTCAAAGATTTTAGAGAAGCAGTGGTAAGTTAGGATATTGTCTATAGTATTCGAGTTCTGCTTGGTCACCTCCTTTATGGATAATGAGTGACCTCCTATTTTGAGGATTGTTGGGAAGGTAGAATATTCAATGGATTTGTTTTAAAGTGCTGTGCAATAATTGGGACAATACTTGAGAAGCTTTTTTGTACATAAAAGCAGGCAAGCTGGCTTATGTCTCATGCCTTGCTTTTAAGGGTGTTTATGAAGGCAATAAACTTCAGTGGGGTTGGTTGGAGCTGGAATAGAGATTTGGGTAGGGTACTATGAGGTAGTCTGATGGACAAGCGTTGGTGTTGGTATTTTTTTTGTGCAAGATATTTTCCTGTGGTGGAGAAGAAAAAATTAAGTCTGTTGTTGTTTCGGTTGGACCCGTTGAAGTGAGTAGGGGTTCATCTGATTTTGTTAGTTTGATTGCTTTGTTTTTTGATAACTTTTTAGTTCCATGAATTTCAGATTAGAGTTTTCCAGGTTTTTTTTTCATAGCACCTTTGTTGTGTTATGTTAATCTATTTTCATAAAATAACAATTTTTCTGACCTTCTTAGCTGGCTGGTAAGTGCTGATGAGTAATTTCTTGCTGTTTTCTGTTATTTGTATCAATTCTCTATTGTTTTTCATATTTGTGCTTTTGTGTTAATGGATATGAGGGATGCTTGGTGTTAGCAGGATTATTTCAGTCTCTTTGCTGTGATCCTGTTTAGTTTTTCTGGGGCAATGTCTGTTGTAGAGGCATTGGGCTTTTTTTAGAAAAATTAATTTATACATTTTTCATTCATATCTGTATATGTTTCAAGTCAATTTTTTGCCAATCGATGTTATTATAGCTGTATAAAGTTGTTACTGCTTGTCTATTATGTAGTCTGGAAGGGTTACTTAGTGATGTCTTGTGGTAGTTTGCCCAGATTAGTTATGAGAAAGGTTGGGGTTGTGGTTATGTAGTGTTCTGTCCGTGATTATGCTGATTTAAATTAAAGGGCCTTTATATAGTCTAGGGGAAATGTTCATTATGATTAGTTGTCCTAGTCTCTGAGGATATTTTCCACACCCCTCTCTAACAGGTTATTTAAACTTTGACTGGCGCAACCCCAAATCCTGAGTGTCTCCTGGTGTCCATGAATTGAAAAAAAAAAAAAAAATAATTATTTTTTTCTAATTTGAATATTTTTAAGATTAATTTTCTGATTTTTTCCCCCCTCCCAACTCCCCCCAAAAATTGCGATCAGGACTTATCGATAATATAGGAGGCGTTAGGTTCACTGAAAATGAAGCTGTGTACTGGCAACTATGGTGAATGCCGCTCACCGGTAAACTTTGGTTTGCTTGTATTCCATGTTTCTGTTTTTGGCACTATTTTCTTGTGGCAGGTAACTTATGTGCCTGTGAGTCCAAATAGGTGCTATATTTCAGATATACAAGCTATGGTATACAAACACAATATAGTGCACATAACATAATTATAAATTTATTGCTTACAATATAAAACTTTGTTTACACCAAATACAAAAAAATGTTATATTTCTATTTGTTTATAATATTTATATATATGGTACCAGTCATGGACTTGTTCCAAGAAGATACGACAGCTTGTGGAACTCTTTGGAAATTTGGTTTCATACTACAATGGTGTTTTCACTCCTTACTAATAAAACGAATGTCGGTTTTTTATGGGCGTGTTGTTTTAAGTGCACAGCAAAACACCTGTCTGAGCAGTTTCCTTTCAAAAGTATTAGCAGGCAGTTGTGTTAGGTTGTTATCCTTGGTATTTGGTTGGTGTGTCATCATTCATTCCTTTCAGTTACCTTCCTGCATTCCTTCCAACTCCTTCCTAATTCCTCCTTCCTTCTTTCTTTCCTACCTACCTTCCGATCCTACATTCCTTCCTTCCTTTCCTACCTACCTACCTTCCTTTCTTCCTTACTTTTCCTGCCTTACTTTTTCCTTCCTTTCACCTCGTCCTTCCTTCCTCCCTCGCACTTCCCTTCTTCCTTCCTTCTGGTTTTATAATATATATACCATATAAGTTGCTGGACACTTTCATATAACTGCTATTATCTTCTGCAAGCTTGTGTTGTGTGTGAGTGGACTTCTAATTGCTATGAGGCAGCGTTCGGCAGCTGTCAAAATGACATATGGTCTCTTTACTCACTCCCCCTACCGCCTGTCAAACAATGGGTCGGTTGCTCGCTTCCTTTCCATCCTAATACCTAATTATCTTTCTCCCTCATTCTCTCTCTCATTACTCTCTCATTCTCTCCCTATTCTTCATTCTCTCTTTCATTCTCCTTCATTTCTGGTATCCTGGGCATTGTTTTTGAGTCACAAAACTCCTCAAAGCCATGAAAAATGATCTTCACTGACACTATTCCATCTGTGTTAGGCATCACTTGGTAAGAGCAGTAGTCCCAGATTTGTGTGGGAGTACATATTTCTTTACCGCTAGGCATGGTTAAACAAGGGATACTGAAATGACTTTCCCACAATGCACCAATGGCTCCCCCAATTTTCTTTATATGGTGCACACTGACCATGGAGAACCCATTCTCTCTTTGTGGGCCTACCTGCTTTCTCCTGCTTGACTTGAATGTCATGCGAGATTTTATGCATTATTAATACGTCAATCACAGTGGCTCGTTAAGGACGTTATACAGTGGACCCCCGCATCATACCAATTTTAATCCGTGCAAGAGGGATCATTGGTATGCGAAATATCGGGTATGCGTAATGAAATTTTCCCATAAGAATTAGTGGAAATAAAATTAATTCCGTGCAAGACACCCAAAAGTATGAAAAAAAATTTTTACCCCGTGCAATATTCCTTTTCCTACCACACAAAGAGAAGGGATACTCATGCACATTAGTGGAGTAGTACACGACAGTATATATTGAGCATGTACTAGTCTATAAATGAAGAATAAATGACACTTACCTTTAATGAAGATGCAGCAATGACTGATGAGACACTGTGTCTGGGAGTGCCTTTTCCTCTGAGTATGTAGGTCTGTTTGGCATTTTCTTCCAGAACAGTCCTTATCACACTGTGTATGTCACGACGTTTACATAAAATCTCTCAAAAACCAACCTTGATGGCTTTAAATTCACCAATATGAGACTAGTTCCAGGCATTGTTCCATGTTCACTGGGTGTTAGTCGACTGGTGTGGGTTGCATCCTGGGAGACAAGATTAAGGACCCAAAGGAGACTAAGGTTAGTACAGTCTTCGAGGACACTGACTTTTTGCGGTTATCTGGGTGGCAAATCCTCTGGGGTTTAATTGTTTCTTGGTATATCGTCTCAATAAGCCACACAACAACAGTGCTACAGCAGCAGCAGATGATGCTACAGCAGCAGCAGACGATGCTACAAGCAGCAGCAGACGATGCTACTGCATCAGCAGGACGATGCTAAAGCAGCAGGCAGACGATGCTAACAGCAGCAGCACGCAGTGGACAAAGTGTGCTACAGCAGCAGCATGACGATGCTTCAGCTGCAGCAGACGATGCTACAGCAGCAAGCAGACGATGCTACAGCAGCAGCAGACGATGCTACTGCAGCAGCAGCAGCTTACAGTGCTACAGCTGCATGCAGACGATTGCTTACAGCAGCAGCAGACGATGCTTACAGACAGCACTGCAGCAGCGCTGACAGTGCAGCAGCAGAGCTGTACCTCCAATAGTAGCGATTGGTTTTTTGTTGGGGTTTATTGTATACAAACCTTGGCCAGCGCGGAGACACGCACTTCCACTTTCATATTATCATTTGTATCTTTTTTCTTTCATCTCTATAGTAATTCTCACCCTTATTGCTGTAGGGTTGGCACTGATGCTTTCTTGGGGCCATGGTCACTAATTTTCCAGATAAAAAATCTCCAAAAACACTGTTAATATACGAATTATGTTACGAGGTATGCTTGGATGCTACCGCGGAGGCTGGCTGGGGTTTTCAATGCCACCGGCGGAACATGTGAGTGGCTGGCTAAGGCGAACATTGGACGCGTTTCGCGAACAGCGCTGTGAGCGGGTGTTTATGCGGTATTATGCCGAGGCAAAAATTTTTGCGGTTAAAAGCTAAGCGGTATGCGGATTAATCGTTATGTGATGCCAACGGTATGCGGGGGGGTTCACTTCCACTGTATATACAACACGAATACAGTCAAAGGGTTAAACTACTATTACAAAAATAGGGGGTATATATTCTAGGACAAGTATGTCAGAATATACAATGTTAGGCGTTTATTTCTTATTCATAACAAGGGATGGCACACCCTTAGCTGCTCAGCACAGTACAGTCACATGGTCCATCTGAAATACAATTAGTACTCCTTCCTTCCTGATGACCTTAAACCTATTGTCTTCACATACACTGTAGTCTCTTGGGTATAATGGGTTACATCATTTACAAAGAGTGGCGAAGGTCCTGCTCCCTATTGGCACCACACCCAACGTTAGCGAGGAGAGCCAGCTAGCCTCTCCCATCCACAAACCAAAACACAAAAGAATGTCAACATGCCCAATTCTTTTGCTACTTCAATAATTTTGTTTTCCCCATAACTAAACTTTTTTTACTTTAAAATTACTGCCTTTATATCTACTTACTTAAGTTTGTGTGTTTATAATAGAACCCTATTTTTTATGTTTTTACTGAAATACAGGTTGTCCCAATGGGCATTTTCGCCATAAGTGTCTGCTCTCATGACAGATTTAAAGCATGTGTGCCCCCAGCAGTTTAATATAATTAGTATTCTAAACCGAGTATCTGCTACCTAGTTAATAAATACACGTTTGGGTATTATAGCCCCATAAAAGACATTTCACTGTAAATGTACATGTTAAACAGATGGGATGGACCCTGCTTTGTCTGGATGGTATTTTTTCAGCAAATTTTCCTGTACTTCTACCCATTTGCACACATTTTCCTCGACAAGTGCAGTGGGTACATCATCCACTTCCCTCCTCGTCCTCTGTTGAACAAACTGCCTCCACTGGCAATGAGTTGCTGCGTATTCTGAAGGTTATAAGTTCTTATGTGGTGTGTTTTGGTTTAATTCTAGACTCCTCCACACGTCTTCAGTCGCCTCTCGGCCAAGGTCTTGGCCAGGGACACCAAGATCCTCACTGGCTCCAGCCCTCGCTTCAATTCCTTCAAAAATCATAATGGCTGCCACAAACGAGGCCACATATTTCTTCCATGCTGACTGCATGGTCCTGAAGACACATTCCCCCGGCTTTGTCTATAAGCCTCAAGCATGTTGAGGATATTGAAATGGTTCTTCCAGAAACTCCCTGAGTATTAAATTTGTTTCGAAGCAATTTCAAAAGAAACATCAGTTTTCTCCTAATTTTTATGGTATCTCAAATATTATCAGTCGGGGTTTCTAGTCATTTTTATTGGTAATCAGTTATCAGTCTATACTGGAAGTACAGCGAGAGCCCCACTGACACAGAAGGTTTGGTTCCAGGCTACTGCTGTAATTTAAACGACAATTGCTATAATGGTGTATCACAGCCTTTTTTCACTTGCAAATGAATAATAAAAGGCCTGTATAAACATTCTTACACTATCTTATTGAGCAGCAGAGCTAGGCCTATAAATGCATATACAATACACACATTACTAACCTTAAAATATTTTTATCCTTCACTTATGAGTGGTGAATACAGTAGACCTTCGGTTATTGGCCATAATCCGTTCCAGAAGGTAGGGCTAAAACCGAAATGGCCGAAAATTGAAATAATATTTCCCATAGGAATCAATGCAAATCCAATTAATCCATTTCAGACACGTGAAAATATTAACAAAAAATACAATTTTTAAAGATTAACTATAGCTTTACATACACAAAATAATGAGAACTAAATAAAATGACTAATGAAATGGATAAATGAACAGTGTACTACACTTTTATCTTTATTGAAGAGTCTTGTTGGCATAGGCAAAATGGCTAGGAGTGGAGTGGGAGGCGAGTTTATTGTTGGGAGACAGGACAAAAGCTTAAATATGATGTTATTATCAACTCTTATGGCTTAATTACCTATTCACATTTCAACTATTCTAATTGACATTAATAAACAATTTTTATAACATGAAACATGATATATAATCCGAATAAATTAATGTATGTCTTTACGTAGGTGGAGTGGTGGATGGTGGTTTTGTGTTGTTGGGTTTATAAGGGCCACTGAGAGCAAAGCCGTACATATTAGTGGTAGTCGGAAGCTCGCAGCTGCAGAGGACACCAGCACTATTCAACTATATTCATAATTTATAATTAAGAAATATTTAAACTTTAATTTATAAAATAAGAAATATTTTCACTTACCTTGGAGGAGCCTGTGGGGACAATGGTTTAGTGGTGGTGGATAGATACGATGGGCGGCGTATATTGGTCAGGTGACCCTATTTACCTCCCCAAAAAACATTAGAGAGTCGTTTCGAGTCATCCTTTTTCTAGCGTTCATAGCTTAACTTACTTGCTACACTGTTAACCCTTTCAGAGTTTTCGACATATAGTAAGGCTTTACGCACAGGGTTTATATGGTCGTTACTAATACGCTAAATTCTAGCACCTTTAAATCTAGCGAGAGAAAGCTGGTAGGCATACATATGAAAAGAATGGGTCTATGTGGTCAGTGTGCAGAGTATAAATAAAATCCTGCAGCACCACAGTGCGTATGAGAGAAAAAAAACATTTGACCGCATTTTTGGATTTAAAACATTCGAAGTTTGCACTGTATTTTCGTCAAGGTATTTATGGTTGTATTCTTGTTTTCATTGTTCATTTTATAGAATGGAAGACATATTACATAAAATGAGATGATTTTACTGGTTTCACAATGAAAAGAATCTTGAAATTTAACTCAAAGTAGCAGAAATGTTTCGACTTTTACCAAGTTCAAAAGTAAACAAATCATGCCATGCGGTCTCCAATACACATCATCTGATGTGTCTATTATTCTATAAAGGTGTGTGATATTATTTATACTCAATTCTACACTAAATGCAGTATGTAGTCTGCATACAGAAAATCTTCTGTTTTTTGTAAGATAAAAATTCAAAGGGGAAAGCAAAAGAAATATTAAGAGGGGCCTGGGGACGTGGACTAATGAACAGAGAATTGCTATTTTAGTGCCAGGAATGTCTATTCTTGTTTATTCCTGGACCCTATTTGGAAATGGCATCTTCTGTGAATTTTGTGTGAAAATTGGCAAAATTACCACTTGTCTAGCCACTTTATTGGATAGGGGAAATTGGTAATGGGTGGTTTCTTGTACTCATTCGATAGAAAAAAATGCAGTTTAGCGAAAAATAAACATGTTTTTTGTCGACTAGTACACAGGTATTGGCCAAAAATGGGGCTCAAGTAGCGAAATCGCCAATGCGTAAACATCGGGAGAAAGGCTAAACTTAGCGAGACCATAAATTCTTAAGTTTTTCCATCAAATTTTCATACTTTTGGTTGTTCATTTTGATCGGGAATATGATTCCCTATCATTTTATGAGGAAAAACTAAGTTTATTTTTCAGAAAAATTTTTTGACCCGGAGAATAAGGTTCAGGAGAGGGCCTCTTGACCCTGAAAGGCGTTAATGCTACACTTTTAGCGCTGCCTGGTGCTATAGCCTTTGTCGACTTCCTGCTGCTTTAGTATATAATATTGTAGATTCCTGAAAGAAGGCAAATTCTCTCCCCTACACTTCCTCCTTCACTCAATACTTTTTCAAACAACTTTCTTTCTTAAATTCTATCATGTTTCTCACTTTTTTTATCCAAGAAGCTTTACTAGCAAACTTTCTTTGGGCCATGGTTGCTTATTTTGCAGTTGCACTCAGTCAAAATAACCACAAAAAACAATGAAATACAGCGAAATGTTTGGAATAAATGAGCAGAAGTTTCCTCACTTACCCAATAAGACAGGAGCCAGATTGAATCATCATTTGAACGCACATGCAGCTGACGGGCGGGCGGGTGAAAGCGGGTTGTCCAATATGGCCAATAAGCGAAATATTAGCTGTTAACCGGAATAAAATTTGGTACTCAAAAAATGGGCAATAACTGAGTTGGCCGATATGCCATAATGGCGCCGATTACGAGGGTCCACTGTGGGGGAAACTAAGTCTAAAATAAAAGAAGTATGAGGTAAATGAAACGGCTCATTAACCCTTTCAGGGTCCGTTTCTCCGTAGATCTACGGCTCGGTCGGTGAGTGTCCAAACCGTAGATCTACGCCAAAATTCTAGCCGCCGTCAAATTTAGGCGGAAAGCGCTCATAGGCCTTACAGATGGAGAGATATGGTCTGCGCCGTGGAGTGTGCGCCGTAAACTAAAAAAAGTCTTAGGGCTTTGCATAGCATTGTGGGAAACGCCAGCTACAGTCACCCTTGTTCGCCATGCCTCGTCGCAAGTCAGCTCTAATCCCCGGAAATTTGGGGGAATCTCCTCTTCCTGTCTGATAGTTCTGACACTGATGGGAAGTGGAAATGAAGACGTTATTCTTCGGCTTGATAAGTTTGTGACCGAAAATAATTGACCAGGATATCGATAATAGTGCGAAAACCCCGACGATCTCGACCTTCGCCTCTGGTGTGGGCACTCGTGACTCACAGTTCGGTGTTCCTAAACGTATAGAGAAAACTAATATTTCCGGTGGCCTGGCCTCTGACTTCTAGTAATGACGGGATGATTCTGACGTGGATTGTGATTTTTTGCGCTCGACGATCATTCAGTAGTGATAGTGAGGAAACATATTCACCAGTGAGCGTCGTATGTCCGCCGCCGCATGCGCTCGGGTTGTGTTCCCTAGGCTGTGCAAGGGGACGGAAGTAATCCCGGTGGACATCCCATGGCCCTACACCACGTTTTAGGTAGTGATAGTGAGGGTGGTGTGCTACACTTTGCATGGATGGGCCACAGGGAACATCATTGGTGGTGTTTAGTGGGGCTGGTGGTGATGTTTGTGGGGCTGGTGGTGGTAGTGGCACCGCCATGGTGGACTCGCTGTTTGCCACGCGGGGGGAAACCCACGCTTGCTGACTCGTCAGTTCAAGGACAAAGCGGAAGCGTCACCACCAGCCCGCACACACCCGTGTACAACGCCTATGATGTCCAGTATCCACAGCAACCGTTATCTGGGATTGGCAGCAACAATCCCAATTTTGTTACAGACCCTCACCACTTTGATGACTACGCAAAGTGGAACTTTACCTAACCTGTCCTTGGAACCACGGCCAATTGAACTGGAATTCTTCGAATGATTCTTTGACAGCCATTGTTGAGAATTTATGTCAGGGAAAGTAAATAAGTATTTTCAGTACACCATGGCATAATACGATCTTATCACCACAGTCAGACTACACAGGTGGAAAGAGACGACATGTTGCAGAAATGTATTTGCTTTTGCAACTATAATTCTTATGCCTCACGTCTATAAGCATAATATAAAAGCATACTGGTCCAAGATCGGCTAATTTTACCCCATCCTTCAGTGATAATAGTACCAGTGAACTGGTTTATCTTACTGTTACTGATATGTTGCACTTCTTCTGACAAAACCAGGTGACAGAAGTGACAGGTTTACAAGATTTAGGATAGGTATTTGCGTATACTCAAACAAAAGTTTCAGGATATACTTTTATCCATTCAAGAATCTTGTAATTGACGAGTTTTTGATTTTGTTCAAAGTATTGACTGTAATTCAAGCGTATTTACCGAGCAAGAGGAACCGCTTTGTATAAAAATTGTTTGTACTCTGTGATTGTGACAGTGGCCTGGTGTTGGATATTGTTGTATACACGGGTAGTAAAAAATTGAAAGATAACCAAGATGTTATTGGGTATATCAGGTGACGTAGTGAGAAACATGATGGCAACCTTATCTTGGTAAGGGCCATACATTATTATACGATAAACTGGTACACAAGCCCATTACTCAGTGATTTCATGCGACCGGGAACCAGACAGATGTGTGTGGCACAGTGCGTTCTAATCGTAATCATATGCCCAGGTTCAAACGCAGTGTGTGTGGTGACGACGTGCAGGTGTTTATGCATGACACATCATGGCTTTACGGGGGCATGGGACAAACGAAGATGTCACATTGTTGACAACCATTCTCGTAATGAAATGCAGACAGTGGCCAAAGTTGATCGTGTGACCAATGCATATTCGAAAACCAGTTACAGTGATTGATTATACACAAACATGCGCTTGGTTTGACAAGTGTGGACATGCAGATTGGTTTGTTTGACTGTGTTAGTCAGAGTTACAAGTGGTTACATGAAACTTTACTTCATCTCATGGACATTTCAATGCGGAATGCATATAATATGTACCAAATAAAGACTGGTAAACCGACCACCGTATGGTGAATTGTGTTTTGTCTGTTTGTCAGGACAACTCATAATGAAGTACCAGGGCAACATCAACTGCCAATACATGTCAATGGTCCTCGAATTCATCACAATATACCAAGCGTTATGAGGAAAGAAGGTGATCATTTCATAATACAGCTTCCCATCAACTCAAAAGTATTTGCTCAGAAGAGTTGATTGTCTGTGCACAAACAAAACGGACGGCAACAAAGACGCAAAGACACTCGGTTTATGTGTGGTGGAAGTAAGGTGCCCTGTGCATGTGCCTTTGTTTCAAGGAGTTCAACAAGGCTCCAGCGTTCCTAAAAACCATGTCCAGTGATTTGTAAATATGTAAATATATGATAGATCATTGATTATACAATATTTGTTGCCTGTTTATTGTAATAAACAACAGGGTAAACAATAATTTGGATAATAACTTTAGTGCGGTTATTGTGTTCAATACAGTGAGTTTATATATATCTATTATATTACAGTAGTGGTCTCTCAGGCCCCGAATGTTAGTAAGGAATAGAAAAAAATTGGAAAAGAAAAAGAAGAGAAAAAAACATCTTATACAACAAAATAATATAATACAGCGTATGTGTGAATTCGTCGATGTTGCCGCCACCAATCTTTTTCTACAAACTTCTTGGCACTGTATCTCGGTAAAGTACTGATCAGATTCATTTTTTTTTTTGTTTTTATTACCTTCACAAAATTATGCTCTTTAATTCTGTCAAGAAAAACTATTTTTTTTTTTTCATAATTTCTATGGACCACTGGTGCGTGACTCAGATTTTGGCCTTGACCCTGAAAGGGTGTTATCCCTTTCAGGTCTTCCAAGGCCAAAATCTGGAGTGGTGACCTCCAGTGTCCAAGAAATTCTTGGAAAAAAAAAAAAAAAAAAAAAAAAAATTCTTACAGAATTAAACGAGTATATTTTTGTGAAGGTAATTAAAACACAAAAAAAATTCCTGTCTGTACTTACCCGAGATACAGAGGCAAGAGTTTGGACCAATAATGTCAGGGTGGCGGCAACATCGGGGCGAATTTCCGCACAAACTCGTGTTTTTTTTATTTTACGTTTTTTAAACTTTTTTCTTTTCTTTTTCTCTTTTTTTTCTTTTCCTAGTAACATTTGTGGCCTGTGAGACCAATATTGTATATAACGTATATATGTTAACTCCACTGTATTGAAACACAGTTACCGCACTAAAGTTTATTATTATAATATTGTTTGCCACTTTTGTTTATTACCAATAAACATGAACAAATCTTGTATTATACTAATGGATCGATCCTTATTTTCGTATGTTACAATCACTGGGTATGTTTTAGAAACTGCTGCAGTAAGACTTGAGCGTAGTTGAGGGATTGTGCATTCATATACCATAGTGTGTCAATTTTACGTGGAGCACAGTCATGGTCAACTGTGTCAAAAAAGCTTTACGTAAGGTCAATGAAGATCCAGTGGGACTTCTTTTTTCTCGATGCTGTGTATATATGTTTAGCATGTGTATAATAGCTTCATTTGTATTTTTATTAGGCATGAATCCAAATTGGCAGGGGTTGAGTATGTTTTGGGAGATAAGGTAGGAGTTGATCGTTTATGAATTAATTTTATCGAAGATTTTTGAGTGAGTGTGTAAGGTTGGATATTGGCTATAGTTATTCAACTCCTGTTTGGTCTCCTCCTTTGTGGATAGGAGGTGACCCTTGCTATTTTTGTGTACTGTAGGGAAAGGTTTGGAGGATTCAATGGATTATGTTAAAGAGTGTCTGCAATGATTGGTGATAAGCACTTGGTGACTCTTTTTTGTATATAAGGGGTGGTAAGGTATTTAAAGCTCCTGCCTTGTTTTTTAGTGCGTTGATGATAAGGGAGACTTCGTATGGGGTTAGTCGGAGAGCTAGAGGAACTGGGGTTCGGGTAGTTCGGTGAGGTAGTCATTTGGTGGGGTATTGAGTTGGGGATTTTATTGGCAAAGGTTTTGTCCTTATAGTGGAGGAAGAAAGCATTGAGTCTGTTTGCTGTTTCTGTTGGTGGGAGTAGGGGTTCATCTGTTTTTGCTAATTTTATTTCGCTATTTCGTGATATCTTTTTTTGTTCCCAGAATTTCTGATAGGGTTTTCCAGGTCTTTTTTATAACAAGCGTTTGAGGAGAGAAGGTGATCATTTCTATACTGCTTCCTTTCAACTCAAAAGAATTTGCTCAGAAGAGATGCATTGTCTGTGCATCTAACAAATCGACGGCAACAAAGACGCAAAGACACTCGGGTTTATGTCGTGAGGAATGTAAGGTGCCTCTGTGAATGGTGCTTGTTTCAAGGAGTTCCACCAAGCTCCAGCAGTTCTATAACCTGTGCCAGTGATTGTAAATATGTAAATATCTGATAGAACATTTAGTATTATACGAAATATGTGTGCATGTTTATTGTAATAAACAACAGTGCGTAAACAATAATATGATAATAAACTTTAGTGCGGTTATTGTGTTCAATTACAGTGAGTATATATATATTCATTATTTACCTGTATTGTCTCTCAGGCCCCATTGTTAGTAGGAATAGAAAAAACACAATTGAAAAGAAAAGAAAAAAAACTAACTAAAACAACAAAATAATATAATACGCGTTATGTGGAATATAGGGGGATAAGTCTGTTGAGTGTACCTGGTTAAAGTGTTATGGGTAGAGTTATAATTGAAAGATTAAGAGTAAGACGGGAGGGGGAATTGGGATAGCAGATGATCAAGGAAGGGCTTTAGGAAAGGTAGGGGGTTGTGTGGACCAGGTGGTTACAGTGAAAATATAACGCTGACAGTATTAGTATAAGGCTAAAGAGGGTTTGTGGCATTTTTGGATTGGAAAGGCATAAGACAGGGTGGTGGATAGGGTTTTTTTTTTAAAGGGGGCAATGTCGGCAGTGTTGCAAGTTGTATGGTGTAGGAGGTAGGTTACTGAAAGCAGTGAAGAGTTTTTTTACGTGGATAAGTGAGGCTCAAGTTAGGTATGTAGGATAAGAAGAAATTTTTTCCCCAGTAAAGGCTAGGCCTTAGAACAAGGATGTGGTAGATGTCACCGGGGTTGTTTAATATAGTATAGATGGGGTTGTAAGGAAGTAAATGCGAGGGTCTTGGCAAGAGGGCGTGGGTTATAAGACAAAAGAATCACACACAAAGTGGGAGTTGTCACAGCTGCTCTTTGCTGATGACACTGTGCTTTTGCGGAGTTTCTGAAAGGAGAAGTTGCTGAGATTGGTGGATGAATTTGGTAGGGTGTGCCAAAAGAAGGAAATTTAAAGGTGAATACAGGATAGAGGTAAGGTTATGAGGATAACAAAGATTAGTGTGATGAAAGATTTGATATCAGGATTGGAGGGAGAGAGTTATGGAGGAGTGAATGTATTCTGATATTTGGTGAGTGGACGTTGTCAGCGGATGGGGTCTAGAAAGATGAGGTGAATCATAGAATTGATGAGGGAAAAAGAGTGGTGGTGCACTTAGGAATTCTGTGGAGTCAAAGAAACTTTGTCCTTTGGAGGCAAGTGGGGAATGTATGAGAGTATTAGTTTTACCAACGCTCTTTTATGGGTGTGAAGCGTGGGTGATGAATGTTGGCCAGCGAGGAGAAGGCTGGAGGCAGTGGAGATGTCATGTCTTGAGGGCAATGTGTGGTGTGAATTAATGCAGAGAATTCGTAGTTTGGACGTTAGGAGGAGGTGCGGGATTACCAAAATGTTGTCCAGTGGGCTGTGGAAGGGTTGTTGAGGATGTTCGTCATGTAGAGAGAATGGAGCGAAACAGAATGACATTCAAGAGTGTTATCCAGTCTGTAGTGGAAGAAGGCGGGGTAGGGGTCGGCCTAGGAAGGGTTGGAGGGGAGGTGGTTAAAGGAGGTTTTGTGTGCGAGGGGCTTTGAGACTTCCAGCAGGCATGCTGTGTGCGTGTTTGATAGGGAGTGAATGGAAGACATATGGTTTTTAATACCTTGACGTGCTGTTGGAGTGTGAGCAAAGTAACATTTATGAAGGGATCGGGAACGGCCAGGCCGGACTGAGTCCTGGAGATGGGGAAGTTCAGTGCCGGCACTCTGAAGGAGGGTGTTAATGTTGCAGTTAAATACTGTTTGTGTGTATAGACCCTTCTGGCAAGACAGTGATGGTGTGAATGATGGTGAAAGTTTTTCTTTTTAGGGGCCCCTGCCTTGGTGGGATATCGGCGGTGTGATAATTTAAAATAAATATGTGGAATTCGTCGATGTTGCCGCCACCAACATCATTTTCTATTAAAGAACTTCTTGGTACTGTATCTCGGTTAATGTAAATGATCAGCTTCTAATTTTTTTTGTTTTATTACCTTCACAAAAATATGCTCTTTAATTCGTAAGAAAAAATAATTTTTTTTTTTTTTCAAAATTTCTTGGACACTGTGCGTGGACCTTCCAGATTTTGACTTGGACCCTGAAAGGGTTAATGAAAAGAATTAGTCCATTGGTGTGGTCTGAAACTGAGTGTGGAGGGGAGTGCATGACGTGTCGGTCTTTTCCGAGTAGTAAGGGTAAGGTAATAGAAGTAACTTCATTAGAGAGATTGTCGATGAATGTTTAGAAGTGGGACCAGAGTCGGTCTGACGTGGACACGGGCTGGCGTTTCGAAATATTGCCGCATCGTAGAGGAGACGCATTAGCCAAAGTAGAGCGGAGGTCAGACAAAATCAAAGGAGCAGTTGGAGCCCCGGTACCATGAAGCGGGTGAGGATTCAGCACTGACAAGAGGTACAGGGGCCGTAGGAATTATCCCGAAAAGAGTGGCCAAAGATGAGGTTGAGGTCAGACCGGGTGCGGGTAACTAATAAGGGCCCGGGGGATAGCGGGGTTATGGATCGGGTATACTCCTGGTTTAGGTTACTTCTTTCTATTAGTTTAGAAAAAAAAGAAAAAAAAGAAAGAATATAAAAATAAAAAAAGATAAAAAAAGGGGGGACCAGGGAGGGATAGTTTCCTAGGATGGAATGAAAGGGCCAGAAATCTCCCTCTGTGCCAGAAAGAAGGATCCTCAGCACGCAAGTAGCGCAGGTTGCAGCATGGAATCGTGCCAAACCATACCCATCTTGCCTTGTAAACCTGCAATCCGGGATGCATCCTCACATCTGCGTAGTACCTCGGTGGACATATAGAGAGGGTGGCTGGATATCTGCTCCCAACAAAGCTATACCTCCTTAGGCCACCCCCACCCAGAATCGACAGGTGGTTCCAGAGTTACACCCGTCGTCCCGAAAGACACCCAAAAAGCCACCTCTCCTGGATCCGGGAGAGAAGAGAGAGATGGGACTTTCCCCAGGCAATCCAGATTCACGGCAAACTACGCCACTGCCAAGAACTCAATGGAAGGGGAATGGACCCGGACACCCTTTCCCCTACCTAGGAATAGCGCGACTGTAGGGAAATAAATTCCCAAAGGCCAAAAGGAAGGGCAAAAGGGAGGGTGGGAGGGAGGAGGGAGGATAAGGAAAAAAAGGGAGGGATGGGAGAGGAAGGGGGGGATTTGGGGGATAATTTGTTCGGTCTGTGGAAGGAGACTGACAGGTCTAATTCCTCAGACCAAGAGCTCTCTTCACCATGCCAAGGAGCCCCCCTTTGAAAGTATGGTTTGGCGTGGAGGAGTTTCGTCATCCATTGGGCATACACTTATTGAGTTCTGTTACTAAGGTATGGACTTTTGGTAGTGAGGAGTGGCCTCTGATACCATAGTGCATAATTGGAGTACAGTGTTCATGGTAAACTGTATCGAAATGCTTTACTGTAAAACTTCCCAACAAAAACGCCCAGCAGGGACTTCTTCCTTTTCAAGTGTGGTATATATTAGTCTAGATGTGTATGATGAGTCATTTGTGCTTTTATGATTCTGAATTCCAAACTGACTAGGGTTGTTTATTTTTTTAAGATGTTCGTTGGAAACGACCGGGGTTAGTAATAGATCCGTCTATGAATTAATTTTTCAAAGATTTTAGAGAAGCAGTGGTAAGTTAGGATATTGTCTATAGTATTCGAGTTCTGCTTGGTCACCTCCTTTATGGATAATGAGTGACCTCCTATTTTGAGGATTGTTGGGAAGGTAGAATATTCAATGGATTTGTTTTAAAGTGCTGTGCAATAATTGGGACAATACTTGAGAAGCTTTTTTGTACATAAAAGCAGGCAAGCTGGCTTATGTCTCATGCCTTGCTTTTAAGGGTGTTTATGAAGGCAATAAACTTCAGTGGGGTTGGTTGGAGCTGGAATAGAGATTTGGGTAGGGTACTATGAGGTAGTCTGATGGACAAGCGTTGGTGTTGGTATTTTTTTTGTGCAAGATATTTTCCTGTGGTGGAGAAGAAAAAATTAAGTCTGTTGTTGTTTCGGTTGGACCCGTTGAAGTGAGTAGGGGTTCATCTGATTTTGTTAGTTTGATTGCTTTGTTTTTTGATAACTTTTTAGTTCCATGAATTTCAGATTAGAGTTTTCCAGGTTTTTTTTTCATAGCACCTTTGTTGTGTTATGTTAATCTATTTTCATAAAATAACAATTTTTCTGACCTTCTTAGCTGGCTGGTAAGTGCTGATGAGTAATTTCTTGCTGTTTTCTGTTATTTGTATCAATTCTCTATTGTTTTTCATATTTGTGCTTTTGTGTTAATGGATATGAGGGATGCTTGGTGTTAGCAGGATTATTTCAGTCTCTTTGCTGTGATCCTGTTTAGTTTTTCTGGGGCAATGTCTGTTGTAGAGGCATTGGGCTTTTTTTAGAAAAATTAATTTATACATTTTTCATTCATATCTGTATATGTTTCAAGTCAATTTTTTGCCAATCGATGTTATTATAGCTGTATAAAGTTGTTACTGCTTGTCTATTATGTAGTCTGGAAGGGTTACTTAGTGATGTCTTGTGGTAGTTTGCCCAGATTAGTTATGAGAAAGGTTGGGGTTGTGGTTATGTAGTGTTCTGTCCGTGATTATGCTGATTTAAATTAAAGGGCCTTTATATAGTCTAGGGGAAATGTTCATTATGATTAGTTGTCCTAGTCTCTGAGGATATTTTCCACACCCCTCTCTAACAGGTTATTTAAACTTTGACTGGCGCAACCCCAAATCCTGAGTGTCTCCTGGTGTCCATGAATTGAAAAAAAAAAAAAAAATAATTATTTTTTTCTAATTTGAATATTTTTAAGATTAATTTTCTGATTTTTTCCCCCCTCCCAACTCCCCCCAAAAATTGCGATCAGGACTTATCGATAATATAGGAGGCGTTAGGTTCACTGAAAATGAAGCTGTGTACTGGCAACTATGGTGAATGCCGCTCACCGGTAAACTTTGGTTTGCTTGTATTCCATGTTTCTGTTTTTGGCACTATTTTCTTGTGGCAGGTAACTTATGTGCCTGTGAGTCCAAATAGGTGCTATATTTCAGATATACAAGCTATGGTATACAAACACAATATAGTGCACATAACATAATTTAGAAGTCGAGGCCTGGCAGGGAAAAATTAAAGTTTTCCCCCCTTGTGAAGGTAAAAATGAACGTGACTGACGGTGCCCAAAGAGGTAGAAGGGTTTTGAGGTTGTCGGTTTTCTGCACTTATATACTGGTCTTTCCTTTCGGTATAATTGATAAAACCCAAAAGAATTCATTTATTTCCCTTCCACAGGTCGAACTTCAGATAGGAAGGAGAGTCCAATTTTCCTTGGAGTAGAGTGCCTTGAAATGAGGCAGGGTGAGAAAGGTAACTGAGCCAGCTTCCCACAATGCTATGGGAATCCTAGAATTTTTGTTTACGGGTCCCCAACACACCCACAGACCGTTTCCTACACGTGGCCTAAACCAGCTTTATGTGCTAAATTTTGACCCACAAATTTTCATGGGACAGTTTCCCCAAAAACTGTAGTCTACGGCAGGCCCTTAAAAGGGTTAACAAATGAAATTTAAAGCAAACACTGTAAAGAAAGGCCCCCCTGTATGGAATTAGATCGCAAAAAATTGTTTTGTCCCCCCCAAGTCCGAGATGCTAGATTTAACCCTTTGGGGTTTTCGCCCCGTAATTACGGCTTTCGTTAGGGCCCAAACCGTAGATTACGCCAGAGCCGCCCTCGATAAACTGTGAGGGTACATTTGGGCCAGTATGAGAGAAAATCATGTGGTAGTGTGCCCACAAAAAAAACAAAACCTGGCCCCCCAATGTGTATAATGAGGAAAAAAATGAAAATCATTTTTTTCATTAAAACAGCTATTTGAGGTTTTTATATGTTTTTTATAGTTGTTTTTTGCGATTTCTTGGTCTATTTGTAGAATGGAAAGACATATTACAGAAATGAGTGTTTTGATTTTTTTGCATTGGAAAGGGCTTGAAACTGAGCTCAAAAGTAGCGGAAATTTTAAAATTTTTTCCCGATATTAAAGGTAAAAAATGACCTCGCCGTCTTAATAACGTCAGTGGTGGGTTTTAATTACATACAAAAAAAAGGTGATGATATTTATCAATTTTACAGATTGCATAACAGAAAATTTTTTTTTTTTTTGGTGTGAATAAAATTCTTATGTGAATAAAAAAAACAAAATGGGAATTATTTGTAAAGCCCAAAAACATAACTATGAACAGAGGAAATGTTAGTTTTTTGTGCCGGAATGCCTAATTGTTCATTTGGACCTATTTTGGAAAATTTGGGAAAATTTTTTAACTTTTGTTAAATTGGCCCAAAATTAAAAATTTCCGATCACTTTATTTTTTATTTGAAAACAGTTGCTTGGCAAATTTTTGTGTAACGATAAATAGAAGTAATCTAGTGAAATAGCTAAGAAATTTGGGTTTTTGGAATAAAGTAAAATTGGGGCCCAAAAGGGGGTCAAAGTCGGCAAAATCGCGATTCTAAATATCCTGACCAAAAATTGCAAAAGCATAATTTCGCAATTTTTCCCTCAATTGTACTTTTTTTTTTATTACCTTCCAAAAAGATTTTTTACGATTTTAAGAAAAAAAAAACAAATTTTTTTTTTGAAAATTCTTGGACCTGGGGCGTGGCTCCCGAAATTGGGCCCGGACCCTGAAAAGGGTTAAGGATGTAAGGAAATTTTCAAAAGCGCTTGGTTGATAGATCCCAAACCACATATGGGGGTTGGGGATCAACCCGGCACGGTGAAATGTTCAGATGTTTTTAACCTGGCCCCCTTCACCCAGCATTAAACCCCAAATTTATGTCGCAACCCCATATCCGAGGGGTCCTGGGCGTAAAATCCCCCCCCCCACCAAAAAAAAAAAATATTTTTCCCCCAAATTTAATGAACCCCAAAAGAAGAAATTTGATGGAAAACGATGGAATTTGCTCTCACAAAGTTAGCAACCCCGGAGATATTTTTCGAATCGGTGTTTCACCCACTTCGGCCCTATTTTGGCTAATTCCCTTGCTCCCGTCGACCAAATCTAGCTATTTCTTTTGAAATCCTTTTTTTTATTGACCCGAGTACAAAAATGCCCCTTTACTGATTTCAACTACCCAATATTATGGTCGAAATTTGCAATTGGCCAATTTCCGAAAATTAAAAAAAATGACAATTTTAAAATGGGGGCCCGAATGAACAAAGCAGTTTTCCTGGTTAAAATAAAGTTTTTTTTGTTCTCAGTCAATTCCAGGCCCCCCCTGAATTTCCTTCTTTCTTTTTGAAATTTTTTTCAAACAAAAAAAAAGAAATTTTGTTAGAGAACTGCAAAATTGCAAAAAATTGTAAAAAATGTCAACCCCTACATGGCTGTATCAGAATGGTAGTGGACATTTATTGGAAAATGACTCATTTGTTTACTGTTGAACATGGGCAAAATCAAACATTTCGTACTTTGAGCTCCTTTTTCAAGGCCCTTTTCATAGTAAAACCAATCAAAATCACCTCTATTTCTATAATATGCTTTCCATTCTATAAAATGAGACCAAGGAAAACGAGAATACAAAACCCTTTAAATATATACAAAATTTGACCACAAAATTGCCATTTTAATTAAAAAAATGGTCAGAGTTTTTTTTTTTTCATTATGCACTGCGTGCTGCAGGATTTTTTATATGGTGCACACTGACCATACAGACCATTCTCTCACATGTGGGGATACCCGCTTTCTCCTGTTGATTTGAAGCCGCTAGAATTTATGAGTATATTATGCGTCAAAAACGGTGGCTCGTTAAAGACGTATATACAAACCAAAACAAAGGGTTAAGTAGGACCTGGATGTAGACGACTGTTGTAGGTCACATCCTAGGGGAACAAGATTAACCTAAGTACAGTGGACCCTCGGGTAAGGTGTCATCAGCTAGTGCCAAATCAGCTGATGGCTTGCTTTGGCATAAAACATTGGCTCAGCTAACGCCAAAAAAACTCAGCTAGGGCTTTCACCCTGAATGGTCTGCACAGCCTGAGCGGGCCCGGCCACTCCATACCCCATGTACAGCCAGTGTGCCATTGTTTACAACCCAGTGAGGTTTGATTCCACGCGTACATGCTGTACATTTTTGTATCAGTGGGCCCCGCCTAACGTTGCATCACATAATTTTTAAACCCGCCTAGCAATACATTTTACGCTAAAATTTTGCCTAGGCATAGCACTAAAACTCGCTCAACGTGATTCGTCCGGGGACACGTCTATGTGCGGCCAGAGCCAGCCTCCTTTTTCCCGACGGTGGCATTGTTTATAAGCCAGCCCCCGCGGTAACATCCAAGCACACAATCGGAAAACATTCTTTATTATTACAGCGTTTTTAGTGATTTTACCTGCAAAACAAGTGCCCATGGGCCCAAAGAAAGCTTCTGTCCCAAAACCCTACAGGAAAAAGGGGTGAGAATTTACTATGGAGTGAAGAAAAGAGATCATTGCTAAGTATGAAAGGGAGTGCGTGTCTCCGAGCTGGCCAGCTATATAGTAAACCCAATCAACCATCGCTACTATTGGTCAAAGAAAACGGCAATCAAAGGAAGCTGTTCTTGCCAAAGGTTTCAACTTTCTTTTCGAAACAGAGATCGCAAGTGATAGAAGATGTTTTAGAGGGCTGTTATTGGTGTGGGGTAAACGGAAAAAACAGATAGCAGGAGATAGCATCTCTCAAGCGATCATAAGTGACAAGGCTAGGAAGTTGCATGAGGATTTAATTAGAAAAATTTCCTGCAACTAGTGATGATGTGAGTGAATTTTTAAAGGCCCGCAAAGATTGGTTTGAGAGATTTTTAAGAAGCATAGTGGCATACATAGTGTGATAAGGCATGGTGAGGCTGCCAGATCAGACCACAAAGCAGCTGAAAAATATGTGCAGGAATTCAAGGAGTACATAGACAGTGAAGGACTGAAACCTGAACAAGGGGTTTAATTTTGACGAAACAGACCTGTTTTGGAAGGTAAAGATGCCAAGCAGGACCTACTTTAATGGGAGGAAAAGGCACCACTCCCAGGAACAAATAGCTATGAAAGACTGGCTTACTCTGTTAATGTGTGCCAAATGCTAGTGGTGATTGCAAAGTGAAGCCTTTATTTAATGTATCACTCTGAACTCCCAGAGCGTTCAGGCAAAAGAATATCTCATGGGCTAATTTGTGTGTGCTGGGGAGGGCAAACAGTAAGGCATGGGTCACTAGGGACTTTTTCTCAGGACTGGTTACACAAGCATTTGCCCCCAATGTAAAAATTACCTAATTGAAAAGAAATTAGACTTAAGTGCATCCTGGTGTTAGACAATGCCCCCTGGTCACCTACGACTTGGCAGAGCGACTTTGTGGGGACTTGTGAGCTTCATTATGGTCAAGTTTTGCCTCCTAATACCACTCCTCTCATTCAGCCCATGGACCAGCTAGGTCATTGGCAAAACTTAAAAAACTGTACACAAAGCTCTCTCTTAAAGGTGCTTGTAGAGACTCAGAAACTAAATTGGACTCTGGAGAGCTTTGGAGAGATCACTGTAATATCCTTCAATTGTGTACAACCTTATAGGTAAGGCTTGGGAGGGAGTGACTAAGAGGACCTTGAACTCCTGCTTGGAAGAAATCTTTGGCCAGACTGTTGTAGACAAAAGGGATTTTGAAGGATTGAGGCTAACCCATGAGAGGCATATGCCAGTTGAGGAAAATCAATATTGTGGCTTTGGGGAAGTTCTTGGGGTTGGTAGGTTAGTGGGAGGATGTGGAAGAGTTGGTGGAGGCAGGACAATGAAGACATAAACCACTGATGAGCTGATAGATCATCTTCAACAGCAAGATGGCCCACCTGAGGAAACTGCTTCAGAGAGAGGGGAGAGAGAAATTGAAGGAAGTTGCATACTTCAAAGTTTAAAGGAAATCTGTGCAACAGTGGCTTGATAGTGCAAACCTTTATGATGAAAATCACCCATCAGGCAGTGTTGCAAGCCGTTTGTTGGCAACCTGTACAGTGACAGTGTGTGAACCACTTTAGGAAAGTCATATAGGAATCGAGAGGTACAGTCCTCTATGGACAGATATGTGCGCGACAGAAGTCCAGTGACTCCTGAAGCTGGTCCTGTTAGTGGCATTAAAAGAAGAAGGGAAGTAACCCCGGAAAAGGACTTACACCTCAAGTTACCTATGGGCAAGGGGATCCCTCTTCTAAACACTAAGACCCTCCACACTCTTCCTCCCTACCATCCCATCAATCATCAACCAGATCTTCAATAAAGGTAAGTGTCAGGTGTTTTGTTGTTATGTGTCCATTTATTAATTTGATAGTAAAGGTGTTCTCACTACTGTTCTTGTGTGGGGTAGGCTTTTACTTAATGGCCGTATCGTATAGGGTAAATACTTACAAAATCATGACTGATCATCCTGAGTGTCTGATATCCTCTCACAGCCCTCTTCACAGGTATGTAAACTACTACTATAAAAAATATAACTATTCTAAATAGGATATGCCACAGAAATATACAATTACAGCCTCCAAATATTCAAAACAAAAAATTACCACTCCTAGCTGTTCTCAAATGTGCATCTCAGCAACTTTGCCCTATCTCTCTTCATGGACTAATCCTCTGGGCTAACCAGTGTTTTGAACACTTAGTCACCCTGTGTATGGGCGGCCACAACTTAGTTTATAAAACTCACCCCTGGAGCAACCATAATGACAAAAAGATATTAGAAGGACACAGAGGTTCCTGCCAGCATGGAGTCCACAAACAGTGAGAGAGAGAGAGGAGAGAGGAGGGAGGATCCTAGACTTAGCTCATCCCACACCTACAAAAGACTTTTGCCAAGCCACAATTCTCAGTTACCACATCTTATACCACACCTTAGTTTTCTTTTACATTAAGAATTACAACTTTATTATAACAACGACTTATTTAAATTGTGTGTTCTGTGTGTTATAGTATAACTTATTTATTGAGAAAAAAGAGGCTTGACACTGCTGCCTCTTCAGTATAGGTGATTGCCTTATTGGCATTTAGAGCTAAGTTCCATGTAATTAATATAATAGGTATCCCAGTGTAACTTACAGATACAAAAATACTTGTTGGGTACAATAGCCCCATAAACATCATGTAATGTGCATGTCTCTTCAGTTATGTGTTGGTATTAAAATTACTATTCATGTGGTAAAAATTTTTTTTTTTCATTTACTTTGGGGTGTCATGCACGGATTAATTTGATTTCCATTATTTCTTAGGGGGAAAAAATTCATTAGCGTTGTAACGATAATTTCACCTAACATTGAGCTCTCAGGAATGGATTAATTAGCGAGTTTTGCGAGGGTCCACTGTATTTCAATTCGATTTTTAGTGTTTGTAAACCTGCTAAATAAGCCACCATGGGCCCCAAAAAAGCTTCTGTGTCAGCCCTGTGATAAAAAGCGAAAGAAACACAATAAACAGCAGAAAAAAACTCATAGCAAGGTACCAAAATATAGAAGGAAGAGAGAAGGGAGAATGTGCCGCTGCAGTGATTTCAGGGATTCTATGATATGTACAATACTAAGCAGCAGGAATCAATAAAAGGGTACGTGCCAGCCAGTGATAAGTGTAGAAAGAATTAACATGTGTAGCAAGCTATGTTACACTTTCAGGGTCAGTCCCAGTAGATCTTCGGCTTTATGTTCAGGGGCCAAACCGTAGATCTAGCATGAGCTCAGCTCATCTGATAAATGTGAGTGGTGCATTGGGGCCTGATATGAGAGAAATACATCTATGTGCGCCTGAATTTGTGCACCACATAAACAGATCCGGCAGCACACTGTGTATAATGTGAGATAAAATGAATTCGTGATTTTTCTATTCTATCTTTTTTTTTTAGATTTAAAACAGCAACTTTGAGTGTTTTTTCGTTGTTTTTTATAGTTGTATTTGCGATTTCTTGGGATCATTTGATAGAATGGAAGAATATTACAGAAATAGAGATTGATTTTGATTGGTTTTAGCACTGGAATTGGCTTGAAAACTGAGCTCAAAGTAGCAGCAAATGTTAAATTTTTGCCGATGTTTCAAGAGTAAACAAAACGACTCACACAATCTAATACACGTCAGCTGGTGGGTCTAATATACATTCACAAATGTGGTGATGTTATTTATTACAAGTTATTACAATATTGCATAACAGTAATGCTTCTTATTTTTTGGAGTGAATAAAAATTTCATTATGTGAATAAAAAATCAAAATGCGAATTTATTTGTAAAGCCCAAAAACATAACTAAAGAACAGAGGATGTTAGTTTGTGCACAGGTATGCCTACTTTGTTTGGTCATTCTGGACCCTATTTTGAAATTGGAATATTTTGTACTTTGTGTTAAATTGGCCAAATTAAAAATTTACGACCACTTTATTTTGCTAGTTGAAACAGGTGAGAACTTGGCGTTTTCTTGTGCTCTAAACGATTGATATAGAAGTAATTCTAGTGAATAGCTAAGGAATTTTGTTGAGTGGAATAATGTAATTGGCGAAAATGGGAGTCAAAGGTTCGGCAATCGCGATTCGTAAAATATCGCTGAGACATCAAAATTCGCGAGAGCAGAATTTCGTCTCAATTTTCCATCAAAATTTCGTACTTATTTGTTTATTACCTTCACAAAAAGATTCTCTACGATTTCATAAGATTAAAATAACAAATTTTTTTTTTTTAATTTCTGGACATTGTGCGATGACTCCGATTTGGGCCTTGGACCTGAAGAGGGCTAAACCTTTTAGGGTCCAAGACCTAATCAGGAGTCACGCACCAGTGTCCTAGATATTTAAAAAAAAAAAAAATTGTTATTTTTTCTTATGAAATTGCTAGGGGAATCGTTTTGTGAAGGTAAATAATCATATAAGTACGTATAATTGGTGGAAAAATTGTCGAAATTATGTCTCGCGAATATCTTTGATGTGTCAGCCGATATTTTACGAATCGGCGTTTTTGCCCCGACTTTGACTACCTTTTTAGGCAATTATTAATCCATTCAACCAAATTCTTAGCTATGTCACTTGTTTTTCTTCTATTCTATACGATTTGATGCACAAGAATAGCCAAGTAAACTGTTTCAAACTACAAAATAAAGTGGGATCAGGAAATTGTTATTTTGGCCAATTTAACACACAAGATAAAATATTCCAATTTCAAATTAGGGTCAGAATGAAACAATGTAGGCCATTCATGGCACTAAACTAACAATTTCCTCTGTTCATTAGTTATGTTTCTGAGGCTTACAAATAAATTCCATTTGATTTTTTAGTCCAATAATGTTTTTATTCACACCAAAAAATAGAAGATTTACTGTTATGCAATAATTGTAATTATTGTATATTATATCCATCACCATATTGTGAAATGCTATATGTAGACCCACCAGCCCATGATGTGTATTAGACGTTGTGAGGGTCGTTTGTTTACTCTTGAATATCGGCAAAATTTAACATTTTCCGCTACTTTGAGCTCTGTTTCAAGCCTTTTAAATTCTAAAACCAATCAAAAATCATCTCTATTTCTGCTTTATGTCTTCCATTCTATCAATATGAGACCAAAGAAACGCCAAAATACAACTATTAAAAACATACGAAGAAAAAACAATGCCCAAAGTTGCTGTTTTTTAATCAAAAAATCATGATTTCATTTTTTTTCTATCATTATGGCACAGTGTGCGCAGGAATCTGTTTTATGTGGTGCACACATACCACATAGATGTATTCTCTCATTATAGGACCAAATGTAAAACTAACAGTATTATCAGTGTGAGATGAGCTATGCGTGATCTACGGTTTGGACCCTGAACTAAAGCCGTGATCTAAGGGCAGGACCCTGACCTGAAAGGGTCTTAAGCGAGTAAGCGATAAAAAATTTGATACAAAAGCAACTCTCCTGTTGCTGAATGTGTATCTGGCCACTGAACTTACACCGCCTGTACGTATCTTCCACCACCCTAAACCTCTGCCAGCATCTCCTCACAACAAACTAACTAATTAAACTAACTATTTCTTCCAAGTAAGAGTAAATATTAAATGTGTAGTATAATAGTAAAATATAAGTTGTGAATATAAAAGGACCCAATGGAAATATATAAGTCTCATCTTTTCCTGACTTATTTGGCTCTTATCTATGTACTTTTTACATATGCTGATATGTATGATAACCTATGTACAAAACTGATTTGTGTATGCCTGAATAAAACTTTTATTTATAAATTACAATGTAAATATTTATTATTTATAAATTAAAAATGTATATATTTCATATTTATAAATTACATACATTGTTTAAGTGTGATAGTGGTGGTGGGATCTGCTGGTGCCTCCATACCAACAACACTTTGCATGGCTTACTATCAGTGGGCCCTTATAAACCCAACAACAACAACCTTACAATCATTTACTCCTATAATACATTACCTGGAGTTTCCTGGCGTGAGTTACGGGGGTCATCGCCCAACGCGGCCCGGTCTGTGACCAGGCCTCCTGGTAGGGATCAGGCCTGATTCAACCAGGCTCGTTGCTGCTGGGTGCACGCAAACCAATGTATGAGCACAGCCCCGGCTGATTCAGGATCAGTTTTAGGTGCTTGTCCAAGTGCCAGACTTGAAGACTGCCAGGGGTCTGTTGGTAATCTCCCTCATAGTGTGCTCGGGAGGAGTCTGAACAGTCTCGGGCCCACTGACACTTATTGTATGGTTCTCTTAACGTGCTAGTGTACACCCCTGCTTTTCATTGGGGGGATGGTGCATCGTTCTGCTAAGTCTTTTGCCTTTCGTAGTGAGGTGATTTTAGTGTGCAAGTTCGGTTACTAGTCCCTCTAGGATTTTCCAGGTGTATATAATCATGTATATCTCCCTCCTGCGTTCCAGGGAATACAGGTTTAGGAACCTCAAGCGCTCCCAGTAATTGGGTGTTTCTATCTCAAGTTATGCGCGACTGTGAAGTTCTCTGTAAATTTTCTAGGTCAGGCATTTCTACCTGCCTTGAAAAGGTGCCTGCTGTAGTGTGCAGACATATATTCCAAGCCTGATAGGAACAAGTGACCTGAAGAGTGTCATCATGGCTTGGCTTCCCTATTTTTGAAGGTTCTCATTATCCATCCTTGTCATTTTTCTAGCAGATGCGAACTTGATACAATGTTTATGGTCCTTGTAAGGTGAGGATCCTCCGACTGATCACTACCAGGTCTTTGACGTGGTGTTTCGCTCTATTTTGTGGCAGAATTTGTTTTGTACTCCTGATGGAAGATTTAATTTCCTCATGTTTACCATATCTGAGTAATTGAAAGTTCTTCATCGTTGAACTTTCATATTGTTTTTGCAGGCCCACTGAAAGGATTTGGTTGGATGTCGCCATGGGGCATTGCAGTGTCTGCAATGGAAGACTCTGTCATGAAGATTAGGGTGTCATATGCAAAGGAAGACGGGTGCTGCTCGGCTGACATCAATGTCTCATGTCAGATATGAGGAATGAGGAACAAGATTGGAGGGAGAGTTACTGTGCCTTGTGGATTAAGAGCTTTTTCACCGTAGCTGCCTCGGACTTTACTCTGTTGACCGACTACTCTCAGTGTTCTGTTAGTGGAGGAAATTTACTAGATCCATCGACCGACTTTCTCCTGTTAATTCCTTTAGCACGCATTTGTGCGCTTTTACGCCATGGTCACACTTGTCGAAGGACTTTTGCAAAGTCTGTATATATTACTTCTGCTTTTCTTTTGTTTCTAGTGCATTTAGGACCTTGTCGTAAGTGATCCAATAGTTGAGACAGTCAGGAGAGAACACTGTTCTAAACCCATGTTGCCCTGGGTTGTGTAATGATGGGTTTCTAGATTGCGGTGGTGATATTGCTTCTTAGGACCCTTTCCATTGATTTTTATGTTTTGGGCTTGGATGTTAGTGCTATCGGTTCTGTAGTTATTTGCTGTTGCTTGACTGGCCCCGCTCTTTGTGGAGTGGGGCTATGTCTGTTGTTTTCTAGTAACTGTGGGTCGAAACACGTGTCATGATCCCTCTCCATAGGATGGAAAGGCTCGTGATGGGGCTTCTTGCAGTTTTCTTGATGACACAGACAGTTCCATGATGTCCTGGCCCTGGGGCAGAGTGCATGGGCATGTCATTTATTGCCTGTTCGAAGTCATTTTTTTCGGCGTCAGGATAAATCGGATAGGCTTGCGATTAATTTCAAATTTTGTGGCTCCTCTCATAAAAAATATTTTATTGATCTCGACTCTCAGTCAGTGTAGCGGCTTGCTAAAAACTGAGTCATATTGGGACTGAGGAGCTCACTCATTTCTTTGTGTCATTGTGTAGGACCCATCTTGTTTAAGTAGGGGTGGCCCTATACTGACGTTGTTCTCGATTTGATTGGCATAGGAGTAGAAAAATACTTGGGTTTATTTAGGTTTTCATTTATGGCTTCATTTTTAGATTCTTCACGCGTTCCTGATCCTAAAGGATTCTATTTAGATTAAGTATCGATGCTTGCTATTTCTCTGACCTCAGTGTTCTCTCTACGCTTTTCAGATTATATTGACCTCTTTTAGCCGCTCTGTTATCTTTTCCGTTGCCTGTTAAAGGGAAGGCGCCTGTCTCTTTCTTTTTTACTTCTTCTCCTCCTTTTTCTTTAGAGGAATAAGGCCTTGTGCATACATCGTGTGCCATCGATGTTATCTGTTTAGGCATAAGTTTTTTGGGGGTCTGTGGTGCTTAGTTATATCTTCCCAAGCTTATATCGGTTACGGATTGGTTTTACTTGGTTCAACTTATGTTTTTGTTATTGAAGTTGTATTTTGTGAATGCCTCCCTCGTGACTTGTTCATTATGGTCGGTTCTGGGGCTCACACAAATACGTGTCTGAACTCAATTATGTTGTGTTCTGGACGATATTGTTTTTGATTGGTGACATTTCTTATCAGATCATCATTGTTAGTGAAGATGAGGTACAGTGTATTCTCCAGTCTAGTAGGCTCTATTACTTGCTGGTTTTTAAATTGACATTTGTGCAGTAGATTTAAAAGCTAGTCTGTGTGTCAGTGAAGTTTTCATTCAGAGGTGCCTCCTGGTGTTATTACTGTGCAAAAACAAGATTATTTGCTAATCTCCATTTTAGCGGGCCTTTAGTTGAACCCTCCCCAGGAGGCAACGATGTTGGGTTGTAGGAGCTGGAAGATTTCCAGACAGTGGTCAATTTTTAAACTTGTTCTGGAATTGCTGGGATGTTGCATCCGGAGGCCTTGTAGACTACCACAATGACTTGGTTTTGGTTCTCGACCTTTACTGCTTAAACTTCCACTACATCCTTTGTGCATTAAGTAGTTCTGTGATAACAAGTGACTCTGCAATTGTACAGGCCAACCCCCCTTTTGCTGTTCACTCTGTAATCTATATAGGTTGTAACGTGGGATCCATATTCTGTGTCAAGTGATCCTTTATGTGAAGGTCTCAGTGGAAAGCCGCGAACCATTGCCTTGCCTCTTGCAAGCAGGTCCACGGATGAAAGGTATTTTGTTGTTTTGTTGCTGGCTTTAGGAACCCTGTTATATTTGCTAAAGAAGAATGTTATCGGACTGGTGGCTAGAGTATATATCATGTTTCAATGTGATTAATATTGTTTATAATGTCATATTAGAAAAATTATGATTAGATAAACAGCCGTTAGAGATGTTATTAGCAGTCATATTGAAGCATAGTAAACTTGCGTTCCTCTGCCTTCTTACGTGTCCAACCATACACCAATAACTCCAGATCAATAAAGGTAAGTGTAGTGTTAAATGTTCATTTACCAATTTTATTAGGTGTTTTATATTTACTTGTCATTGTTTTCTGATGTATATGTATATTTAATCTGTAACAAAAATATATATTTTGTTAATACTTTTGGCTGTCTGAAATGGATTAATTGGATTTCCTATTATTTTCTTATCGGGAAATTAATTTGGCTAAAGGCTAAATCAGCTAAAGGCTTGCTCCTTCTGGAACAGTTACCTTCGAGGATCGGCCAGGTCCCTCTAAGAGACTTGTTCTCAAGGGTCGCCAGAATTCTTAAAAAAAAAAAAAAAATGATTTTTCTTATGAAAAGATAGAGAATACTTTCCGATCTTAATGACACCAAAGTATGCAAATTTGATGGAAACTTCACGGAATTATGCGCTTAGCAAAGTTAGGGCAGTCTCAACGATGTTTAGCCATCGGCGATTTTGCTTAACTTTGTGCCCTATTTACGACCTATTCCAGTTGTACTAGTCAACAAAAATCATATACTATTATGCCTAAGAACTCATTTTTTTCTATCCAATGAGGAACATGGAAACCACCATTTTACGATTTCAACTATCAATTAAAGTGGTAAGACATGTAGCAATTATGCCAATTTCACACAAATTCAAAAGATGCCAATTTCAAATTAGGGTACAGAATAAACAAGAAAGACATTCTGGCACTAAAAATAAACATTTCTCTGTTCATTATCACATTCCCACGCCCCTCATACATTCTTTTGCTTTCCACTTCGAATATTTTATTTCTCCACAAAAAATTGAAGCTTTACTGTAATGCAGACTATGTATTAGTGTAGAAATGGTATTTTAAAAAAAAAAACAAATAATACCAATGCCATGCAGTGTGAAAGATATTAAGATTCACAGTTGACGTGTATGCACACGTGAATGATTTGTTTACTTTTGAACTTAGGCCAAAAATCGAAAACATTTCCTGCTACTTTGAGCTCAATTTCAAGGTACTTTTCATGTGATACCAATCACATATCATCTCAATTTCTTGTAATATAGAACATAAGGAAAAGGAAGGAACAATGCAACAGCCTATCTGACATATGCGGAGCAGGTTTCCAGTCACCCCATGGATATAAGGACAAATGATACACTCATGGAATAGCCCAATGACCTACCCCAGTATGGTCACCTCCACTCAAGGACCAGAGGCACTTGCACCAGACCAGCAGCACAAGCTAGTCAGATCACAACTCACACGCACCACATCCACTCATGTGTTTATCTAAAACTACTACAAAGTTTCTGCCTGAATATACCTCGTACTGGGAGTGTTTGTTTCCATCATCCACAACTCTTATACCAAACCAGCGCTTCCTACATCCTTCTTGAATTTCTGAATTTTTCAAACCTGTGAAACCATGCTGAGAGTACTGTCTTGGCTGGAAAAATTTTCAGGACGTATTTACATCCCCTTTAAGTTTAATCCTGTTTTCCATTTATTACACGTCGATTCATATAAACCTAATTCTTCGCATTTTGAGAGAGTGCAGATTCTGGGCCATAAGTCTATCCTCATAGGGGAAGATTTCTTATAAATGTGATCATCTCTGTCTTCTCCCTTGTATGTTTTCCAGAGCATTATATATCCTTTCTGTAATACGGTGACAGAAACTGAGCAGCACATAGTCTAAATGAGGCCTAACCATGGATATCATTGGTTGAAGAACAAATGAGGACTTCTTATATATTTATACTTCTATTTATACCGAAGCAAGAAATATGTTAGCTTTATGCAAACACTAATGCACTGTTGTCTAGGTTTAGATTACTACTAACCAGATCTCCTAAATCCTTTTCACAATCAAACAGTATTAAGATATACGTTATTTTGTTTGTATGTGGCTTGGTTATTTAACTGTCCAACATTTACAACTTGCATTTGTCTAATATAAACTGCATCTGCCCACTTATCCAACATTGGCATCAGTCTATTCAAATCATACCTGGAGTGCTCTAGTGTCCTCATTAGAATGAATTGGATGGCCTTTTTAATTTTTTTTTTTTGGTGTCATCAGCAAATTTGCTTATGTCGCTATTTATTCACTCACCTATGTCATTTATGTACATTGTGAACAACAACGGGGTCCAGCTCTGACCCCTGGGAACCCGCTTGTTGACGATGCCCCCATTCTGATTTCTCCCCATTTATGCAAACTCTCTATTGCCTATTTGTCAAACATTGCAATCTACCCAGGAAAAATTCTCATCTTCGTGTGCCGTTAAGTTTCCTCAATAGCTTCTTTGTGTGGTAAAACCTTCTATCGAAGCCATTGTGGCGATGTGAAGTGTCACATATTACACAAATTATCATATTTCTTTACCATGATCTACCTCCTCAAAAACCTTAGTGAAAAAAGTTAGTAAATTCGTAAGACAGGAACGCCCCTTGGTAAAACCGTTGGTTGAGATTCATTAATCAATGTGTGCATCCCCCCCCTCCCCGGGCAAGATGGCTACGAACTTGCTTCGGCAATTATTGATTCCATTAAATTGTCCCACTATGGGAGGTAAAGGCTATTGGTTTATATTTTCGAAGCCAAGGGACCTGTAATCTGACCTTGTAAATAGGATTTACATTTGCCATTGTCCACTTATCAGGCAACTAACCAGGTTTGTAGTGTTATGTTAATAAAAAGATTAGCCAAAAATGTAAGCTATTGCATTAACTTTGCTAATGCAGTAGAATTCGTAGTTTGGATGTTAGCAGGAGGTGCAGGTTTACCAAATAATGTCCGGTCCAGAGGAACTGAGGGAAGGCGTTGTGAGGTGGTTCGGAAATCTAGAGAGAATGGAGGGAAACAGATTGATTCTTCGAGGTGTACCAGTCCTGTAGTGGACAGGAAGGCGGGGTAGGGGTCGGCATAGGAAAGGTTGGAGGAGGGGGTAAAGGAGGTTTTGTGTGCGAGGGGCTTGGACTTCCAGCAGACATGCGTGAGCATGTCTGATAGGGTGAATGGAGACATATGGTTTTTTTTAATACTTGACGTTGCTGTGGAGTGGTGAGCAACGTAACATTTATGAAGGGATTCAAGGAAACCGGCAGGACGGACTTGAGTGCTAGAGATGGGAAGTACAGTGCTTGCACTCTGAAGGAGGTTTTTAATTGTTGCAGCTTTAAAAAATACTGTAGGTTGTTAAAGGCACCTTATCGGCAAGGACAGTGATGGAGTGAATGATGGTGAAGTTTTTCTTTTTCGGGCCACCTGCCTTGGTGGGAATCGGCAATGTGTGTTAATAATAAAAATTAAAAAATGCTAAGTTCATCTTTACCTATTCCTTTAACACCATTGCAAAACAGTTTGTTCATCAGGGCATGCGGGATTTCGTAGGTTTTAGTTTCTCTATTATGTATGAGGACCATGTCAATAGTTACCACAATTCGTACATTGTTTATTTTCTACTGTTCTACATAATCTATTATTTCACGGTATTTTGCTAGTCATTTTCCTGGGTGAAAACTGAGAGGTAGTTGAGTTTGAGAATTTAACACATATCCTTATCTCTGTCAGTGATCTGACCAGAGTTACTATTTAGTGGCCAATCTTCTGTCCCTAATCTTACTTCTGTATACCTGAAAGAACCCTTTTGGGCTAGTCTTTGAATCCCTTGCGACCTTAGCCTAATTATCCCCTTTTTGCTTTCTCTTATTCTTTTCCTTTTTTTCTCTCTGTAATTGTATATACGTGATTTCTTAAACTTGCCCATACCCTCTTTTGATACGCCTATATAGCCTTCTTTTGACCAATGAGATGTTTTTATTGTTCATCCATTTGGGATCATTTTTGTTAGATTCTTATTTCACCTACTCAGAACAAAGTTTGTATGGGCAGCAAGAACTATGCTCTGAAAAATGTTCATGTTGGGCAACCACAGTTCACCTACCTGAATCCATAGTCAGGCACATCCCAATTTAGCCCACCAGGTAATTTGTTCTGTCCACATGATAGTCAGCAATGTGAAAATCTGGGACCACGGAGATTTGATTGCAGTTATCTGGGTTATTTCCATGATATATTGAAACTATGTGATTTGTGATCACTTTTCACCCCAAGAATCATCATCTAACCTCAAGATATTTAATTAGTGTATCTTTGTTGGCAAGAACCAATCAAGAGATTGTTTACTCATAGTTGGTTCAGTGTCACAACCCTGTTCTAAAAAGAAATCCTGAACCGTACTCAGAAAGTCACTAGACTTAAGATTCCCTGTATTTATTGTTCCAAATCAATTTGTCTAAAGTTAAAGTCTCCCATTATCACAACATTTTCATATTAGATGCCTATATGAATTTCGGTACCCTAACAGCTTACTGCCCTCACTAATCAAGGTTTTGGGGGGCCTATACAATCAAACCCAAATTTATTTGTCAACGTCCACTGTAGAGAAACTGTAGCCAGACAGATTGTGTTTGTTGTTTCTAATAATATATCATTTGTCTAAGTCAACAATTTAATTTCTCTGACAATGCATCGCCACACCACCACCCATTCTGTTGGCCCTATCCATGTGTGGAATTAGTTTATAACCCTGTATGTTGCATTCAAAAGGCATTATCTCTATCATTTCAGGTTGAACCAGGTCTCTGTTATACCATAATATCTATATAGAATATCTATATATCTATATAGAAGGGGGGGGGGGGGAAAGGGGGGTTTGTTGAGGGGTTATGTCATTAGAGAGAATGGATCAAAGTAGAAATGAATCATGGAAAGCATATAAATCTATAGGGGAAGACAAGGGGGGTAGGGGTCGTACCTCGAAAGGGTTGGATGGAGGGGGTGAAGGAGGTATGTGGGCGAGGGGATTGGAATTCAGCAAGCGTTGCTTGAGCTGATGTTAGATAGGAGTGGAATGGAGAAGAATGATACTTGGGCCTGACGATCCTGTTGGAGAGTGAGCAGGGTAATATTTAGTGAAGGGATTCAGGTAAACAGTGATTTTTTTCATATAGTCGGACTTGAGTCCTGGGAGGTGGGAAGTACAGTGATGCACTTAAAGGATGGGGTGTGGGATATTGGCTGTTTGGGGGGAGATGGTTTTTTGGCGTGGTATCTTTATAACGTATCATGTTCTAAGCTGTTGTATTCTGAGCACCTCTGCAAAAACAGTGATAAACGTATCAGTGAGTGTGGTGAAGGTTGAATGATGATGAAAGTATTTTCTTTTTGGGGATTTTCTTTCTTTTTTGGGTCACCCTCCCTCGGTGGGAGACGACCGACTTGTTGAAAAAAAAAAAAAAAAAAAAAAATCTATATTCCCTTACACTTGCAAGTAATCTTAGCTCATCTATCTTATTTCTTAGACTCCTACTTTTTGTATAGTAAACCTTAAAAACCAAAAAACATGGTCAAAGTTTTTTTTTCTCATTAAAGCACTGTGTGCTGCAAGATTTTTTTATATGCGCACACTGACCACATAGACCCATTCTTTTCATATGTACGCCTACCAGCTTTCTCTTGCTAGATTTGAAGGCGCTAGAATTTATGCATTACTAGCACGTAAAAAAACCCTGGCACGTAAGCCGGACTAGTACGGCCGAAAACCTAAAAGGGTTAAGGCTTTAAACCCGGGGCCCCCACTTTTAGCTCAAAATGCTCTGCATGTGAGGAGCTCTCTATATAAATGAACAGTCAGCTAGGTCTGTAACAAGTGTATCATGTTTCTACAGAAATAAATATTTTTTGTATTATTTTTACAGGTCGGCCGTCACTAATCCGGCATCATTGGGATCTGTAGTGTGCGGATTACAGAGTGGTTAGGTTAAAATATATTTAAATTAACCTATCAGTAGAGACTCTTTCTACTACATTTTTCCCTCATTTTCATCACTGCTTTCTCCTCCACTGGCTTGTTTGTGTGGATTTACAACCATCTCCCACAATTTTTGAGTCAGTATAATGATGAAATTTGAGTCGCAAAAATTGATTTGAGTCCAGTATAATGATTTGAGTCAGTATAATGATGAAATTTGAAACTATGCTAGCCAAAATTAGTGTCGGTTTACTGATGGAACTGGATAACTGATTGCCAGATTAGTGATGGCCGACCTGTA
Source organism: Cherax quadricarinatus (assembly GCF_026875155.1). Taxonomy (NCBI): domain Eukaryota; kingdom Metazoa; phylum Arthropoda; class Malacostraca; order Decapoda; family Parastacidae; genus Cherax; species Cherax quadricarinatus. The sequence continues at coordinate 66,679,546 of NC_069411.1, read as the reverse complement.
TCATAATTTTTTTCAACAAACTAGTTGTATCCCACTGAGGGGTTACTAGCCCCTTGCTCCTGCATTATAGCCACCTCCTACAACACTCATGGCTATAAAATATATACAGTGGACCCCCGGTTTACGATCAGCTCCCAATGCGACCAATTATGTAAGTGTATTTATGTAAGTGTGTTTGTACGTGTATGTTTGGGGGTCTGAAATGGACTAATCTAATTCACAATATTCCTTATGGGAACAAATTCGTTCAGTAATGCCACCTGAACATACTTCTGGAATAAAATAATATCGTAAGCCGGGGGTCCACTGTACAGTGGACCCCCGGTTAACGATATTTTTTCACTCCAGAAGTATGTTCAGGTGCCAGTACTGACCGAATTTGTTCCCATAAGAAATATTGTGAAGTAGATTAGTCCATTTCAGACCCCCAAACATACACATACAAACGCACTTACATAAATACACTTACATAATTGGTCACATTCGGAGGTAATCGTTATGCGGGGGTCCACTGTATATGTAATTGTAAATTAAATATTAATACACATAATATACTTACTTTGAGGGGTTCCAAGCCAAGGACCAGATGGGAGAGTTTGTGCCTCCTGGTCGTTCGATTCTCATTTTCTCTTCTCCAGTCTACAAAACATGAAGCCTTTTAGAAACAAAATACAGTTTATCACACAGCAAAGTCAAGAAAATTTATTTTATAATGGTCTCAAGAATGAAATATGACTAAAATGTCGTACATATTAACCATGTTAAAAAGAGCTACCTCTTGGCTTATTCTTAACCCATAAATTGTCCAAACGTATACAATTCTCTCACCCAGTGCCACGAATATTTTGAAAATAAAAACTTTTTATTTTATATATAGAGATAAAGAGAACATTTTTCTAAGTGTTATAGGATTAAAATGAAAAAATTAGGGTCAGTACTTACCAAGAATGAGGCTGTGAAGTTGAAAATTATGCTCCCCTGATGGCAACATCAGGTCCTGCTGCTTGCAGAAGTGTTGCCGATATACCTTTTTTTCTCATTTTTTAATTATTTTATATAATTTTTATGTTCTCATAATTACAATTTATAGTAGTTCTTGTTATTTCATAACCAATCTTTGTTCTGACACTAATATTAGGTACTGAAATTGTACTCAAATTGTCACAAACACACTGACAGGTGGACATTTACATATGCCTTTGCATTTACTATTCTCTAGGAATATATACAAGTATTTATTAGGTCCCCAGCAATGTTTTGGATATGCTGAGTATATAATAATAAGAAGAAAGAAGAAGGAAGAAGAAGAAGGAAGAAGAAGAAGGAAGAAGAAGAAGGAAGAAGAAAGAAAAAAAGAAGAAGAAGGGAAGAGAAGAAAAAGAAGAAGAAGAAGGAAGAAGAAGAAGAAGAAGGAAGAAGAAGAAGAAGAAGGAAGAAGAAGGGGAGAAGGAAGAAGAAGAAGAGGAAGAAGAAAAAGGGAAAGAAGAAGAAGGAAGAAGAAGAAGGAAGAAGAAGAAGGAAGAAGAAGAAGAAGAAAAAGAAGGAAGAAGAAGGAAGAATAAGAAGGAGAGGGAAAAAAGAAGAAAAAGAAGAAGAAATTCCCTTGAAACATGATATAAAATAAGTGTCAGTGACAACCCTCCACGAGGGGGCGGTGATAAGATAAGCGGGGGAAACTGATGAGCCCACGCGAGGGTGCAGTGATAAGTTAGATACATTGATGAGTGCCGGCATCTCTGTTCCTCCTTATCTGTCTCTCTGTCTACTTCTCTCTCTTTCTGTCTCTCGCTTGTCTCTCACTCTGTCTCAGAGAGAGCTACTGTGAACCAAAGGTATTCTTATGCAGTATATCTACAAGCACAGTATAGCACTTTGTCTGGATTTTTTGGGTTATCCCAGGTAATTTATACTATGTATAATTGCATTTATTTTTTACCTGTGAGACAGAGAGAGACGACAGACAGAGACAGAGACAGACATAGATACAGACAGAATAAAGGAGATAGAGCCAGCCAGTCTGCCAAACACTTATTACAGTTCCAGAATTGTTTCTCTTTATTTAGGGCATAGGTTATAAAACATTCTGAAAAGGGGGTTGCACTGATGAACTGTTTGCAAGGGTTTTTAAAAGGGAAAGTAAAGAGGAGCTTAGCATACCTTTGGCTAATCTTTTTAACATATCACTACAAACTGGCATAGTGCCTGATAAGTGGAAAATGGGAAATGAAATGCCCATTTACAAGGCAGGTGACAGGTCCTTGGCTTCGAACTATAGATCAATAAGCCTTACCTCCCTTGTGGGAAAATTTATAGAATCAATAATTGCAGAAGCAATTCGTAGCCAAACTTGATAGGCACAGATTGATTAATGAATCTCAACACGGTTTTAGAAAGGGGTGTTCCTGTCTTATGAAATTACGAAAAATTTTTCACTAAGGTGTTTGAGGGGGTAGATCATGGTAATGAATATGATATTGTGTATATGGGCTTCAGTAAGGCTTTCAATAGAGTTCCACACAGACGCAATTGAGGAAATTTAAGGCACACGGAACAGGAGGAGAAATTTTTCCTGGGTAGAGGCATGGCTGACAAATAGGCAGCAGAGAGTTTGCATAAATGGGGAGAAATCAGAATGAGTGCCCTGTCACAAGCGGTGTTCCTCAGGGGTCAGTGTTGGGCCTGTTGTTGTTCACAATTTACATAAACAACATAGATGAGGGAATAAACAGAGGGCATAAGCAAATTTGCTGATGACAAACCCAAAAAAGGCAGTCCAATTCATTTAATGAGGACACTAGAGCACTAAAGGATGATTTGAATAGGGCTGATGCAATGGTTGGAGAAGTGGCAGATGCAGTTTTTAAAATACACAAATACAAAGTTCTAAATGTTGGACAGAAATAAACCATGCCACATATAAACTAAATAATGTAGATCTTAATACAGTGGGCCCCCGCCTAACGTTTTGGGATCACATAACGTTGGTAGGCAAGACACATAGGCAACATTTAGGCAACTTTATTCCGAAACGTTTCGCCTACACAGTAGGCTTCTTAGTCGAATACAGAAATTAGGCAGGAACAGTAAAGATGTGAAGACGATGAAAACAGTCCATCACCCCTTTAAGTCGTAGAATTTGAGGTTGTCAGCCCTCAGCCTGGAGAAGTTGTTCTTGGGGTTGGAGGTTAGTGGGGAGGATGTGGAAGAGTTGGTGGGAGGAGGACAATGAAGAACAACACTGATGAGCTGCTAGATTTATTTTCAACAGCAAGAGGCCACACCTGAGGAAACTGCTTCAGAGGAGGGGAGAGGAGAAATTGAAGAAGTTGCCTACTTCAAAATTAAGGAAATCTGTGCAAAGGGCTTGAAGTGCAAACCTTTATGGATGAAAATCACCTCAGACACCTGTTGCAAGCCGTGTTGGCAACCCGTACACTGACCCGTGTTGTGACCACTTTAGGAAGTCATAAAGGAATGAGAGGTACAGACCTCTATGGACAGATAGGTTGTGCGAAGAAGTCCAGTGACTCTCAAGCTGGTCCTAGTGGCTTAAAAAAAGAAGAGAAGTAACCCCCGAAAAGACTTTACACCTCAAGTCCTAATGGATGGGGATTCCCTTCTAAACACTAAGACCGTCAACACTCTCCCCTCCTCCCATCCCATCAATCATCACCAGATCTTCATAAAGGTAAGTGTCATGTAACTGTGCATGTCTTCTTCAGTTTGTGTTTTATTAAAATTAATATTTATGTGGTTTAAAAAAATTTTTTTTTTTTACTTTTGGGTGTCTTGCACAGATTAATTTGATTTCCATTATTTCTATGGGGAAAAATAATTCGCCTAAACGATAAATTCGTCTAACATTGACTCTCCAGGAGGGGGCAGGGAACTGTAAAGAAGTAGGAGTAAGCCATTGTTTTTGTCACCTCAGAATGCCAACAGTTAGGTATTTATTAAGCATTAAAGAAGCTTTAAAATGTCGGAAGGCCTGTTTGCAACAATTAACTACACAATTCTCTTATCCTCATTCTACCTGGAGTTTTTACCTGGAGAGAGTTTCCGGGGTCAAAACGCCCCCAACCGGGCCCGGTCTTTGACCAGGCCTCCTTAGTTCAGCAGTCCAGGATATCGACCCACACCATCACTAACACCCAGGTTACCCATTTTACTGATGGGAAACATATACAACAGTGGAAAGAATCACGTCCAATGTTTCTACACTGGCTGGGAATCGAACCCAGGCCCTCACCGTGTGAACGAGAGCGTTAACCACCAGGCCACCAGAGCCCTCTACTGTATCTTATTATTATATTTACATATGTGGAAGTGCTAAACCCATATTTAGGTAAACAATATAGTATAATATATTCCAAATTCTCTCTACTTCCTCCACCCCCCCTCCCTTTTATTTCTTTCTCCTACATATATGTAGGTTTCAAGTTGGAAAAATTCAGATTCAGGAAGGATATAGGAAAGCACTGGTTTGGTAATAGAGTTGTGGATGAGTGGAACAAACTCCTGAGTACAGTTACTGAGGCTAAAACATTGTGTACTTTTAAAAATAGATTAGATAAATACATGAGTGGGTGTGGGTGGGAGTCAAGTTGGACCCTGACTACTTGTGCTGCTGGTCTGGTGCCCGTGCTCCTTCTTTGAGTGGAGGTGACCAGACTTGGTATATGTCACTGGGCAAATCCGGGAGGGGGGTACATGGCACCTGCTCTGCAGGGACAGAGGCCGCCTCTTGCAGAGTTCCTTGTTTCTTATGTTCCTTATGGTTATTATCAAGGTTTTGACATTTCCTCGACCACTTGTGAGCCTACAACCGCCACAAAGCCACTAAACTTGGGGTCAATTCACTTATTTCCTCTTAAAAGGGGAGTGTTAATACGACATGACAACAGTAAATCCTTGGTGTTTGCTAACTGACTTCTCGTAGCTGCACACCAGTTTAACCCTTTCCGGGTCCAAGGCCAAAATCTGAAGTCATGCACCAGTGGTCCAAGAAATTATGAAAAAAAAAAAAAAAAAATTATATTTTTTCTTACAGAATTAAAGTAGCATATTTTTTGTGAAGGTTAATAAAACAAAAAAAATTAGAATCTGATCAGTTCTTAACACGAGATACAGTGCCAAGAGTTTACAGGAAAATGATGTGGTGTTGGCACCATCGACGAGAATTTCCACATACGCGAATTATATTATTTTGTTGTTTTAGTTTTTTCTTTCCTTTTCCAATTTTTTTCTATTCCTACGAACATTTGGGGGGCCTCAGAGACCAATACTGTAATATAACAGATATAATTTAACTCACTGTATTGAACACAATCACCGCACTTAATTTATTAATCATATTATTGTTTACCCCACTGTATGTTTATTACAATAAACATGCACAAATATGTATAATCTAAAAAGTGTTTCTATCATATATTTACATATTTACAATCACTGGACAAGGTTTTAGAATCTGCTGTAGCGTGTGGAACTCCTTGAAACAAGGCACGCAAGCACAGAGCACTCTTACAATCCTCACACATAAACAAGTTTCTTTGCGTCTTTTTTGCCGTCGTATTGTTTGTGCACAGACAAAGCAATCTCTTCTGAGCAAGGATTTCTTTTTGATTTGAAGGCAGCTGTATTATGAAATGATCACCTTTCTCGGTCGCTCAAACTCTTTATTGGGTATAACTGAGGAATTCGAGACATGTTGTATGCATGTGTTGTTTACGCACCTGGTACTTCATTATGAGTTGTCCTGACAACAGACAAACAAAATTCACCATACGGTGGACTGTTTTACCAGTCATTATTTGGTAAATATTATATGGCATTCAGCATGAAGATGTCCATGAGATGGAAGAAAAGTTTCATGTACCACTTGTAACTCTACAAACACAGTCAAGCAAAAAACCAATCTGCATGTCACACTGTCAACAAAGCGCATGTTTTGTGTAAAATCAATCACTGTCACTGGTTTTCGAATACGTTCATTAGACACGTCGATCAACTTTGGCCACTGACTTAGCATTTCATTACGTGTGAATTGTGTCAACAATTTGACATCTCGTTTGTCATGCCACCGTAATGCGCATGATTCATTGCAGGTAAAACACCTGCACGCCATCACCAACAAAACACCTGCGTTGAGCCGGGCAATATGTTTACGATTAGAACCACTGAGCCACAACATCATCAGTCTGTTTCACTCGCATGAAATCACTGATTAATGGGCTTGTGTACAGTTGATACGTATATGATAATGTATGGCCCATACCAAAAACGGTGCCATCATGTTTCTCACTCTACTCACCTGGAGATACCCAATAACACTTGGAATCTTTCAATGTTTTACGAACCCTGTATAGCAACAATATCCAACACCAGGCCACGTCACAATCACAGAGTACAAATCAATTATTATACCAAAAGCGGTTCCTCTTCTCGGTAAATACTGCTTAATGACAGTCTACCTTTGAACAAAATCAAAGACACGTCAAATACAAGATTGCTTGAATGGTATAAAAGTAATATCCTAAACTTTTGTTTGAGATACAAGAAAACAATTCAAATCTTGTATAACCTGGCACCGTTCTGTCAGGCCTTTTTTTGTCAGAGAAAGAGCAACATACGTAACAAGTATGATAACCCTTTTCACTGGTATAAATTTCACTGAAGGATGGGTTAGAAATTAGCCGATCTTTGGACCATATGCTTTTATATTATGCTTATAGATGTGGATGCAGAAGCATGTTTGTTGCAAAAGCAAATACATTTCTCAACAGTCGCTCTTTCCACCTGTGTATTCTTGACTGTAGGTTGATAAGAAGTCGTATTTGCCATGGTGTAAACTGAAAATACTTAATTACTTTCCCTGGCAATAATTTTCACTTCAATGGCTTGTCAAACATAATTCAAAGAATTCAGTCATGGCATGGTTTCCAAGGGGACAGTTCGGGTAAATTCCACTTTTATGAGAGTCATCCAAATTGGTGAGGCTTGAGACAAAAATTGGGATTTTGCTGCAATCCACATACGTTTTATTGTGGTGGATACTGGACATCAAGCATTTTGTACGGTGATGGTTGTGGCCGGCTGGTGGCTGACGCTCCACCTTTGTCCCATGGAACTGACGATCAGCAGCGAGGGGGTCCCCCCGCGTGGCAACGGTGAGTCACGCATGCGGTGCCAGCTTACCACCACCAGCACCACAAACAAAACCATCCACTGATGCTGGGCCCATCCATGGCCAAGTGTAGCCGCATCATCCTCACTATCACTATATCACTACCTAAAACGGGTGTTGGCCACGGATGTACTCCGGGATGTACTCCCGTCCCCTGGGCCACAGCATAGTGTACACTACCCGACGCATGCTGCGGCGAACATACCGACGCTCACTGTGAATATGATTCCTCTACTATCACTACTCAAATGAATCGTCGAGCACAATAAAATCACAATCCACTTCAGAATCTTCGTCATTACTGAAGCAGAGGCCTGGCCACGCGAAATATTAGTTTCTCTTATGTTAGGAACACCCGACCGTGAGTCAACGAGTGCCCACACGCAGATGTAACAGGTCAGGATCGACGGGATTTTCCTGTCACTATTATCAATATCCCTGGTCATTATTTTCGGTCACTAACTTATCAAAGCCTTAGAATTCGACTTCAATTGCACTTCCCTCAGTGACCAAACTATCAGACAGGAACGAGGAGAGTCCAAATTTTTTCCGGGGAGTGATAGCTGACTTGCAAACCGAGGCATGGCGAAACAATGGTTGTACTGACCGGCGTTCCCACAAATTTATCAGGCGCCTAGAATTTATTGTATTATGGCGCACACCCCACGGCGCAGACTCCATTCTCTCACATGTAGCCTATGATCCTTTCCACTCTAAATATTACGGACGCAAAATTTTGCTAGATCTACGGTTTGGACACTCACCAAAAAGCCTTATATCTACGGGAGACTGAACCCCCTGAAAGGGTTAACTGTGTGCTCCCACAATGTACTAATGTGGTCCCAGATTTTTTAATACAGTGCACACCGAGTGTAAATACCCATTTCTTTGCTGACCGATGTATCTCATGCCAATAGTGCCAAATTTGTGAGGCATGGAAAAATAAAACATAAATATACATCTGGGGTTACTAGCGGTAAAATCGTATACAGTTAGGACCCACTTATTACGTCTCGATTTGGTTCCAGTAGCTTTATGCCGTAAAGCATACATTGCCTGAAGGGATGATGCAGAACGCCTTTTTTCCCATTTATAAATGCAAATAAATGCCAGACAACAAGTTACTACTAAATTATATAAAGTTAGTGAATAGAACCCGAAACATAAAAAACACACAAAGTAAAATACAATTCACAGTAAATTCATTACTTATCCAAGTATTTGTAATCATAATGTAGGGAGAGAGGTAGTAGTACTTACACGTAGAAGTCAGGCGGCAGGAGCCAGGTTTAGGTAGCCCTGGCCTCCTCGTCACATACTTAATAAAGACGATTATTTAAAACATCCGCATAGAGGTAAAATACACATAACATAGAACACTCTTATTTATCTAAAATATGTGTAGGTCCAATATAGAAGAGAGGAGAGTAGAAATTATTTGTATAAAGGTCAAGGTCGGTAGCCGGAGGTGCAGCCCGCGCCTGGGCTACAGCTACCGCTACCTGCACTGGTGGCCCAGAGCCATATTATAAACATCGACATGCCTTGTTCACTGAATTTAATCATTTAAAACAACTACCTGTTAGATGCCATCAAAAACGAAGGTAAAGTAATGAATAATCATGCCGAAAATTGCAAACATAAGCGAGTGAGGGATTTCTGGTGCCAAACGCAGATTCATATACACGTATTCTCTGGATGGCTGAGGAGAGAAAACGTAATACATTTCCTACCACCTTGCTACCACACAGCTCCACAATTATTATTATCAAAGCATATAAAAAATATGCAATAAATGCCAGAACAACAAGTTTAAACACAAACTTATATAAGTTAGGCAATAGAAATAGGCATTAAAACTTATACTTACCTTAAAATATTAATATTAATGTGTGAGAGGTGGATGGTCAGGTCCTTTATTGAATAAGATCAAATGGGCACACCATCATCCCTAACTTTGCACTTGAAGCAAGAGCATACAACTAGCTCTTTTATATAACCACAGCTAACCTTATACGCCATCGTCAATGAGAGGCCAACTAGTTAACGCAAGAGTAAACAAGAGAGAGAACGAGAATACAGAGTGAGACAATGTAAGAACACAAACTGAAGCATGTAGTGGACTATCATCTTAGGACAGCTAATAAAATGCGTATATACACCTTTCGGCGAGGGACGTAACTTCAAACACATAACGGTTCGGTATTCACGTCATTTTAAGAGTTTGTAACAAACAATTACCTCAATATTTTTTTATTATAATAAGAAATACCTCACAAAACAAATACTCTTACAGTTGTGAACAAGTTGTACAAGTAGTCAAATAAACACACGTTCAGCAACACTACCATTTTTAGTTGATAATAATAATAATAATAATAATAATAATAATAATAATCATAATAATATTAAAAATTACAAGATTACAGGTAACGTCTTGCTACTTCTACTTACACTTAGCACACTACACATACATGTACAATGAGTATTTATACACACTCATCTGAGTTTTACTTTGATTTGTAATCTTAATAGTTCTATGTTCATATTACTTTTCCTTTATATCCATGGGAAGTGGAATAAGAATCTTTCCCTCCGTACGCCAAAATGCCATGTTGTAAGAAGTTCAACTAAAATGCCGGGAACAATGGGCTATAACCCCTTTCCATAAAGAATACTAAAAAGAATAAGGAATAAGAAAATTGTCAAATGGGAAGTCTGAATGTGCGTGGATGTTGTGCAATGATAAGAAAGGAGATGAATGTGATGTATGAAATGAGAGAAACTGGATGTCCGGCTTAAAGTGAAACAAAGCCCGCTCAAGGGGTGGGAGATTTCAATGAGAGGAAATAAATGGATTAAGGTCAGGGGTTTTCAAATAAGAGTTAGAGCTAAAGAAGGAATATCAATAATGTTGAATGAAAAGCTATGCAGGAAAAAAGAGGGACTACAAATGCATAAATTCAAGGATATGTGAGTAAAAATAAAGATTGGATTTGAAAAGTTGGTTTTATAGTAACGTGTAATGCACCTGGAGAAGAGAGAAGTGTAGAGGAGGGAGAGAGAATCAGGAATTGTTGAGTGAATGCGTATGGAGTTTTTGATGAATCAATGTGAGAGTAATGGTGGAGGGGATTTCAATGCATAGTTGGGAAAAAATGTTATAGGGAGTAGTAGTAAATTTTGGGGTGCCAGGGTAAATGTACATGGGAGCCCTTAATTGAGCTATGTGTAGAAAGAAATTTGGTACTGGGGAGAAGTAAACATAATTTATGAAAAAGAGGATAAATAAATATACAAGGTATGATGTAGCACCGTAATGAAAAGTAGTTTGTTAGATTATGTATTGGTGTGATAAAAGGGTTGATGGGGTAGGCTCCAGAGTACATTTTATAGAGGGGCAACTGATTATATCAATTCATTATTTATGTTGTAGCTACAGTTAGAGTAAGAGGTAGATGGGAAAGAGGAAGGTGGTCAACAACAAGTAAGAGGGAGGTGAAAGTGTAATAAACTAAGGGAGGAGGAAGTTCGGGCAAGATAATTTTTTTTTTTTTTTTTATTATCCACACTCTGTCCGATTCCCAGCCAAGGCAGGTTGGCCCGAAAAAGAAAACCATTCACCATCATTCACATCCATCACTGTCTTGCAGTTATGGTGCTTTACACGACAGTTTTTTTAAACTGCAATATTAACATAAAAGAGGGGGGGGGCTTCAGAGGTGCATGCACTGTACTTCCCCCTCTCCATGACTCCAAGTCCGGCACTGCCGGTTTGCCCCTGAAACCACTTCATAAATGTTACATTGCTCACACTCCAACAGCACTTCAAGTATTAAAAAACCATTTGTCCCATTCATTCCTATCAAACACGCTCCACGCATGCCTGACAGATGTTTCCCAAGAGCCCCTCGCACACTAAACCTCCTTTACTTACCCCCTCCCTCCAACCTTGTCCTATGCCGAGCCCCTACCCGCCCTTCCTTCCACTACAGACTGATACACTCTTGAAGTCTTTCTGTTTCGCTCCTTCTCTCTACAGTCCGAACGCACCTCAACAACCTTCCTCAGCCTCTGGACAACAGTTTTGGTAATCCTCCCGCACCTTCCTCCAAACTTCCAAACTACGAAATTTTATTTCTCTGCATTATAATCACAACCACACATTGCCCTCAAATCATGACATCTCCCACTGCCGTCCAGCCTTCTCTCGCTGCAACATTCAACACCCACGCTACACACCCATGATAAAGATCGTTGGTAAAACTAACTCTCATACATTACCCCTCTTTGCCTCCAAGGACAAAAAGTTCTTTGTCTCCAACAGACTTCCTAAGTGCACCACTCACTCTTTTTTTCCCCTCATCAATTCATAAGATTATCACCTCATCTTTCATAGACTCCATGGCCGCTGAAATACCACTCCCAAATATCTGAATACGTTCAACCCCCTCATACTCTCTCCTCCAATCTGATATCCAATCTTTCATCACCTAATCTTTTTGTTTTCCTCATAACCTTAACTCTCTTTCCTGTATTCACCTTAATTTTCTTCATTTGCACACCCTAAACCAAATTCATCCACCAACTCTGCAACTTCTCTTCAGAATCATCCCAAGAGCACAGTGTCATCACAAAGAGCAAGCTGTGGGAACAATCCCACTTTGTGTGTGATTCTTTATCTTTTTAACTCCAACTGCCTCTTGCCAAGACCCTCGCATTTACTTCTCTTACAACCCCATACTATAAAATATATAAACAACCACGGTGACATCACACATCCATGTCTAAGGCCTACTTTTACTGTGAAAAAATTTCCCTCATTCACAACATACTCTAACTTGGAGCCTCACTATCCTCGTAAAAACTCTTCACAGCTTTTCAGTTAACCTACCTCCTACACATACAACTGCAAGACATCTGCCACATGTTCCCCCCCTAATCCACCCTGTCATAAGCCTTTTCCAAATCCATAAATGCCACAAAAGACCTCTTTAAACCTTTATCTAAAACGGTTCTCTTATATGTTTCAACTGTAAACACCTGTCCACACACCCCTTACCTTTCCTAAAGCCCCTTGTTCATCTTCAATCTATTCTCCGTCTTACTCTTACTTCCTTTCAATAATAACTCTAACCAACACTTATACCATGGTATACTCAACAGACTTATCCCCCTATTTTTTTTTGCACTCTCTTTTGTCCCCTTTGCTTTTATACAAAGGAACTATGCATGCTCTCTGCTGCCAATCCCAAGTACCTTTACCCCTTGCATACATTTATTATAATTGCACCAACCACTCCAAAACTAGATCCCCACCTGCCTTTTAACAGTTCTATCTTTAACCCATCAATCCCGGCTGCCTTACCCCCTTTCATTTTACCTACTGCCCTACTGGCCTCACGAACTTCCCCCCAAACTTACAACAGGCTCTTCCTCACTCCTACAAAGATGTTATTCCGTTCCTTGCCCTATTACACGAAATCACAGCATCCTACTTCATCAACATTTAACAATTCCTCAAAATATTCCCCTCCATCATCCCCAATTACCTCTAACTCTCCATTTAATAACTCTCCTCTCCTATTTTTAACTGACAAATCCGTTTTTTTGTTATTTGTTCTCTATGCTTCCTCAACTTTGTTAATCCTCACTCCAAAACTTTTTCTTATTTACAACAAAATTGTGTTGATACATCACACCCACTCCGTCATTTGCTCTCTTTTTACCATTGCTTTCACCACTCTCTTAACCTCTCTCTTTTTCTCCATATCCTCTTCCCTGCCTTGCATCACTTCTAACTTGTAAAAAACTCTCATATGCTAACTTTTCTCCCTTACTACTCTACTTTAACATCATCATTCACCAATCACATCCTCTACCCTTCCCGCACCCACTTTCCCGAACCACAAACTTCTGCTGCAGGGCAGGCTGCGCGAACACTACATATTTTAAACCTACCTCCATACCCTCTTCGACCTCATTGCTATGTTTCTCTTCATTAGCCCATCTATCCTCCAAGAGCTGTTTAGATCTACCCAACTATCCCTCCTCTTTTAGTTTATAAACCTTCACCTCTCTCTTTCCCTGATGCTCTATTCTCCTTGTATCCCATCTTAGCCTTTTACTCTCAGTGTAGCTGCAACTAAAATAGTGATCTGATATATAATTGTGGCCCCTCTATAAAACATGTACATCTTAAGTCACTCAACAGTCTTTTTATCTACCAATACAAAATCCAACAATCTACCTATCATTCATTTTTTCGCCCTACAATATATCTTGTATACTTATTTATCCTCTTTTTCTTAAAATATGTATTACCTATAACTAAACCCCTTTCTATACAAAGTTCAATCAAAGTTCTCCCATTATCATTTACACCTGGCACCCCAAACTTACCTACCACACCCTCTCTAAATAACAATACACAAATAACACGCACATAGAAGAGAGAAGCTTACGACGACGTTTCGGTCTGACTTGGACCATTTACAAAGTCACACTAACCAGAAGTGGAACAGGACAGCTATATATAGGCAGGAAGAGGTAGTGGTGGTAGTAGCAGTAGTACTTTAGCATTCAGGTCCCCTACCACAATTACTCTCTCAACTTGGTTCAAAGGAAAACTCTCTCTTTCATCTACCTTAGCTCATATTTTTACATTTGTTAAAATAATTCAGGTGTTATTTTTTAGCTTTAGAATATTTACTTTGTATTATATATAATTCTAACTATAGATTCACTATAAATCTTTGGATTACAAGCACTGATCCTGATACCAACCTCTTATTGAATGACTTAAATGAAACAAACAGTAACTGTAATTACTACATAGCAGAACAAATCAAAGGCACATCTCAGAGCCAACAACAACAACTGTCTTTAACTACAATATCAAATCTTGAACCCCTTCAGGGTCCTAAAAAATTTTTAATTTTCCCATTTTCCCGGGGGGAAAAGTTGGTAAATACTTTCATAGCTGGGGGGTGCAAAAAAATTTTTTGTGAAACCCCCGATCGTTTGCTTGGGGGGAAATTACACATGGGTTGGCAAATTGGGTTTGGGGGGGGAGCCCGCGGTGGGCGGCGGGTGTGGGCGGGGGGTCCCGCCGGCCCCATCCCCACTACCACCATCTACTATCCCTGTGGTTATCCAAGTGCAGCCAAAACATCCCCTAATTACAACCGGGTGTGGGGCCACGGGATGTACCCCCGGATATACCCCGGGGATGTACTCCATCCCCTGGGCAGGGCATAGGGCACACTACCCAAGTGCAGCGGCGGCGTACATACCTCTTCACTGGTGAATATTTCCTCACTTCATACTCGAATGATCTTAAAGAGCAATAAAATACAATCCACACCCTTTCACATCATTACTGAAGTCGAGGCCGGCCACGGAAAATAATAGGTTTCTTTTGGGTTTGAGGTACAACTGACCGGACGCAGTCCCACACCAAGGTGAAGGCGAGGACGCAGGTTTTCTGCACTTTTAAATCATAACCGGGTCTTTCCTTTTCGTCACTAACTGATCACAGGCAAAAAATTTTCGTCTTCGTTCCATTCCATCACTGTCAGAACTACCAGATGGGAAGAGAATCCAATTTTCCTTGGAGTAGAGCTGCCTTTGGACGAGGCATGTAACAAGGGGGAAACTGAGCCGGCTTCCCACAAGCTTGCGGGCGCCTAGATTTTTTTGTTTAGCCCCCCACCACGCAACCCATTCCTCACATATGGCCATACGTTTTCACGCAAAATTTTTGACGGCGCAAAAATTTGGGCAAGATCAAACGTTTGGAACTCAACGGAACCGTAGATCTAGGGGACGACCCTACGGGGTTAAAGCAAACATTACAATGACCTAAAAGCATTACAAAATTTCCCCTCAGCCATTTTTCCACTTTACACTCACCAAAACCTGCTAAAGCCTATACACAATGTCTATGCCTTTCCTGGTTTACACAGCCAACACAATTGTGGGGCCAACAACAAAGGGGGGCACACTTATCTACTCAACCAACTAAAATATCACTTATACTTGCACAAGGAATGAACATAGGGAAATAAAAACTAAAATTCAAATTTAAATACCTACAAAAACCTCTCACATGAAAAACATCACAGATACCACATCAAACTTATCCGTTTTTAGTGAAAAAACCCAGGGAAATAGAAACGATGCACGCATGAATAAAAATCACTTACACCTCAGGTAACTTTAAAATAAATCTCTTACAACCAGGACCCTCACTTACTGAATTCACAAACCATGAAAAACGCTTGTTGCTACCCAACATAACAAAACCTCAAGAGTTACGAGCTATGTTTTTGTACTAGCCACTCTGGGCCCAACACCATATTTCCTTTTTTCCCTTTGAGGTTTTGGGCGTACAGTATTTTACTTAGGGTTTTTGACGTACTATTTCCCCTAAATCAGCCCCAAACTCGCCGAAAAGGCTGGGGAGGCCTAGGTGTGAAGAATGGGTCTGCGGGGCGGTGTGCGCGGTAAAAAAAAAAATCGGGGCCCAGGGTGCATTGTGGGGAAAGCCCTCTTTGTAAACAATTTTCCCCACCATGCCCGCGGTAAGAAGGCCTCACTCCTCGTCAAATTTGGGGACACTTTTTTTTCCCCCCAGGGGAAAATTTATAAAAGTGTGGAATGCCAGTGAAGATGAGTTTGGGTTTTTTTAGTTTTTTTTGGACCGAAACAAATTTGACCATAATACAAAAATATTGAGGAAAACCCAGACGACCCTCAGCCTTCCACCCCTGGTTTTTGGCCCCTTTTTTCTTTTTTCATTTTTTTTCCAGAACCCAAGAGGAAATTTTCTTTTTCCCCCAAAACCCAGACCCCAGATGAGACCGGGGTGAGTTTAGTGTTAAAGTAAAATTATGAAATAAAAAGCCTTTTCAAATTTTTTTCCCCAGTAGGATATTGAAGTGCAATATTCCCCAGTAACGCAGTATTTTACGAGGGATATATTTTGCGCTCTGGAATTTGGGGCCATATTTTATACCAAGGGGAAGGATTGTATCTCGGAGAAAATTTCCCCGGGGCTTACAACGGGAAACAACAGTAAAAAATGACGAAGATACTTTTTGAAAAGGGGATGGAAAAAGTGCGTGGTGGTAGGGGTTTCCCGGGCGGTGAGGCACCAGCAGGGGGCCAAAGCTGCCCCCCCCAACTCCCTGCCCCCCAAAGCCACTGCCTCACTAAACTAGAAAAAAGGGCCACCACCCCCCCACTCCCCCACCACACCACCCCCACAACCAAAACCCCTCCACAACCAAAAACCCCCTGTCATTGCCCCAGAAACCCCCCACAGCCCCCACCGGGGAAGGGGAAAGGAAAGCTGCCCCAATTTTTTTTCCAAATCCCCACCAGTTTTGATGACACCCAAAGTGAAAAGGGCCCCACCTTTCATTTGGGGAAACCCAATGCCACTGAACAGGAATGTTTCGAGTTATTTTTTTAAACAACCCAAATAAAAGGGAAAAAAATTCCCCCCCCCCCATGGAAAGAAACCACATACTACGAGAAACACCCAGGGCAAATACATTACTTTTCAAACCAAAAAATACGTCTACCCCATTTGAAGGGGGCCCAACGGGCTGAAAAATGACCTTTTTTTTTCCCCCAAAAATTTGCTTTGCCACATTTTGTAAAAGAAAACAAAGGGGGGAAAACCCATACTGGCCCAAAAAACCCCCCAAAATTGCAACACCGGGTTTCCCAGTGATATAAGGGCCGGGGGAATCGTTTGTGCTAATTTTTAATCTTAAACTTCTCGGGAAAAACCCGGGCCCTGACAAAAACGACGGGTTTAATAAAAATTGGGAAAATTTTTTTTTGTGTATCTAAAAACAGAAATTAAAGGAAACGCATTTTTATCCCTTAAAGGAAGCTTGAAATTGATTTATTTTTTTTGATTTTTTTTCAAAGGAAACCTTTTTCCCAAGCATAAAATACCAACAAGGGGAAAAACCTTTGGGTATAAAATTGTTTTTTGCTTTGTGATTGTTAAGTGGTCTGGTATTGGATATTAAATTGGGGGTACACGGGGAATTTAACATTGCAAAATCCCAAGGAAGTTAAATTTGGGAAATCTCAGGTTGGGGTTTTCGAACAAAGGGATAGAACCATCCTTTGGGAAAAGGGGGCATATATTATATCCCCGATAACTTTAACACAAGCCCCTCACTCAGGGTGTTTTTTTTTGCGAGTGAAAAATGACAGATTTTTGGGGGCACAGGGGCCGTCCCAAATCGGAAACTATCCCCCGGGGTTTAAATGCTGGCCCTCGAAAAATTTGAAGGTGCAGGCGTTTGCTGCCAATAAAACATGGCATTTCTGGGGGCATGAAACAACGAAAATGTCACACGTTTGTCATCAATTAAACCCCAATGAAATGGCAGACAGTGGGCCAGCCCCCCATAAAAGGAAAATGAACCCAAATTCAAAACCCTTTGCAGCTTTTGGTTTTTGATTACACCTTCAACATGCGTTCAGTGGAAAAATTTTTACATGCGGAGGGGGTTTTTCCCTGATTGTGTTTTGCAAGAGTTAAAAGGGGGGGGGGGGTAAAAATCAAACTTTTTTCCATCTTCTGGAAAATTCCCATGCTAAAATCCCTTATAATTTTGTATAAGATGAGCACCAGAAACAAACCACAGTAAAGGCGAATTCTGTTTTTTCCCTTTCCCCTCAGAAAAAATGTATTCAAGTACCAAGGAACGCACCTCAAAAATTTACCGGGGCCCCCCCAAAAATTTTCAACAACCACCCCGCTCGTCGAAGCATGGTTCCCCTTTCCCGGAAAAAATTCCTGCAACTGCTTTCAAGAAAAAAGGCCCCAGGGAAAGGTGGGTTTCGTCGTGCACATACAAAAAAAAAACCCCCCAACAACGCAGAGACACTCGTTTTTTGGAAAGGGGTTTTAAACCACCACTGTGCATGACACCCCTTTTTCAAAAACTTCCACAGGCCGCAGAACTTCAAAAACATTTCCCGTGACTGAAAATGTTTTTATATAAAATAAAGAAAAAAAAGTAATTAAAAAAACATTTAAATCGTTTTTTTTTGTGTAAATATTTTCTGTAAAAAAAAAATGACAACATTTTTTACCCCTTTTTTGTGAGTATAAAAAAAAAATAACCCACCAAAAAAACGAACATGTTGGCCTCCCCAAAAGGGCCCTAAAAGTTAAATCAGAAAAAGAAAAATTGAAAAATTTAAAAAAAAATAGTACAAAAAAAAAGTAAAAAAAAAAAAATACCCGGGGGATGGGAAATCGGCCCATGTTTACCATATTTTTTGGTTTAATTTTTTGGGAAATTTTCACGCCCCATACTCTTTAAATATTGGGCGTTAAAATTTTTTTTGTTTAGCCTATAATGGTTTTTAAAAAAAAAAAAATCTATTTTTTCATAAGAAAAAAATTTAATTTTTTTTTTTTTTTGAAGTTTTTTGGCCCCCCCTGAGAAACGATTTCGGAGAGGGCCCCGTCGACCCTCAAAGGGTTAAACCCCTTTCAGGATCCAAGGGCCCAAAATCTGAAGTGGTGCTCCCGTGTCCAAAAAAATTTTGAAAAAAAAAACAAAAAAAAATTTTTCTTAAGAAAATTTAAAGATATATTTTTGTAAGGTAATAAGACAAAAAAAAAATTTAATTTTTATTTTACTTTTCCGAAACATCGGCGAAATTGGGCCCCCAAAAAAACAGGGTGGCGGCAACAACCGTGCTTCACAAAATCCCCCCTTTTTTTTTTTTTTTCCGTTTTTTTTACTTTTTTCTTTTTTCCTTTTTTATTTTTTTTTTTCAAAAAAAAAATTTGTGGGTTTAACCATTTTAAAGAAAAATTTTAAAAAAGTGTACACCCTTTTAAATTTCCCCCGCAATAACTGCACTAATTTGTTTTTTAAAAAATTGCTTTCCAAAACCCTTTTTTTACAAGTTTTTTTTAAAAAAAATGATGAAAAAAATTTGTGCGGGTTTTTGGGGTTGAAAACAATGTTACCAAATGGTACAATGGTGCCATAGGATGCAAAATTTTACCAAAGGAAAAATGGGCCCCTAAAAACCTGGTAAACCCAAAAGGTACAATTGGCACAATGGGACATGATACAAGGTAAACCCTAATTTAAAAACAATTTGGGAACATATGAAACAATTGGACCCCTATGGTTTCAATTTTGGGACCATTTTGGGACAAAGGTACCATAAGATCAATTAACCATAAGGGCAATGTTAAACCTTTTGGGTAATAGGTACCATAAAAGGTTTCCAAAGATGTTGGGGAAACCCTAAGGGGAACCTTTTACCAAAAAGTTTCAAAGATACCAAAAACTTTTATTTTAACCCAAAAGGGGACTGTTTATTCAACCCAAACACTAATAAATTTTTATTTTTATTTTTTTTACAATAGTTGTTTACAACAAAAAAAATTTCCCAAAAAAGGTTTTTAAATTAGTAATGGTTTTAAATTTTAAAAATTTTTCAAGTGTACAGGAAACCCCCCCGGGTTTTCCCTTTAGGGGATGACAAAAACAAATTTGGGCCGGAAACTGCGGAGTCAGTAAAACAGCTTGCGTTTTCCCCCTCAAATGGCATCCCTTTTTTGGTGCTCATGCCACCCAAAACCCAATTTACCATAAGGGGACACTTTTCAAATTAACAGGTTAAACCAAAAGGGAAAATTGTACTAAAAAGGTATAAAAGGGTTTCAATTCAGTACAGGATAACCTATGGGGCAGGGGACCATAGGCACCGGGCCCCCAAAAATGGAAACAGGGTTACGATAAAGCACAGGGTTTCCATTTGGCAACAGTTACCATATTGGGACAGGGTAAAACCAAAAAATTTCAGGGCACCAAATGGTACAGATACAGAAATAACTATTTTTAAATAATCACTCTGACTTTTTTTTGGGTTTTTTCCCCAAGAAATTTTTTACGTATGTATGAATGATAAACTACGTAATTTTATTTTTCTGTACACCTGAATAAACTTTTCTCAAGTGATGTGGCATCATAAGAAATTTTTTTTTAGTTATACACAAATAAAAATTACATAAACATCAAAACCCTTAACACCCTAAAGGGTTTTTAGAACCAGGATAACCCCAAAAAAAGTCAGACAACAATAACCTTAGGGCCCGCAAACCCCCTACCCATAATTTCCCAAATTTTCAAAAATTTTATAATGTTCCATAAGGCAAAAGAACTAAATGGAAAAATTGTACCATATGGTACCATTGTACCATATGATCCCAATTGTACCAAATACCTTTGTTGACAGGCACCCTTGTACCATATGGTACCATTGTACCATATGGCACAATGGACTATATGGTTCAAAAAACCCTAGAATTCGTCTCACTCAACTTCCATCTCCCTTTGAACTGTAAGTTGTGAATAGGAGAGTCAGAGTTCACCCGGAGAGGGGGAGTGGGAGGAGAGAAGCTTCCTTGCCGCCAGGCCCTAATGAACCCAAAACTACTTTGCGGCGTTTCCCCCATGCCTGCGGGCGTCCAGATTTTTTATGGTGTGCACACTGACCACCAGACCTTTCTCTCAGATTAGGGCCTACCAGCCTCTTGGCTAAATTTGACGCGCTAGAATTTGGCGTAAATCTACGGTTTGAGACCCTGAGACTAAAGCCTAAACTACAGACGGACCCGAAAGGGTTAAAATCAAACAAATCACAGAAATCCACAGACCACTACCCTACCTTCCTCATACCCAATCAGGC
This sequence comes from Cherax quadricarinatus, assembly GCF_026875155.1. Lineage (NCBI taxonomy): Eukaryota > Metazoa > Arthropoda > Malacostraca > Decapoda > Parastacidae > Cherax > Cherax quadricarinatus. The sequence continues at coordinate 66,658,608 of NC_069411.1, read as the reverse complement.
AAATTAACCAGACCACTACAAAAGTCACTTTTCACACTTCACAAGAGGGCCCCTTAATAACTCACAACAGCATGACAAACACTGACGGGCACACTAAAGCTAGAAATCAAACAGATATTAAAGAAAGTTTTAAAATAATTTTCAAAAAAAAACCCAATACCTTTATAAAAAGGGGCACTCCCCCAAAAAAAAAAAAAAACAAGACAGTTTAGAGACTAAACAGCCCCCTGGTTTAACACCCAGCACCCTCAAATCCATAAATATAAAGCATCTATAAAAAAAACAGTCCAGAAGGGGGTCCCAAAAAACCAAAGACCAAAAAAAAAAATTACTCGTAAATTCCAAAACCACCTAAATAAAAAGGGCCCAAAAAAAATTGGATTATGAGAACAGTTTAATCCAATTTAAAAAAAGGTGATAAAAAAAAAGACCGGGAAAAACCCCCTAAAAAATTTCCCTAGAGCAAAAAAGATATCCCCAAAACATTTCAATTAAACCCTAACAAAACCAGAGAACCCCAACTCCCACAACGAAACAGCAAAAAAACTCAAATGATTTTTCCCCCAAACCATGGGAAAAAAAAACTTTCCCAAATTTAAAATCCCAACCAAAAAAGCCCCACCCAAAACTACCTCACGGAAAAAAAACTAACACCCCTTTTCCTAGCTCCAACAACCCAAAAAAAAGTCCCCTTTTTATAAACCACCCCTAAAAAACAAACGAGGAAAAATTTAAAACATTCCCCACCCTTTAAATACAAAAAAAAGCACGCAAGTGCTGTCCCCAAAATCATTGCAACACCCTTTAAACCAAACCATCAACCCTCAAACCTTTCCCCAACAGTTCCAAAAAACAAAGACACCCTGACCCCAAAAGGAGGAGCCCAAAACCCAACTTGAATAACTATGGGCCATAACCAATTTAAAAACCCCCCCTCTAAAATAACAAAAAAATTTAAACTCTTAAGCAAAATCAAATTCCCCATCTCACCCCCCAAACATACCCCAACCCCCCCGTCAATTTTTTTAAAGCCTAATAAAAATACGAATGATGCTATTATACACATGCAAACAAATTTTACACTGCATAAGAAAAAAAAAAAAGTCCCCCCTGGGAAAAACTTCATTTTATTTACGTAAAGCTTTTATCCATTTTACCATGAAATTGTTCCACTAAAATTGCCCCAAAGTTTGGAAAAAGAGGCACTCCCCAACACCTAAATTTACACCCCCCAAAACAAAGGGCCCAAAAGTTACACAAATTTGGGGGAAAATGTTTTTGCACAGCCAATTAGAGTTGGTTTCCCCCAAGGAAATGTCCTTGCCCACTTCTCTTTTTCCCTTTACATAAAAGACCACCAAAACCTTTGAAACTCAAAACCCACACTATTTTCAGATGACACAAAAAACGCTCTCTCACCGAGCCCCTCAACTACCAATTTCTGTGAATACCGAATTACTGAAATAAACTACCTGGGTGAGGGCAACAAACCCTTTCCCCCCAACATTGACAAAACCCACTTCATTCATTTTTGGAAAAAGCTACAGATTCCCCTTTAAAATAAAATAAAAAGATCACCATCACAAAGCTTTACAGAGGAAAAATTCTTAGGAATCCCCTTTTATAATAGACTCCAAAATTTTAAAACCCCTATATAACAAATTTCCCAAAACCCCCAAAGGGTACTATCAAAGATATGGGACAAAAGTTTCCACAGTCACCCTCCTGGCCCTAATCACTCACTTTTTTTAAACCCCCATTTTCACCCCATTTAATTTTTTTCATTGGGGTCAACAACAAAAAAACCCCTCTCATACCTTTTTAAAAACCCAACAAAAGGCCATCCCGAATGAAAACAAAAAACCCCCTACATTCCCGCACACTCCACCAATTTTCAAAAATCTAAATCTATTCCCCATACACAACACCCATACTTATTATTGTACCTACTACCATACATAGAACACTTAACTCGAATATAAACCCTCCCCTCAAACGTCTCCTTACCAACCTCAACAGAACACATGACCATAACACAAGGCACAGATCACTCTTCGATGTTCCTCGTGTCCATCTGACACTATGCAAAATCTCAATGCACATAAAAGGCCCAAAAATCTGGAATTTATTACCTGTGAATATAAAAGAAACACTGTCTCTTTATAAATTCAAGTCTCCTCTTAAAAATCACTTACTCACCCACAACTAAATAAATACTGAATAATTGTATCTCATAAATGTTTAACCTGTGACCCAATAAACTTTGTTATTTTTAATTACACTACCTAACAGAATACAGTGGACCCCCAGTATTCGATGGCATCGGTATTCAATAAATCTGGTATTCGATGCATTTTAACGCAAAAATTTCGCCTTGTATCCGATTGAAAACCCGGTATTCAATGTGATTCGTACGAGACGTGTCCACGTGTGGCCTGAACTGCCCCGTGTGTGCCAGTGCTTACAAGCCAGCCAGAGTGCGCGCAACTAACGATACATTCGGTACAATCCATATTATCACTGTTTTTGGTGCTTGTTTCTGCAAAATAAGTCACCACGGGCCCCAAGAAAGCTTCTAGTGCGAACCCTTCGAGAAAAAAGGTGCTAATGACTACTGAAATGAAGAAAGAGATAATTGCTAAGTATGAAAGAGGAGTGCATGTGTCGGAGCTGGCCAGGTTGTATACAAAACCCCAATCAACCATCTCTACTATAGCGACCAGGAAAACGGCAATCAAGGAAGCTGTTCTTGCAAAAGGTGCAACTGTGATTACGAAACAGCAACCGCAAGTGTTAGAAAATGATGAGAGACTGTTATTGGTGTGGATAAATGAAAAACAGATAACAGGAGATAGCATCTCTCAAGCGATCATTTGTGAAAAGGCTAGGCAGTTGCATGACGATTTGGTGAAGAAATTGCCTGCAACTAGTGCTTATGTGAGTGAATTTAAGGCCAGCAGAGGTTGGTTTGAAAGATTTAAGAATCGTAGTGGCATACATAGTGTGATTAGGCATGGTGAGGCTGCCAGTTTGGAGCAAAAAGCAGCTGAAAAATATGTGAAGGAATTCAAGGATTACATAGACAGTGAAGAATTGAAACCTGAACAAGTGTTCAATTGTGACGAAACAGGCCTGTTTTGGAAGAAAATGCCAAGCAGGTCCTACATTACTCAGGAGGAAAAGGCACTCCCTGGACATAAGCCTATGAAAGACAGGCTTACTCTGTTGATGTGTGCCAATGCTAGTGGTGATTGCAAAGCAAAGCCTTTATTGGTGTATCACTCTGAAACTCCCAGAGCGTTCAGGAAAAACAATGTCCTCAAGGCTACTTTGTGTGTGCTGTGGAGGGCAAACAGTAAGGCATGGGTCACTAGGGACTTTTTCTATGACTGGTTACACCATGCATTTGCCCCCACTATGAAAAATTACCTAATTGAAAAGAAATTAGACCGTAAGTGCCTCCTGGTATTAGACAATGCCCCTGGTCATCCTACAGACTTGGCAGAGTGGCTTTCTGGGGACATGAGCTTCATTAAGGTCAAGTTTTTGCCTCCTAATACCACTCCTCTCCTGCGGCCCATGGACCAGCAGGTCATTTCCAACTTCAAGAAACTGTACACAAAAGCTATGTTTCAAAAGTGCTTTGTAGTGACCACAGAAACTCAACTGACTCTAAAAGAGTTTTGGAAGGAACACTTTAATATCCTCAATTGTATAAACCTTATACATATGGCTTGGGAGGGAGTGACTAAGAGGACCTTGAACTCTGCTTGGAAAAAAACTGTGGCCAGAATGTGTAAACAAAAGGGATTTTGAAGGATTTGAGGCTAACCCTGAGAAGCCTATGCCAGTTGAAGAATCCATTGTGACATTGGAGAAGTCCTTGGGAATGGAGGTTAGTGGGGAGGATGTGGAAGAGTTGGTGGAGGAGGACAATGACTAACTAACCACTGATGAGCTGCTAGATCATCTTTAACAGCAAGAGGCCACAACTGAGGAAACTGCTTTGGAGGAGGGGATAGAGAAATTGAAGAAGTTGCCTACTTCAAAGATTAAGGAAATGTGTGCAATGTGGCTTAAAGTGCAAACCTTTTTTGATGACAATCACCCTAATACAGGTATTGCAAGCTGTGCTGGTGACTATTACACTGACAATGTTGTGAATCCCTTTAGAAAAGTCATAAAAGAACGAGAGGCACAGGCCTCTATGGACAGATATGTTGTGCGACAAAAGTCCAGCGACTCTGAAGCTGGTCCTAGTGGCATTAAAAGAAGAAGGGAAGTAACCCTGGAAAAGGACTTGCTACCTCAAGCCCTAATGGAAGGGGATTCCCCTTCTAAACAGTAACAACTTCGACACTCTCCCCTCCTCCCATACCATCAATCATCACCAGATCTTCATTAAAGGTAAGTGTCAATTATTCTAACTTCATTACTCCATTCTACTGATTACACAGCAACACAGTAAATGACCATATGACTTGTCTTTGTAATACTCATTTGTACTAAATTGTTATATTTTACAATAATTTTTGTACCACTGAATATATCATTGCTTAGTTAATCTTAAGTTAATTTTAAGCCTGTCCATAATGCTCTGCATACAAGGGGCTTTGGCATGCTGCACTTTAAAAATTGTATTCCTTGTACTTCTCTGTATCATGTTCAAATTAATAAATAAATAAATAAATAAATAAATTGTTATTATTCTATTGTTACTGTTGTTATTGTAATTATTCTATTGCATTAAACTTAATATTTCATGTGGTAAAAATTTTTTTTCATACTTTTGGGTGTCTTGCACGGATTAATTTGATTTCCATTATTTCTGTTGGGGAAAATTGATTCGCTTTTTGATATTTTCGGTATTCAATGAGCTCTCAGGAACGGATTAATATCGAATACCGGGGGTCCACTGTACTCCATTCTACTGAATGCACAGCAACACACTAAATGATCATATGACCTGTCTTTGAAATACTCATCTGTGCTTAATTGTTAACTGTTTACAACAGTGTTTACCACTGAATATATCATTGCTTATTTAATCTTAAGTTAATTTTAAGCCTGCCCACAATGCTCTGCATACAAGGGGCTTTGGCATATCACACTTAACCACTGTATTTCCTTGTACTTCTATGTATCATGTTCAAATTAATAATAAATAAATAAATAAATAAATAAATAATGAACTTGAGATGCGATCAAAAGCAGTCAAGGATGTGGCAGCCATGTTTGAGGTCATTCAAACAAAGAATCTTGTGCAAGCTACTGAAGAAGAATTGGAAGTGATGGCTTCAAGACTCGCAGTCTAGATTCTAAAATGAAATATGCAAAAATGAGCTCATGCTATCAATACCAAGACTAAGGAGGCACCTGCAAGCTGCTGATGTTGATCTTGAAAAAGTTAAGCACTGGACTGCATTGGATGCACTAACAGTCATAGCTGAATGGGATTTCATTGAATCTCTTCCAACTCTGACACTCTGCCTGAAGTTGTTCCTTACTGTATGTGTTTCTGTGGCTTCTTGTGAAAGGAGTTTCTCGAAGTTGAAGCTGATTAAAAACTATTTATGGTCGACAAGGCAGCGGCAGCAACAGCAGTGACCTCCAAGCTCCATACTTTTCTCCAACAACCAGAGCCACCAATGCTCCTATGATGACCTAGTTGCAAGCAAAACTGCACTACCCAACGTAGCACCCAGAATGACCAAAGATTACCAACAGTGAAGCCTACAAATCAAAAATCATAGAGATCAAAGGAAGACTGCCCTCAAACCCAAAGCAACACCCCACTGCCAGCCGAATAACGTAACCCTAAGCTTTGTAAAACTACAACTTCTTCTTAACTACAACAATTCCTGTAGTATTATGAGGCGTAATCTAAGAGGAAACAGCACCAAGGCCAGCAAGAAAACACCAAAAAATCGACTATTCAACAAGTGTACCCAGGACGACCCCGGCTCATCTACCACCCCTCTCACCACCGCCCAGGGCGACACCAAAACAATAACACCAAACATGGCTGCCTCCACCTCTACCACCTCTCTCTTCTCCGGATTCAACCTACCAAGTAGTCCCTCAGGTATGACCAACGATCCAGATACCCTAAAGTCATGCATCTCCACCTTAGTTAATGAAAATATGAATCTTCGAGAGACGCTAACAAGACAAGACACCAGAATGACACAACTCGAGAACAAAATCCTCAGTCTTGAACAAAAGTTATCAACACCAGGAATGACTATGGCAAGACCATCCAAACAGTCATAGATAGCCATACAGAACAAATAATATCTCTTAATACACAGGTTGAAGAAGCAGTAAAAGAATGGAAGAACTTAGATAACCAGTTCAGTGACTACTTTGCGCTCCAAGAAGATAAAACTGAGCAAGATAAACTATCGGACGCAGTAGTAGTAGTAGTTAACAGTCCACTTTTTCCCAGTGGTATGAACCAAACAAACAGTAAAGAAATTACTCTCCAGATCATAAAGGACCAAACAAAAGTTACAGTACCAGAGTCAGAAATAAAGGAAGCCAGGTTACTAGGATCCCATGGTAGAAAAAGTGTTATGCTTAGATTCCACTCACATGACATGAAAAAAGACTTAATTATTATGTCTATTAAAGAAAGAAAGAGGTATACATAAACGAGTGTCTCACCAAAAAATGTCAGAACCTCCTGTATAGAGTCAGAAAACTTCAGCGAGAGAATAATGACACAATACACCAATACTTCACACGGGATGGGAAAATTCTAGTTAGGAAAACAAATGCAGGTCAACTGTACACAATCACGAACGAGAATGATCTATCATGATTTCTCAGGGATATTAATCTTACAGAGAATAACTAAACAATGTCCAACCTAAAAGCCTACATTGTGTAATGTATGTTTTGCTCCATTATTGTACAAAATTCATAGTACAATCTCTTAGTAATCAAAAATCAACTACCTCAGTAATGTCATTTTACTAGTAAGCATAAGTCACCTTATATTATATAATTTTCTTAATTACTATTGTTTGCTTAACCCTTTGAGGGTTTTGGTCGTACTAGTACGTTTTACTCGTAGGGGTTTTTGACGTACTAGTACTCATAAATTCTAGCGGCCTCAAATCTAGTGGGAGAAAGCTGGTAGGCCTTCATATGAAAGAATGGGTCTATGTGGTCAGTGTGCACAGTCTAAAAAAAATCCTGCAGCACACAGTGCATAATGAGAAAAAAAAAACTTTGACCATTTTTTTTTAACAAATCAGCGACTTTGCAGTGTATTTTCGTATGGTATTTATTGTTGTATTCTAGTTTTCTTGGTCTCATTTTATAGAATGGAAGACATATTACAGAAATTGAGATGATTTTGACTGGTTTTACAATGAAAGGTGCCTTGAAATTGAGCTCAAAGTAGCAGAAATGTTCGATTTTTACCAAACTTCAAAAGTAAACAAATCGTGCCAAGCATGCAATACACGTCAACTGGTGAGTCTAATATTCTTTTACAAGTGCACCAATAATATTTATACCATTTTTTACACTAATGCAGTAGTCTGCATAACAGTAAATCTTATATTTTTTGTGAGAATAAAAATTCAAAGTGGAAAGCAAAAGAATATAAGAGGGGCCTTGAGACGTGACTAATGACTAGAGGAAATGTCATTTTAGTGCCAGGAATGTCTTTCTTGTTTATTCTGGACCCTACTCGGAAATTGGCATCTTTTGAAATTTGTGTGAAATTGGCAAAATTGCTAAATTCTGACCACTGTACTGGATAGTTGAATTTATAAATGGGTGGTTTCTTGCACCCATTCGATAGAAAAAATGGAGTTCTAGCGAAATACTCATGTTTTTTGTCGACTAGTACAGTGAAATTGGCCGAAAATGGGGCTCAAAGAGGGCAAAATCGCCGATGCGTAAACATCGCCGAGACCGCTAACTTTGCGAGAGCATAATTCCGTAAGTTTTCTATCAAATTTCAAACTTTTGGTGTCTTTATGATCGGGAAAAGATTCTCTATCTTTTCATAAGAGAAAATAATTTTTTTTTTTTTTAACCCTTTGACTGTTTCAGGCCCCTCTCTGAAACTGTCATTCTATGTCGCCAAATATTCAAAAAAAAAAAAAAAATATTTTTTCTTATGAAAATGTTAAGATTATTTTTCTGAGTGTTTTAGTCCAAAAAAAAAATTTTAAATTTTTGCCATCGGTACTTACCGAGATATAGAGCCGTGAAGTTTGCAGAAAATGAGCCGCGTATGGCAACAGCGGCGACTGCCGCTCACCCGGTAAACTTTAGTTTACTTGTAATTGAAGGTTTTTTGTTTTTTTTCACTATTTTATTTTTTCACATAACTTATGTGGCCTATGAGACCAAAGTAAGGTGCAATGTATATATATACACTCGTTGTATACAACACAATAAGCACACAAACATAATTATCAATATATTGTTTACAAAACTTGTTTACAAAAACAAACATCATCATCATCATCATCATCATCATCATCCTCATCCTCCTCCTCCTCCTTCTCCTCCTCCTCCTCCTCCTCCTTCTCCTCCTCCTCCTTCTCCTCCTTCTCCTCCTCCTCCTCCTCCTCCTCCTCCTTCTCCTCCTCCTCCTCCTCCTCCTCCTCCTCCTCCTCCTCCTACTCTTCCTCCTTCTCCTCCTCCTTCTCCTCCTCCTTCTCCTTCTCCTTCTCCTCCTCCTTCTCTCCTCCTCCTTCTCCTCCTCCTTCTCCTTCTCCTTCTCCTTCTCCTTCTCCTCCTCCTCCTCCTCCCCTCCTCCTCCTCTCCTCCTCCTCCCTCCTCCTCCTCCTCCTCCTCCTTCTCCTCCTCCTTGTCTTGTGTGCAAGTGTGTGGCTTATAATTGTTTTGAGTCAGAAGTCGGCAGCTGTCAAAGTGACATATTGTCTCATTAGTCACTACCCCTACCGCCTGTCAAAACAATGGGGTCGGATGCTGCTTCCCCTCCTCCATTCTATCTAATTATCTTTCTCCCTCATTCTATATCTTTCAATCTGTCTCTCTTTCTATCTGTCTGCCTATCTCTGTCTCACAGGTACACATAAATACAAGTATACATAGTGTAAATTACCTAGGATAGCCCAAGAAATCCAGACAAAGTGCTATACTCTGCTTGAAGATGTGAGTAAACGTGATGACACAGTCTTGTGGCTCTCTCTGAGACAGAGAGCTAGATGGACAGACAGGGAGCTTGACAGACAGACAAATAGACAGACAGACAAATGTTTGTGTGCCAGCAAAAACAAAGGGAGGGCGATGGTCATGTAATATTACCCTCCTTTACGCTCATCAAAGTCAGCTCTTATCAGATGTTATCTCCCCTTATCTTGTCACTGTCATGGGGTGGACTTTTTTTTTCTTGCTTCAAGGGAACAATATTATTACATCTTCTTCTTCCTCCTCCTCCTCCTCCTCCTCCTCTTCTCCTCCTCCTCCTCCTCCTCCTCTTCCTTCCCTCCTCCTCCTCCTCCTCCTCCTCTTCCTCCCCTCCTCCCCCTCCTCCTCCTCCATTGCTTTTGGTCTCAAACTCCTCCAAATCATGAAATTGATCTTCACTGACACTTCCATCTGTGTTAGAGCATCACTTGGGAAGAGAAGAGTCCCAGATTTGCTGGGGAATCACATATTTCTTACCGCTAGACATGCTGAAAAAGGACAACTGAAATGGCATTCCCACAATGCACCACTGGCTCCCCGATTTTTTTTATATGGTGCACACTGACCATGGAGACCCATTCTCTCACATGTGGGCCTACCAGCTTTCTCCTGCTTGATTTGAAGCTGCTAGAATTTATGCGTATAAATACGTCAGAAACATTGGCTCGTAAGACGTATTTATACGTCGGAAACAGTCAAAGGGTTAAATTTGGCCGACCCTGAGAACGAGTTTCGGAGAGGGCCTGTCGACCCTCAAAGGGTTAAATATTTGCTTAACTAATACTTTCTCTGGCCATATTACTACCTCATATTTCTTTAAATGCTATTAATTGCTATTACTTACCAAATTTATTATCAAATACCATTTTTTACTAACAGTACAAGTTACTCTCAACATTTTTGGCATTATTTTAATTACCATTACTTGTTTAATTACCATAACCTGTTTTAATACCACATTTACTATCTTAGAGTAGTTCCTTACTCTTAAATACCTTGTACTGACAATTAAGCTCTAGTATAACTACCAGTACAATATTGAATCCAAATAACTGTTCTTAAAATTTAGTACTTGAAAAAAACATTTCTTTTTCATTTTTTTTATTAATTAATATTTCTTGTAATCATTATTACTTACTAAAATTTTATTAAACACCATATTTACTACCAGTCAATTTTACTTTTGTACATTAATCATTATTTTATACTTTTCTTAACCTTTTGTTGCCAAATTTTCAAGTTTGTATATTCTCCTCCAACCTTTATATTATCCTTTGTACCATCTTACTATCATATTATAACCAAGTCATTGCCATTTTTATTTTTCTATTTTATTCTTCTGGAACATTAATTTGTGTATTTTATCTTGTCAATTTCAATCTAGTTATACTCTTGTTCTTGTTAACAACTTATATTACACCTTAGTGCAATTGCAAGTGAGAGACTTGTACCATTTTAACTTGTATTTTTGTTAGGTAAGACACATATGCAACAGTTAGGTATCTTTATTTCGAAACGTTTCGCCTACACAGTAGGCTTCTTCAGTCGAGTACAGAAAAGTTGATAGAAGCAGAAGATACTTGAAGACGATGTAATCAGTCCATCACCCTTAAAGTTTTGAGGTGGTCAGTCCCTCAGTCTGGAGAAGAGCATTGTTCCATAGTATGAAACAATATGTTCCATAGTATGAAACAATATGTTTCATACTATGGAACAATGCTCTTCTCCAGACTGAGGGACTGACCACCTCAAAACTTTAAGGGTGATGGACTGATTACATCGTCTTCAAGTATCTACTGCTTCTATCAACTTTTCTGTACTCGACTGAAGAAGCCTACTGTGTAGGCGAAACGTTTCATAATAAAGATACCTAACTGTTGCATATGTGTCTTACCTAACAACCTGTCGGTATTTTATACCATTTTAATGTTCAACTTGTATTTTTATAGTATTAGTTTATACCTAGTTGTACTTTAGCTCATTCTAGCTCAATACATAGACAACACCAAATTCATTATATTAGACCTTAGTGCAATTACAAGAGTGAGTCTGGTGCTATTTGTAATTTGTATTTTCAATGTATTAGTTTATACCTAGTTGTACTTTAGCTCATTCTAGCACAACACATAGACAATATCAACTTCATTATGTTTATTAGTGACTATACTCTATATGACCAAAGTGCTTTAGCTATATACTTATCCAAGCCTCCCACTACTACAGACATCAGTATTAGAACTCACCGCACAATACAGGATATAAATAACCACTATTTAAACCTAAAAGATGAATGATGACATTGACCCAATAAGTTTCCAATAAGTTTTGATTGTGTGTTCGATTATGTAGGTTTAGATCAGGGTCAATGTCATCATTCATCTTTTAGGTTTAAATAGTGGTTATTTATATCCTGTATTGTGCCTTTATTACACAGCATCACAAGCCAGCACTATCTTGAACACTGCTCAAAGTCTATCACTTCTTAACTACAACATCAAGTCCTTAAGCAAGCACTATGATGACCTACTGGCACTCCATGAGTCGCTAAAGGCACCCTTCTCCTGCATTATTCTTACTGAGACCTGGATTAAGCAGGACACAATAGATATCTACCCACTACCAGGATACACAGCAATCCACAACTGCAGACCATACCAAGTTGGGGGTGGTATTGCAATCTATTACTCTAACCAACTATCTTGTGTTAGCACCACTTGCTTTAGTGATGAATATGGGGAATACATTTTTGCTAATTTTACTGTAAAAAACCTTAAGATGCCTTTAACAATCGGTGCCATTTAGCGGATACCCCACACAAACATCCCAAATTTCAGTGAGAATCTAAAGGCACTAATAACAAACAAACAAATGAACAAGCACCACCTTCTCTTAGCTGGAGACTTCAATATCAACCTTGGCCTACCAGATGATCAGCCTGTAACTGATTTCATCAACAATATGAACAACACACTTCTCATACTGACAATAACTAAACCAACCAGGCTGACTGAGAAAAGTGCAACCATAATAGACCACATATGGACCAATATACTAGCCCCCCTTAAATCAGGGATAATCACAGACAGCACTACTGACCACTACGCAACCTTCCTCTTCACAAAAATTAGTAAGCCACCACTCGAATACAACAAAGTTTCATTTAGACTCCATGACAAGGCCTCAAAAAGGAATTTCACAGCAGACCTAGAGACTGTTGACTGGCCTACAGAATTCTCCAATGCCAATGGTATTGATGATTGGACAGACATTTTTCTTAACAAAATACTTAGACTATACAACAAACATTGTCCTATAAAAACGAAACAGATCACGAATAAACGGCTTGGTTGCCCATGGCTAACCAGCACCATTCTGAAATCCATTGATAAGAAACACCAATATGAAAAGCAATACAGACAGGGCTTAATACACAAAGATATTCTTCAACAATATTCATCAGTTCTCACCAAATTAATAAAGAAAGCCAAACAACTGTACTACAGTAGATTCACAGACACTAGAGGAGATATAAAAAAGGCCTGGAAAACACTTTCCCAGATTCTGGGGACCCACAAACTGAAGAAAAACAAGAATATTGTCCTAACCAAACCTAATGAAACACCACTGCATCTCACTGATACAGCTAACAAGATAAACGACTACTTCTCAAACATAGGATCTGATCTCGCCAGTAAAATCCCACATACCAATGCCCGTGCCGGGGACTACCTAGATGGGAACTTTCCAAATTCCCTCTATCTTGTACCAACTGAGCCCACGGAAATCACCGCGATTGTAAAGCCACTCAAAAATAACTCAGGGAATCTGTCTCACATCCCACCATTATTGTACAAGCGAGCGGCCCATGTCCTTTCACATGCTATTTCATTACTTTTTAACAAGTCACTAGAAACTAGCACTTTCCCGACACTACTCAAGACAGCAAGGGTTACACCAATACATAAAGGTGGTGACCCTACAGATGTAATCAACTGTAGGCAAATATCAAACTTACCATTGCTATCCAAAATCTTTGAGAAACTCGTGCACAGGAGACTATATTCATTTATAACGGCACAAAACACACTCAACCCCTGCCAATTTGGATTCAGGAAAAATGAAAGCACTAATGATGCAATCATAAAAATGCTAGATCTGCTTTACACAGCATTGGAAAATAAGGAATGTCCGCTAGGAATTTTTATTGACCTAAGAAAAGCGTTTGACACAGTAGACGACGGCATCCTACTCCCTCCACAAACTTGACCATTATGGTACAAGAGGCCATGTGCTTGCATATTTCAAATCCTACCTTACTAATAGGTATCAGTATGTCACCATTTAAGACACAGCCTCATCAACGCGGCCACTTGATACTGGAGTTCCGCAGGGAAGTGTCCTTGGCCCCCTGCTCTTTCTCATTTACATTAATGATCTTCCAAAAGTATCCCAACACCTGAAGCCCATTCTCTTTGCTGACGACACGACTTACGTCATCTCCCACCCTAATCTTGCCACCCTCGACACCATTGTCAACGAGGAGCTGCTCAAAATTCTGACTTGGATGACAGCCAACAAACTTACACTTAACACTAACAAAACCTACTACATTATGTTTGGCAGCAGAGCAGGCGTAGCGCAACTTAACATTAAGATCGACGATACTCTAATTGCCAGACATAATGAGGGCAAATTCCTAGGTCTATACCTCGACAACAACCTAAATTTCAGCACCCATATCCAACACATAACAAAAAAAAGTATCCAAAATGGTGGGGATCCTCTCCAATATACAATATTACGTGCTGCAAACTGCCGTTCTCACACTATACCATTCACTCATTTATCCATACCTCACCTATGCTATTTGTGCTTGGGGATCAACTGCAGCAACACATCTAAAGCCAATAATAACCCAACAAAAAGCCGCAGTAAGAATAATCACTAAATCCCATCCCTGGCAACGTACCCCCCCCCACTCTTCATAGATCTAAACTTACTCCCTGTTCAGAACATGCACACTTACTACTGTGCAATCTACATCTACAGGACCTTAAATTCCAATATTAACCTTGACCTAAAGAGCTTTCTTGATGGTTGTGACAGGACCCACAGGCATAACACCAGACACAAACATCTCTATGACATTCCCCGTGTCCAATTAAACCTTTACAAAAATTCAATGTATGTCAAAGGGTCTAAAATCTGGAACACCCTACCTGAAAACTCTAGAACTGCAGACACATTCATCACTTTTAAAACTACAGTTAGAAAACATCTTATCTCCCTGATACACCCCATCAACTAACTACATGCAAACCACCTGGTGGTTCACACTTACACTCACTCACCCATTGACTATAAACACAGAAATACGAATCTTAATCTTAAAATAATGAATCCTAACTAGTCATAAGTTTGCCTATGATACCCCAATATAGACACTATGTATTATGCCAAAACAAAAGCATTCACATTGCTAAACTCACAAACTATAACGTAAGTCACTTAGCCTTAATACCATAATCTGTAATAATTTAAAGTTTAGAATTAATCTAAGTCTTCCCGAAATGCCTAGCCATGCTAGGTGTCCTAGTGGCCCCCTCTGTAATTAGTATTTTAAAACATGTAAACCACACAATATTCAAAATCTGTAAACCCCGCACTGTAATCCTTATAGAGAATAAACAATGAGTTGATCCAGAACATCTGACTTAGCAATGTTATCCATAGAAAATGGGTCAGTTGACAGCATTGATTTTGATAAAGTGATAGATGATTTTGCAGGATTGAAGGCAAGGAAATGTAAGATCTGATTCAATGAGATGTTACCTGTACTCAAGGTCAAATCAGAACTAGTGTTTTTCTGATGTTGCAACTTTTTTCTTTATTTTCCAAGTTTTTTTTTTTTTTTTGGCATTGTTGAAGATGAATAAATGTAGGATCTGTTGCCTGTACTCAAAGTGATATTTGAGTTTATGTTTCCTCAATATTACTATGATTATTTATTTTATCATTAATAAAGTTTAGAAGTATTCTCCTGTTTAGTTTATGGCCCTTAACCCTTTGACTGTTTCGGTCCTATATACAGTGGACCCCCGCATACCATACGCATCACATAACGTTCAATCCACATACCGCTCGCTTTTATCGCAAAAATTTTGCCTCGCATACTGCTCAAAAACCCGCTCACCGCTCTTCGTCCGAGACGCGTCCAATGTGCGCCCTTAGCCAGCCTCACATGTGCCGCCGGTGGCATTGTTTACCAGCCAGCCTCCGTGGTAACATCCAAGCATACAATCGGAACATTTCGTATTATTACAGTGTTTTTGGTGATTTTATCTGCAAAATAAGTGACCATGGGCCCCAAGAAAGCTTCTAGTGCCAACCCTACAGCAATAAGGGTGAGAATTACTATAGAGATGAAGAAAAAGATCATTGATAAGTATGAAAGTGGAGTGCGTGTCTCCGAGCTGGCCAGGTTGTATAATAAACCCCAATCAACCATCGCTACTATTGGTGGTACAGCTGCTGCTGCTGCTGTAGTACCATCTGCTGCTGCTGTAGCATCGTCTGCTGCTGCTGTAGCACTGTCAGCTGCTGCTGCTGTTGTACCACCGTCAGCTGCTGCTGCTGCTGCTGCTGTAGTACCGTCTGCTGCTGCTGTAGCATTGTCTGCTGCTGCTGTAGCATCGTCTGCTGCTGCTGTAGCACTGTCAGCTGCTGCTGCTGTTGTACCACCGTCAGCTGCTGCTGCTGCTGCTGCTGTAGTACCGTCTGCTGCTGCTGTAGCATCGTCTGTTGCTGCTGTAGCACTGTCAGCTGCTGCTGCTGCTGTAGCACCATCAGCTACTGCTGTAGTACCATCTGCTGATGCTGTAGCATCATCTGCTGCTGCTGTAGCACTGTCAGCTGCTGCTGCTGCTGTAGCACTGTCAGCTGCTGCTGCTGCTGCTGTAGCACCGTTGTTGGTGTGGCTTATTGAGAATACCAAGAAACAATTAACCCCAGAGGAATTGCCACCCAGGATAACCCAAAAAAAGTCAGTGTCATCGAAGACTGTCTAACTTATTTCCATTGGGGTCCTTAATCTTGTCTCCCAGGATGCAACCCACACCAGTCGACTAACACCCAGGTGAACAGGGAAAAATGCCTGGAACTAGTGCTCATATTGGTGAATTTAAAGCCAGCAAAGGTTGGTTTGAGAGATTTAAGAATTGTAGTGGCATACACAGTGTGATAAGCCCTGTTCTGGAAGAAAATGCCAAACAGGACCTACAGTACTCAGGAGGAAAAGGCACTCCCAGGACACAGTGTCTCATCAGTCATTGCTGCATCTTCAATAAAGGTAAGTGTCATTTATTCTTCATTTAGTAGAGTAGTACATGCACAATATATATTGTGCATGTACTACTCTACTATTGTGCATGTATCCTTCTCTTTGTGTGTAGGAAAATGTATATTTCATGTGGTAAAATTTTTTTTTTCATACTTTTGGGTGTCTTGCACGGATTAATTTGATTTCCATTATTTCTTATGGGGAAAATTCATTCGCATACCGATCATTTCACATAACAATGAGCCCTCTTGCACGGATTAAAGTCGCTATGCAGGGGTCCACTGTATAAGTCTTACGAGCCACCATGTTTGACGTATATACAGTGGACAACCGCATACCGTTGGCATCACATAACGTTTAATCCGCATACCGATACATTTTATCGCTAAAATTTTGCCTCGCATACCGCTTAAAAACCCGCTCACCGCTGTTCGTCCGAGACGCGTCCAATGTGCGCCTTAGCCAGCCTCACATGTTCCGCCGGTGGCATTGTTTACCAGCCAGCCTCCACGGTAGCATCCAAGCAAACAATCGTAACATTTCGTATTATTACAGTGTTTTTGGTGATTTTATCTGGAAAATAAGTGACCATGGGCCCCAAGAAAGCTTCTAGTGCCAACCCTACAGCAATAAGGGTGAGAATTACTATAGAGATGAAGAAAAAGATCATTGATAAGTATGAAAGTGGAGTGCGTGTCTCCGAGCTGGCCAGGTTGTATAATAAACCCCAATCAACCATCGCTACTATTGGTGGTACAGCTGCTGCTGCTGCACTGTCAGCTGCTGCTGCTGCTGCTGTAGCATCGTCTGCTGCTGCTGTAGCATCGTCTGCTGCTGCTGTAGGACTGTCAGCTGCTGCTGCTGCTGTAGCATCGTCTGCTGCTGCTGTAGCATTGTCTGCTGCTGCTGCTGCTGTAGCATCGTCTGCTGCTGCTGTAGCACTGTTGTTGGTGTGGCTTATTGAGAATATACCAAGAAACAATTAACCCCAGAGGATTTGCCACCCAGGATAACCCAAAAATGTCAGTGTCATCAAAGACTGTCTAACTTATTTCCATTGGGGTCCTTAATCTTGTCTCCCAGGATGCAACTCACACCAGTCGACTAACACCCAGGTGAACAGGGAAAAATGCCTGGAACTAGTGCTCATATTGGTGAATTTAAAGCCAGCAAAGGTTGGTTTGAGAGATTTAAGAATCGTAGTGACATACACAGTGTGATAAGGCATGTTCTGGAAGAAAATACCAAACAGGAACCTACAGTACTCAGGAGGAAAAGGCACTCCCAGGACACAGTGTCTCATCAGTCATTGCTGCATCTTCAATAAAGGTGTCATTTATTCTTCATTTAGTAGACTAGTACATGCACAATATATACTGTGCATGTACTACTCTACTATTGTGCATGTATCCTTCTCTTTGTGTGTAGGAAAATGTATATTTCACGTGGTAAAATTTTTTTTTTCATACTTTTGGGTGTCTTGCACGGATTAATTTGATTTCCATTATTTCTTATGGGGAAAATTCATTCACATACCGATTATTTCGCATACCAATGAGCCCTCTTGCACGGATTAAAATCGGTATGCGGGGTCCACTGTATACTCAAAAATTCTAGCGGCTTCAAATCAAGCAGGAGAAAGTTGGTAAACCAACATGTGAGAGAATGGGTCTGTGTGGTCAGTGTGCACCATATAAAAAAAATCCTGCAGCACAGAGTGCATAATGAGAAAAAAAAACTGACCGTTTTATTTTTGGATTAAAATGCTGAATTTGTGGAGTATTTTTGTACAGTATTTATGGTTGCATTCTCATTTTCTTGGTCTCATTTGACAGAATGGAAAACATATAGAAATATAGGTGATTTTGATTGGTTTTACTATGAAAAGAACCTTGAAATGGAGCTCAAAGTAGGGGAAATGTTTGATTTTTGCCAATGTTCAAAAGTAAAGAAATGATGTCATTGTCCAATAAAGGGCCAACTAGCCATTCTAATATGCAGTCATGAATGGGTCGACAATATTTATACAATTATTACAATATTACAGTATTCTGCATAACAGTAAATCTTCTATTTTTTGTTTGAATAAAAATTCAAAATAGAAAGCAAGAGTAATATCAGAGGGGCCTGGGGACATGACTGATGAAGAAAGAAAATGTTATTTTAGAGCCAGGAATGTCTGCATTGTTCATTCTGGACCCTATTTTGAAACTGGCATATTTTTTAATTTGCGTGAAATTGGCCAAATTGCAAATTTCTGACCACGTTATTGGGTAGTTGAAATTGGTAAATGGGAAGTTTCTTGTACTCAATCGATAGAAAAAAATGGAGTTCTAAAGAAATAGCTATGAGTCTGGTCGACTGGCACAATGAAATTAGCCGAAAATAGGGCTCAAAGTGGGCGAAATCGCTCATTTGTAAATGCAGTATCGCCGAGGTCGCTGACTTCGCGAGAGCATAATTCCATAAGTTTTCCATCAAATTTCGTTCTTTTGGCATCATTGCCATCAGGAAAAGATTCTCTATCATTTCATAAGAATTTTTTTTTTTTTCAAAAATTTTTCAATACTAGTCGACACCTCAGGATTTGGGGTTTCGACAGTCAAGGGGTTAAACGTTCTAAATGCTAAACAGTAGTCACTGGTCATGTAGTAGTGACGCAACTGGAGTTTACACCCCTCATACCCCCGCCCCTGGATTTCATGGGGGTGACACCAAAGATGCCGCCCCGGGTGACACCAACCCTAGCAACGCCTCTGCTTCCTTCTAGCTCAAGAAGACTAAATGGAGTGGCAGCAATTATCTGCTGGATAACATTCTTTCTTTAAAGCTGGTCAATCTAGCACAGAAAAAGGTTTGGATTGATTTTAGCCTGTATAGGTCCCAATTTGGTTATTTTGGAAGAAATTGGAAAAAACAAAAAAACAGTGGTCCCTCGTTGTTCGTAATTAATCCGTTCCTGGAGCCGTTACTATAAACAAAATTTACGATTTATGAATCAATTTTCCCCATAAGAAATAATGTAAATACAATTAATCCGTTCCTGACACCCAGAAGTATTAAAACAAAAAATTTTTTAACATGAAATATACATGTAGTACATAAACAATACAATGGGAAATAATGAATGAAACATTAACAGCATAACACTTACCTTTATTGGAGATTCTTCTTAGTGTATGGGAGACTGGAGGAGGAGAGAGAGTGGATTGTTTATAGTTTGGAAGGGGAATCCCCTTCCATTAACACCTCAGGTACCATTTGCTTTTCTGGGGTTGCTTCTCTTCTCTGTTTCTTAATGCCACTAGGACCACCTTGAGAGTCACTGGAGTCCTGTCTCACAAAATAACTGTGGAGAGAGCTCTGTTTCTGGCGTCTCTTTAACACTTCCCTAAAATGGCCCAAGACTTTGTCACTGAACATGTTGCCAACCTGGCTTGCAACAACCTTGTTAGGGTGATGTTTCTCCATAAACCTTTCCATCTTACCCCACATAGTAAAAATCTCTTTAATTTCTAAAGAAGGCACCTTCTTCCATCTCTCTTCCTCCTCCTCTGCAGCAAGATTCTGAGCTGCGATGTGTTGCTCTTCCTGCTGAAGCTCTTGCAGCTCCTCAGTGGTGAGCTCTTCATTGTGGTCTTCCACCAATTCTTCCACATCCTCCAAACTCACATCCAACCCCATGGAACTCCCCAGTGCCACAATTGATTTTACAACAGACAGAGGCTCATTAGGGTCAGTCCCAAATCCTTCAAAATCCCTCTTGTCGACACAATCTGGCCACAATTTTCTCCAGGCAATGTTCAAAGTCCTGGTAGTCACTCCCTCCCAAGCCATACCTATAAGGGTTATGCAGTGGAGGATGCTGAAGTGTTCTCTCCAAAATTCCCTTAGGGTCAAGTGAGTGTCTGTGGTCACAGTCAAGCACCTGTGAAACATTGCTTTTGTGTAGTTTTTTAAAGTTTGCAATAACCTGCTGGTCCATGGGCTGGAGGAGAGGAGTGGTATTCGGGGGCAAGAACTTTACTGTGATGAACCCAAACTCCTCGAAAATTAGGTCATCCAAGTTTGGAGGATGAGCAGGTGCATTGTCCATTACTAGCACGCACTTGAGATCCAATTTCTTTTCCAGGAGATACTCCTTCACACTAGGGCCAAACACTTCATTGAACCACTCGACGAAAATTTCCCTTGTGACCCATGCCTTACTATTAGATTTCCAAAACACACACAATTTACTCTTCATAACATTGTTTTTCCTGAACACTCTGGGATTTTCAGAATGGTACACTAGTAATGGCTTCACTTTGAAATCCCCACTAGAATTAGCGCAGAACATTAGCGTCAGCCTGTCTTTCATAGGCTTATGTCCTGGCATTGCCTTTTCCTCTTGTGTAATGAAGTTCCTCTTTGGCATTTTCTTCCAAAAGAGGCCTGTTTCGTCACAATTGAACACTTGTTCAGGTTTCAGTCCTTCAGCCTGTATGTACTCCTGGAATTCGTGCACATATTTTTCAGCAACCTTGTGGTCCGAACTGGCAGCCTCACCATGCCTTACCACACTGTGTAATGCCAGTACGGTTCTTAAATCTCTCAAACCAGCCTTTGCTGGCCTTAAATTCACTCACTTTACCACTATTTGCAGGCAATTTCTTTACCAAATCTTCACGCAACTGCCTAGCCTTTTCACAAATAAACGAAGTCATAAGAGTATCACCTGCTAATTGTTTCTCATTTATCCACACCAATAATAGCTTCTCAACCTCTTCCAGTACTGGTGATCTCATTTTTGTCAGCATAGTTACTCCCTTTGCAACAACAGCATCCTTTATTTCATTTTTCTTGACCACTATGGAACATAAGGTTGTGTAGGGTTTCTTATACATCCTGGACAGTTCGGCCACACTTGTACCACTTTCATATTGTTCAATGATGGTTTTCTTAAATTCAGTCGTATTTCTCACCTTCTTTGCCACAGGCTTGGCACTAGGAGCTTTCTTTGGAGCCATGGTAGCTTATTTAGTACTTGCAAGCACTAAAATAAATGGAATATTATGAAATATTTTGCTGGAGCACGCGAGAGGACCTTCGCTCACTGGTAAACAATGCCAGACTGGCTGCCGCCCTGGCTCACGCCGTGCGTACGCGTCCCGGACGAACTACAACTCACGAGTCAACCTATGAAAAGCGAGTCCATGTTTATACGAAAATACCCCTATGATTGGCGAATTTTACGATTGCCGGGAACTACGAAAAGCGGAGAACCACTGTACTGCTCTTCATGTGATAATTTGAATTTTTTTATTATTATTATCACACTGGCCGATTCCCACCAAGGCAGGGTGGCCCGAAAAAGAAAAACTTTCACCATCATTCACTCCATCACTGTCTTGCCAGAAGGGTGCTTTACACTACAGTTTTTAAACTGCAACATTAACACCCCTCCTTCAGAGTGCAGGCACTGTACTTCCCATCTCCAGGACTCAAGTCCGGCCTGCCGGTTTCCCTGAACTCCTTCATAAATGTTACTTTGCTCATGCTCCAACAGCATGTCAAGTATTAAAAACCATTTGTCTCCATTCACTCCTATCAAACACGCTCACGCATGCCTGCTGGAAGTCCAAGCCCCTCGCACACAAAACCTCCTTTATCCCCTCCCTCCAACCTTTCCTAGGCCGACCCCTACCCCGCCTTCCTTCCACTACAGACTGATACACTCTTGAAGTCACTCTGTTTCGCTCCATTCTCTCTACATGTCCGAACCACCTCAACAACCCTTCCTCAGCCCTCTGGACAACAGTTTTGGTAATCCCGCACCTCCTCCTAACTTCCAAACTACGAATTCTCTGCATTATATTCACACCACACATTGTCCTCAGACATGACATCTCCACTGCTTCCAGCCTTCTCCTCACTGCAACATTCATCACCCATGCTTCACACCCATATAAGAGCGTTGGGTTCTTAATTTGAATGTGCATCAAATTTGCTGCAAGCCTTCCTTGCTCATAACATGATAATGCAACTTCTGAGCAGTTTCATGCTTAAAGTGCTTCTGCATTTTAGGATATTGGTCTCTTTGAAAGGTTTGAATTAGATTTGGACTGTATATGTCCTAATTTACAATTTTCATGAAGAAATTTGGATGTTACCTTCTATATGATGACTTAGTAATGTCACTTGATTCCCTTCAATCTTCATTATTAATATTTCACTGCATAATCAACTTATGCCACACTCTGCACTATTCCACTCACAACCATCGAGGCACAAGGGACTATGATTATGAAATATGGGGATGTCTATTAGAGTAGTGAATATATGCACATTGTTTACTTTTAAATTTTTCTATTTTTCAGTGCTTGTCATTAAAGTTTGAAAATTTTTTAAACTGTACAGTGTTGGCAAAAAGAATCTGAACCTCCCCTTTATTACAAAAAGGGTTAAAAAAGTAACAATATACAGTGGAACCTCGGTACTCGACCTTAATTTGTTCCAGGAGGCTGTTCGAGTATTGAGCGAATTTTTCCCAACCAATTTTCATATTGGATGACTGTTATCACTTATCTTCGTAGGCCCCATGGTGACTTATTTATACAAATACAGTGGACCCCCAAGTTTCGTGATTAATCCGTTCCAGAGAGCCCGCCGAAGGTCGAAATTCACGAAACTCGAAACCATTTTCCCCATAAGAATAATGGAAATAAGATTAATCCGTTCCACTCACCCAAAAATATTAAAATAAAATATTTTTTTTCAAATTAAATAAAGATTTACATAATGATAACAATCAGAAATCAAATACATGCATTTAAAATAAATAATAAAAACATTACACTTACCTTTACTGAAGACTTCTGGGTGGATGGAAGATGGGAGGAGGTTGAACTGAGGCGAAACGTTTCATAATAAAGATACCTAACTGTTGCATATGTGTCTTACCTAACAACCTGTCGGTATTTTATACCATTTTAATGTTCAATCTGTCAGACACTGCAACACAAGGGTATCTTGGTACAGACCTGCAATCAACTTCGACAACTTCCACTAGTGAGAGCGGCTGGATTTGAGAGGGACCTGACCTCTCTACATCTGAGTTCTTACCTCTTCTAGTGACCTACGTCTCACCTCTTGGCGCTATATAAGCTCCATTCTGTCACTTCATCTCCATATTGTTTCATACTATGGAACAATGCTCTTCTCCAGACTGAGGGACTGACCACCTCAAAACTTTAAGGGTGATGGACTGATTACATCGTCTTCAAGTATCTTCTGCTTCTATCAACTTTTCTGTACTCGACTGAAGAAGCCTACTGTGTAGGCGAAACGTTTCATAATAAAGATACCTAACTGTTGCATATGTGTCTTACCTAACAACCTGTCGGTATTTTATACCATTTTAAAGTTCAATCTGTCAGACACTGCAACACAAGGGTATCTTGGTACAGACCTGCAATCAACTTCGACAACTTCCACTAGTGAGAGCGGCTGGATTTGAGAGGGACCTGACCTCTCTACATCTGAGTTCTTACCTCTTCTAGTGACCTACGTCTCACCTCTTGGCGCTATATAAGCTCCATTCTGTCACTTCATCTCCATATTGTTTCATACTATGGAACAATGCTCTTCTCCAGACTGAGGGACTGACCACCTCAAAACTTTAAGGGTGATGGACTGATTACATCGTCTTCAAGTATCTTCTGCTTCTATCAACTTTTCTGTACTCGACTGAAGAAGCCTACTGTGTAGGCGAAACGTTTCATAATAAAGATACCTAACTGTTGCATATGTGTCTTACCTAACATGGGAGGAGGTGATAGGAGGAAGGTGTACACTATTGTTTGGAAGGAGAATCTCCTTCCATTAGAACTTTAGGTAGCAAGTCCTTATCTGGGGTTACTTCCCTTCTTCTTTTAATGCCACTGGGAACAACTTGAGAGTCACTGGACCCCTGGCACACAAAATATCTATACAGAGAGGTCTTTTTCTGGCGTTTCTTTAAGATTTCCCTGAAGTGGGACACAACACTGTCATTGTACATGTTGCAGATATGGCTTGTTTCAGCTTGGTCAGGGTGATACTTTTCAACAAAACTTTGCAACTCATTCCACATTCCATACATGTCCTTAATCACTGAAGAAGGCACCTCATCCACTCCCTCTTCCTCCTCTGAAGCAAGTTCCTCGGCTGTGGTCTGATGCTGTTCCAGTTGAAGCTCTTGCAGTTCGTCAGTGGTTAGCTCTTCCCTGTGGTCCTCCACCAACTCTTCCACATCCCCGTCACTCACTTTATTTACCAAAGGGCTTGCACTAGCTTTCCTTGGGTCCATGATGACTTATTTAGCAGTTGCAAGCACAAAAAACAATGGATTATTATGAAATGTATTGTATGAACCCGCGGGGTGATGGTCACGTGTTGGTAAACAATGACACACTGAGCATGAATGGCGAGGGAGACTGGCTTTGTGTGCGCGGTGATGGGTGGATGGGTACTGGACGGTCGCCGAAACACAAGTTTTTTCACGAAATTCGAGGCCAAATTTTTCCAAAACAACTCGCCGAAGGTCAAATTTCGCGAAAGTCAAGGCTGCCAAAACTCGGGGGTCCACTGTAACATAAAAAACACCCAAAAATGTGAAGAAACATGAAGTAGTTTACAGCAAAGTTCTAGTAGGTTGTGTTTGCTTGGTCGAATGTCAAGCAAATGGCTAGCTACCAAGCAATTATTTTACTGAACAAAGCGTCGAATACCGAATTGTTCGAGTAGGGAGCTGTTCAAGTACTAAGGTTCCACTGTAAATTAAAGCGCAAACACTGTAATACCTGGTACAGTGGACCCCCACATAACGATATTAATCCATTCATGAGAGCTCATTGTTATGCGAAATTATCGTTATGCGAATGAATTTTCCCCATAAGAAATAATGGAAATCAAATTAATCCATGCAAGACACCCAAAAGTATGAAAAAAAATTTTTACCACATGAAATATACATTTTCCTACACACAAAGAGAAGGATACATGCATAATACTAGAGTAGTACATGCACAGTATATATTGTGCATGTACTACTCTACTAAATGAAGAATAAATGACACTTACCTTTCTTGAAGATGCAGCAATGACTGATGAGACACTGTGTCCTGGGAGTGCCTTTTCCTCCTGAGTACTGTAGGTCCTGTTTGGCATTTTCTTCCAGAACAGGCCTTATCACACTGTGTATGCCACTACAATTCTTAAATCTCTCAAACCAACCTTTGCTGGCTTTAAATTCACCAATATGAGCACTAGTTCCAGGCGTTTTTCCCTGTTCACCTGGGTGTTAGTCGACTGGTGTGGGTTACATCCTGGGAGATAAGATTAAGGACCCCAACGAAAATAAGTTAGACAGTCTTCGATGACACTGACTTTTTTGGGTTATCCTGGGTGGCTAACCCTCTGGGGTTAATTGTTTCTTGGTATTCTCAATAAGCCACACCAACAACGGTGCTACAGCAGCAGTAGCAGCAGCAGCAGCTGACAGTGCTACAGCAGCAGCTGACAGTGCTACAGCAGCAGCAGACAATGCTACAGCAGCAGCAGATGGTACTACAACAGCAGCAGCAGCAGCAGCAGCTGACGGTGGTACAGCAGCAGCAGCAGCTGATGGTGCTACAGCAGCAGCAGCAGCTGACAGTGCTACAGCAGCAGCAGACGATGCTACAGCAGCAGCAGACGATGCTACAGCAGCAGCAGACGGTACTACAGCAGCAGCAGACGGTACTACAGCAACAGCAGCAGCTGACGGTGGTACAGCAGCAGCAGCAGCAGCTGACAGTGCAGCAGCAGCTGACAGTGGTACAGCAGCAGCAGCAGCTGATGGTGCTACAGCAGCAGCAGCAGCTGACAGTGCTACAGCAGCAGCAGCATCAGCAGTTGACCATGGTACCACAGTATTTCGATAATATTTCTCACCCTTTTTACCACAGGGTTGGCACTAGAAGCTTTCTTGGGGCCCATGGTCACTTATTTTGCAGATAAAATCACCAAAAACACTGTAATAATACGAAATGTTACGATTGTATGCTTGGATGTTACTGCGGAGGCTGGCTTGTAAACAATGCCACCGGCGGAACATGTGAGGCTGGCTCAGGCTGCACATTAGACGCGTCTTGGACGAATAGTGTTAAGCGGGTTTTTTAGCGGTATGAGAGGCAAAATCTTAGCGATAAAATGTATCGGTATGCGGATTTAACGTTATGTGATGCCAACAGTATGCGGGGGTCCACTGTACTTAAATTAATATACAGTGGACCCCCGCCCAACGAACGCATAGCGTTACATTAAATCTGCCATACGAAGCATTTGAACGCAAAAATTTTGCCTCGCCTCACGATAAAAAACTCGCCTTACGTGATTCATCCAGGACGCGTCCCACGTGTGGCCTCAGTGCCAGTGTTTACAAGGAAGCCAGTGCGGTCACATTTACACATACATTCAGTACATTTCACATTATCCCAGTGTTTTTAGTGCTTGTAACTGCAAAATAAGTCACCATGGACCCCAAGAAAGCTTTTAGTGCCATGCCTGTGGTAAAAAGGGCAAGAGTTAGTATGGAATTGAAAAAAGAGATTAAGGAAATGTGTGCAAAGTGGGTTGAACTGCAAACCCTTACGGATGAAAATCACCCTGACACAGCTACTGCAAGCCGTGTTGGCAACCTGTACAATGACAATGTTATGGCCCATTTTAGGAATGTCTTAAAGGAACAGGAGGTACAGAGCTCTCTGGACAGATTTGTTGTGCGACAGAGGTCCAGTGATTCTGAAGCTGGTCCTAGTGGCATTAAAAGAAGAAGGAAAGTAACCCCAGAAAAGGACTTGCTACCTCAAGTCCTAATGGAAGGGGATTCCCCTTCTAAACATTAACTTCCACACTCTCCCCTCCTCCCATCCCATCAATCATCACCAGATCTTCAATAAAGGTAAGTGTCATGCATTCTATTCTTTGTAGAGTAGCAATTGTGCATGTCTTCTTTAGTTTGTGTGTATTAAAATTAATATTTCATGTGGTAAAAAAAAAAAATTTTCATACTTTGGGGTGTCAGGAAGGGATTAATCAGATTTCCTTCATTTCTTATGGGGAAAATTAATTCGGCTAACTATAATTTCGGCTAACGATAATTTCGGCTTACGATGAGCTCTCAGGAACAGATTAATATCGTAAGGCAGGGGTCCACTGTATTGTCATCTCTTCCTTCTCCTTGATGACCATATGAAAACATCTTGGCATGCTTTCACTCAGATTCCTGAAGTAATCACTGGATAACTGGTTGACCCAAATATCCTTGATCAACTGCTGAAGGCACAACAAGGATGAAATGTGGCAGGACTCCATCTTCTTTTCCATGATATTCCAGGCATTCTCAATAGGATTGAGATCTGGACTGTTTCCTAGCCACAGTAAAACCTCAATGTTTTTCTCAGTAAGCCACATTATTACTTTGTTGGTCAAGTGACATGGGCCACTATCATGCATAAAGGTGGTAGAGCTGTGAATTTCGAAAATATTCAGCAGGCAGTCCTTGAGAACGGTGATAAATTGGTCAGCATTCATTGTAATGTTGTGGGTAAGGAAGTACAAATCAACCACAAATCATGAAAAATTGAATGTTTTATAGCTCTTACTATTTATGCTGGGTTGTACTGCTGAAAGAGGGGCACCTCGACCTGTTTTAATGACCCTGAGTGCACTGATCACACGACTTTCCAATCACCAAAACCCTAGTGTACATACTGCCTGGCAACCTACTTCAGGTGTTCCTTCTTCAAACAGGACATAAGCAGGGGTTTCCTTACAGCACGATGACTTGGAAGGTGAAAATCTGTTTGTAGGTAATACGATGGATGCGCTGAATCGAGAGGTCACCAATGAGTTCAGGGTGCATTTGTTTGAGCAGAGTTGCAGTCATATGTGAATCTCTGCATGGTTTTCTGTGTAGAACGTTGTATGTGTGTTTAGACACACTCTTTGACCATCCAGAATGAGGTTTGGTAGCAGGAATGACATCTGGTAGGAAGCAGCAAATAACACTATTACCAGTGGTGGCTCATCCATAGGAACTGCAGAGCTGCAGTTCCCCCAGATGCTCACTGCCAGACATATGACTTCATCAAACTTACGTTAAAATAATTTGCAACAGGAAAAATCTGTTATATGTTGTTTTCAATGCATTTTTAAGTGATTTTTTTTTTTTTTGAAACGAGATAAAAAATGATTAAAAATAGAAGTTTGATGCGGTACAATAGCATAGGTATTACTGGCATTACGAGCCACCACTATTACATTGGATTTTACTCATCCAGTGCAATGACATATTTCCTTTATGGTAACTTTTTCTTGTCTCCTAGTCAATATACAGATTCTTTCCTCCCTATTTAACTTTGAACAACTCATATTTATCAACTTGGCACAAAATTACATGGCAGTAAATATTTTGGCTAAAAATCCTGGACACTTAGGGTGGAGATATGCAAATGAACACTTTTTCTCACTGCCATATGCAGGTACACTGCGAAGTGATATGTATCTTGCATGAACTCAGAGCTGACAGATACCTCCAGAAAACACTCAGATGAAGTATAACATCAAATATGCAATATGAATCCAGACCATTTTATACTGCTTATAATAAAGGCTACATCACCTTTATGCATAACAGCATCCCCTGTCACAAGGCCAAAAAATGTACGCAAGTAGCTTGCTGAGAAAAATATTGAGGTTTTACAGTGCCCAGGTGTGGCATGTGAGAAGAGTGTTACAATTAATTTGACATTTATCATAAGAACATAAGAAAGAAGGAACACTGCAACAAGCCTACTGGCCTATGCGAGGCAGGTCCAATTCTCTCACCGGCTTAAGCCAATTCCTTAACCTAGTGAGGTCACACACCCATTAGCACACCCTCTCAAACCAGAAAATTGGTAATTCAGAGTACAGCAGTTCTGGGGCCCCACTGCTGTATTAATTGTCCAGTTCAATCCATCAA
The DNA here is from genome assembly GCF_026875155.1 of Cherax quadricarinatus. Taxonomy (NCBI): domain Eukaryota; kingdom Metazoa; phylum Arthropoda; class Malacostraca; order Decapoda; family Parastacidae; genus Cherax; species Cherax quadricarinatus. Next base: position 66,629,062 of record NC_069411.1, on the reverse strand, counting down.
TCAGATGAGAGCCAGCTCCAAAGCCAAGATGACCTCACACCTACCTGTGTAGCTGAGGGGCAGACTCGTGGTGCTAGCCAGGCCTGCTCTTGCTTTGAGTGGCTCTTTGCTCTAATCTTATTGTTATGCTGCTAACATGACTTTATAAATATCATACATAGTGTTGAAGGAATAAATGGGTAAAGAAAAATTGCCACTTCTGAATTTGTTGGTAATAACAGGGAATAGTCCAGACCTCAATCCTATTGAGAATACATGTACTTGGAATATCATGATGAAGATGGAATCTTGCCACATATCATCCATGTTGTGCCTGCTGCAGTAGATCAAGGACAATTGGGTCAACCAGTTATCCATTGATTACTCCAGGTAACAGAGTGAAAACATGTGCAAATAGCTTCATATGGTCATCAAGGCCAAGGGGGAGATGACAAAATATTTATGCATGTACCAAATTCAAATTCGAATTCAAAGTTTATTCTCTATAAGGATTACAATGCTGAGTTTACAGAATTTGGTTATTGTGTGGTTTACATGTAGTAAAATAATAATTACAGAGTGTACCACTAGAACACCTAGCATGGCTAGGCATTTCGGGCAGACTTAGATTAAATCTTAAGTTTAAAATATTACAAAATTATGAGGTAAGTTGGTATTATGGCTAAGTGACTAAATACTAGTTTGTGAGTTTAGCAATGTGAATGCTTTTGTTTTGGCACTATACATAGTTTCAGTATTGGAGTATCACAGGCCAACTTATGACTAGTTAAGATTCATTATTTTGAGACTGAGATTGATATTTCTGTTTATGGTCAAATGGGTGAGTGAGTGTAAGTGTGAACCACCAGGTGGCATTCATATAATTAGTTGACAGATGTTTTCTGATGGTAGTTTTGAAGGTGATGAATGTGTCTGCAGTTTTAGAATTTTCAGGTAGGGTGTTCCAGATTTTAGGGCCTTTGACATACACAAAGGTTTAGTAAAGGTTTAGTCGGACACAGGAAATGTCATAGAGATGTTTGTGTCTGGTGTTGTGCCTGTGGGTTCTGTCACAACTATCAAGAAAGCGTTTTAGGTCAAGGTTAATATTGGAATTTAAGGTCCTGTAGATGTAGACTGCACAGTAGTAAGTGTGGATGTACTGAACAGGGAGTAAGTTTAGATCTATGAAGAGTGGGGGGGGGTGTTGCCAGGGATGGAATTTAGTGATTATTCTTACTGCGGCTTTTTGTTGGGTTATTATTGGCTTTAAGGTGTGTTGCTGCAGTTGAACCCCAAGCACAGATAGCATAGGTGAGGTATGGATATATAAGTGAATGGTATAGTGTGAGAAGGGCAGTTTGCAGCACGTAGTATTGTATCTTGGAGAGGATCCCAACAGTTTTGGATACTTTTTTGGTTATGTGTTGGATATGGGTGCTGAAGTTCAGGTTGTTGTCGAGGTATAAGGCCTAGGAATTTTCCTCATTATGCCTGCAATTAGAGTGTTGTCGATCTTAATGTTAATTTGCGCATCTCCTGCTCTGCTACCAAACATAATGTAGTAGGTTTTGTCAGCATTAAGCGTAAGTTTATTGGCTGTCATCCAGTCGATATTTTGATCAGCTCCTCATTAACAATGGGAGTTGAGGGTGGCAAGATTAGGATGAGAGATGACATAAGTGTGTCGTCAGCAAAGAGAATGGGGTTCAGGTGTTGAGATACGTTTGGGAGATCATTGATGTATATGAGGAAGAGCAGGGGACCAAGGACACTTCCCTGCAGAACTCCAGTATCAAGTGGCTGTGTTGTTGATGCTGTGTCTTAATGGTGACATACTGATACCTATTAGTAAGGTAAGATTTGAAATATGCAAGCGCATGGCCTCTTATACCATAATGGTCAAGTTTGTGGAGTAGGATGCCATGGTCTACTGTGTCAAAAGCTTTTCTTAGGCCAATAAAAATTCCTAGTGGATATAACTTATTTTCCAATGCTGTGTAAAGCAGATCTAGCTTTTTTATGATTGCATCGTTAGTGCTTTTATTTTTCCTGAATCCAAATTGGCAGGGGTTGAGTATGTTTTGTGCCGTTATAAATGAATATAGTCTCCTGTGCACGAGTTTCTCATGGATTTTGGATAGCAATGGTAAGTTTGATATTGGCCTATAGTTGTTTAAATCTGTTGGATCACCACCTTTATGTATTGGTGTAATCCTTGCCGTCTTGAGTAGTTTCGGGAAGGTGCTAGTTTCTAGTGACTTGTTAAAAAGTAATCAGCAATTACAATGAAAAATGGAGTGTACATAAATGAGTGTCTAACAAAAAAACGTCAAAACCTTCTGTTCAGGCTGAGAAAACTTAAACAGGAAAACAAAATACACCAGTGTTTCACGCGAGATGGGAAAATACTAGTAAGGAAAACATCACAGGACAACAATATACCATCTCAAATGAACACGATTTCTCTACCTTCCTTAGAAAAGCTGACATTTCTGTAACAGATTAGATAAGTGCCCTTAATACATATATACGTGTGGTACATATAGTGTACATTACTATTATATTGTGCATAATTATTTTTATTATTTTCATCACTAGCTAATGCCAACTACCTCCAATACTCTATACTTCTTTCTTACTGCTATTAATTGCTCATAATTTTAAACTACAAGTCAAATCTTACTCCAAATAATAATATTCATTATTCTTACCTGTCCATTTAATTTGTTTATCACTACTTGTTTTTTTAGTCACTTTTCATTGTGTATGCAATTAGTGTAATATTCCAATTACTTTTTTGCAAGTACCAAAACTATCTTTGCTAGCTAGTACCAACTACCTCATTTTTTTTTTACTTTTATTGTGCAATAAACTGCTCAATTTATTTAATATTACAAATCAGATCTTACTCCTAAACCAATATTATTTCATAGTGACCACCTGTCCATTTAACTTTGTTTACCATTACTTAATTTTAGTCCCTTATATATTTTCTCCTTTATTTTAGCTTTATATAACTACCCTAGTTTATATATTCACAATTGTTAAAATAATCAAGGTGCTATTCTCAGGTGCTAAGTAGAATAAGTTCACAATTTTGCCATTATATTCCAAAGCTCATTATTTGATTACCACTTTATTGTTCACCACAACTTATATTAGTCCCTTTTATATTATTATTTTATACTATAATTCTAACTTTAAAGAATTACCTTTATAGTACTACCTACTATCATATTCCCAAGCTCCATTATTTGATCATCACTATATTTGTATTAGTCCCTTTTATATTGTCTCCTTTATTTTAGCTTAAAAAAAAAAAAAAAAAAAAAACTATTTTTAGCTCATTATTTTACATTTGTTAAATAATTCATTGCTTTTTTTTAGCTTAAGACTATTTACTTTTTTTTATATTTAAATTTTCCGGAAAACTATAGATTCACTACAAATTTTAAGATTACAACTTGACCCAAAACACCAATCTCTTTTTTTAAAAGACTTAAATGAATAAAAACATTTAAACTGTAATTACTACACTGCAAAAACAACCCCAAAGGCACTTCTAAAGTCCCAACAACAAATAACTATTTTAAAAACTACAAAAACAAAACCCTTTTAAGCAAGCATTACGATGCCCTCATAGCATTACTAAATTCCTTACATCCCCATTATGTCCATCATTACACTAACTGAAACCTTCCTAAACCTAAGTACAATGCCCTATCCCTTTCCCTGGTTCACAGCCTTTACACAATTTGTAGGCCAGCCCAAACAAGGGGGGGGCACAGCCATATACTCTAAAGACCAACTAAAAATTATCACAATTCTTCCCCACAAGGGTTTAACAGGGGGAAATAAAATACCCAAAATTTCCCAAATCCAAATACCTAAAAAAACCTCTCACATTGATAAACATCACAGAGTTCCACAGTCAAACATTACCAAATTTTAGTAAAAACCTGGGAAAGAAATGAAACCTGGCACGCATGAACAAAGATCATTTACTACCTCAGGGACTTCAATAAAAAATTTTCCTGCAAGCCAGGACCCAAAAGTTACGAATTCACAAAACAAAAAGAGTAACGGGTATTTTTGCTCCCAAAACTTTAAAAAAACCTAAAAAGATTTTACAGAAAATAAGTTTTCCCCTACTTGACCACATCTGGCCCAAACCCCAAATACCCCCTTTTAAAAAATCCCCCCAAAAATTAAACAGATAATACCAAAAGACCATACCCGACTTTCCTCATAAAAAACTCTTGGTAAATTCCCCCAAAGGGACCCCTACAAAGTCACCTTCAGACTTAAAAATGAAGGCACCCCCCAAATTAATAACTTCACAAACAGCAGTAGAAAAACATTGACGCACACTGACAGAAATCTATACAAATTTTGGGACGAAGGGAAATTAAAAATTTTTCAAAAAAAAGACCCAAAACCTCTAAACAAGCACCCCCAAAAAAACTAAACAGATGACAGCTAAGAGACTAAAACAGTCCCTGGCTAACACCCACATTCTCAAATCCTAAATCAAAACACCAATATAAAAACAGTACAGAATGGGTCAATAACCAGAGACCAAACAAAACGTTACTCGTCAATCCTAACCAGCCGTTTAAAAAGGCAAAAAAATTGTATTATGAAACAAAATTATCCAACTTACGAGGGGGATATAAAAAAGACCGGGGAAAACCCCAATCAGAAATTCTAGGAACAAAAAAGATATCAAAAAATTTGCGAAAAAAAATTTAAGCAAAACAGAAAAACCCCAATTTCCCCCCAACAAAAAACAGCAAACAGACTCAATGATTTCTTCTCCACTATAGGACAAAACCTTCCCAAATTTAAAATCCCAACTAAAAGATCCCCCAAAAAAAAAAAAAAAAAAAAATGAAACCTCCCCGGGCAACTCCCCCAACACACTTTTCCCAGCCCCCGACTAACCCAAAAACAAATTTCTCCCTTATACCCAACACACTAAAAAAAAAAGGGCAGGAAAAATTTAAATCCTTCCCAAACCCTTTTAAAATACAAAAAAGTGTCCCACAAGTGCATCCCCAAATTTCTTTAAAACACTCTTTAACAAACCCAAATTGAATCCTCCCCCTTTCCCCCTAAGTACTAAAAATAGAAAGGGGTCACCCCGATCCAAAAAAGGAGGAGACCAAACAATTTGAATAACAATGGGCCAATATCCAACTTACCCCCTCCCAAAAAATCTTCAAAAAATTAAATTCATAAACAAAATCTCTCCTACCTTACCCTCCCAAAACAAACCCCAACCCCTCCCAAATTTTGGTTTTCGGGCCTAAAAAAAATACTAATGATCATTATACACTTTCCAAGAACATATAAACACGAAATAGAGAAAAAAGATCCCCACTGGGATCTTCATTGCCCTTTACGTAAATTTTTTGATACAGTTGCCCATGACTTGCTCCCGTAAAATTGTCCACAAATGGTATAAGGGGGCCCCCCCCTCAACTACCTCAAGTCATACCCCCAGAAACAGAAGCCAAAAATGTGTAGGGAAAATTTGGGCAAACCCTCCCCACAACCAATTACATTTGGGTGCCCCCACGGGGAAAAGGCCCTTTTGGCCCTTTTCTCTTTCTCCTATACATAAATGACCTACCAAATGCTTCGAAATTTACTCAAACCCACACTATTTGCAGATTTACACTACATACTTTTTCCCCCCCCCCGAGCCCAGTCACGCTACCTTTCCCTTTAAAAACCCAATTTTTAAAAAATAAACTACCCGGATGAGAACTAAAAAACCCACACTAACCCTTGACAAAACCTACTTCAGTTTAGTTTTTGGGAACAGAGCCACAGATGTCCCCTTAACATAAAGATAAAAAGGGTCACCTATCCCAAAGCTAACAGAGGGAAAATTCTTAGGGAAACCACCTTGATAATAGACTCAAATTTCATACACATAACAACAAATTTCTTTTAAAAAATTTCCCAAAACTGTTTGGCATACTATCGAAGATACGGTACTATGGGTTTCCCCATCCCCCTCCGGGGCCCCATAAAACACTCTCTTATTTTTCCCCTACTCACCTATGGAATTTGGCATGGGGCTTTAACCAAAAAGAACCATCTCCCGACCACTAATTGCCCAACAAAAGGGTTCAGTTAAATGATAACCAAAATTTTCACTTAGGCAACACACTCCACCAATATTTAAAAAACACTAAACCTCCTCACCAAACAAAACATCCATAACCCAAATACGCACCTATTACCAAAAATAGAACACTTAACTCTGATATTAACCCTCCCTCAAACAACCCCCTTGCCAACCTCAACAGAACCAGAACCCTAACACAAGGCACGATCCACTCTTTGATGTTCCTCGTGCCAACCACCCCAAAGTTAAAAAAAACCCAAAAGCACATAAAAGGCCCTAAAAACTGGAATTTTATTACCTGTAAATAAAAAAAAAACACTTAAAATGTTTTTAAATTCAAGTCTCTTCTCAAAAATTTACTTACTTTACCCAAAAACCCAAAAAAAATACTGAATAAACTGAACCTTAAAATTTTATATCTTTAAAAAGTTTTCTCACAATTATACACATAAAGTTTTAAAACCCAAAACCCCAAACAACTTTTAAATTTTTTTTTAAAAAACACTACCCAACAGAAAAACTCCCAAATTCCCACGGATTTACAACAATGCATACAACCATTTTGACCTTCTTTTTTAATACTCACTTGTGCTTTATAGTAACCTGTTTTACATTTTAAAGTTTTAAACACTGAAATTTTAACATTGCTTAGTTTTATCTTTTAAATAATTTTAAGCCCGCCCTAATTTCCAAAGCATAGTATAAGTGGGTTTGGCATACTGCTCTCCTGAAATTTTTTGTACCCCCGTTTTTGTGCTCAAATTTTTTAAAAAAATAAATAAATAAAAAAAATAAATAAAATGGGGAGAGGGCATGGGGGCCCTCTTGTACAAAATTTGGGGGACATTAGACCGATTCCCTGATTATTTTTTTAAATTTACTTTTTAAAAACTCAGAGAAATTCCCTGGGCTCAGTTGGAGCCAAATAGAAGGAATTTTGGGGGTTCCCAACACAGAAAAGGGCCCCCCTTTAAAGGGAAATTTTTCCTTTCGGCATTCTGCTAATAAAAGCAAAGTCAAAATTTTACCAAAATTTGCTATATGGGAAGCGGTCTTTCAAATACAGTGCCCCCCCCCCCGTTTTGTTTAATTTTTCCTTTCCATATTATTAAAGTCAAGGGAAAATTTTCCCAAAAATTTTAAGGTTTTTTAAAATTACTGCATATTTTAAAATGAAATCTTTATAATTAAAATTAAGTTACCTTACCTAAAATTTTTTTACACACGTGCTTTTGGGGTCAGGGACACATTAAAAAACCGCTAAGTCCTCTCTCTACTCCCTGACGCCAATCTACGTAAAAATAATCACTCTTGGGGAAATTAAATTTCCTTTTTTTTAAAATCAATATGGCAAATTTTTTTAAACCACTATGATAATTTTTTCCCCAAAAATTTTATAAGAAACCCATTAAAATACATAAAACATGATAAATACACCTGAATAAAACTGATGTAAAAATGAAATTTTTTTACAAAGCAGCTGGGGTAGGGGTTTTCCCGGGAAAAATTATGTTTTTCTCTATCAAAAAAAAGGGGGGGGAAATGAAGAAAAATTTTCTTTTTTTTATCCTTTACTCTAATATAGCAATTCACGAAAACCCTTTTGGGTTTTTGGCTTTTTTAATAAATAATTTTAATAATAATTTTTATTATTTTTTATTAAAAAAATTTTTATTATTATTAAAAATATTAAATTTTATTATTAAAAAAAAATAAAAATAATAATATTATTATTATTATTTAAAATTTTCCCTTCACCAAAAATGGTGGTTCTTTGTTTATTCTGAACTAACTTGTACAACTTGTACACAATGTAAGAAATTCAGTGGACCCCCCCCTTAAAGATATTATTTCCCTCCAGAATATGTTCAGGTGGCCCCGAAATGACCGAATTTTTTTCCCAAAAGGAATATTGTGAATTAAAATTAGCCTTTCAACCCCCCAAAAAAACACATACAAACGCACTTTCTTTTAAAAACACTTACATAATTGGCGCAATTTGGGAGGGGATCCCTAAAGCGGGGGTCCCCCCTGTAATTTTTAAATTTTGAGGGAATTTTTATTAAAAAAAAAAATATTGAGGTAAATTTTTTTACAAAAATCTTACAAAAGGGCGGGGAATGAACTAAAAGTAGACACAAAAATTTAAAAACCATTTATTTCCCTTAAAAAAGTATCGTCCACAAACCCGTTCAGTTTGTGTTTTTTAAATTGTCTCAACTCTGATCTCTTTTTCTCTCTCGTTTACTCTTTTGTTAACTAAATTGGGTTCTCTGCCCATGGGGGTCCAAGGGTTGCTGTAAAAAAAAAGAGAAGCCATAAGCCTCTTGCTTTTAAGTGCCCAAAAAAGAGGGATTTTGTCCCTTTTGATTTTTTTCAATAAACACCCTGCCCCCCCCCCCCCCCCCACCTCTCACACATTAAAATTAAAAAATTTTAAGGGGAAATAAAAAGTGTTAAAACCGTGTTAACTTTCCTTTTTTTTGTGTTTTTTAAAGCCTATTTCTATTTTTAACTTTAAAAAAAGTAAGTGTAAACTTGTTTTTCTGGGATTTTGCATATTTTTTTTGTGCTCTGATAATAAAATACTTTGGGGGACCGGTTTGGGACCGGGGGGAGGGGCAACTTAAAATTTTTCTCTCTCAGCCAAACGAGAAAACTGTATGAATCTGCGTTTTGGGGCCCCGCCCCCCCCACCCGCTTTTTTTTTACAATTTTTGGCATGAATTTTTCATTCTTTTAAACCTTTTGTTTATGGGTGGGATCTAAAGGCAAATTTTTAGAAAAAGAATTTTAAAATTTAGGGGAACAAGGAATGTCAAGGGTTTAAAAAATGGCCTGGCCCAAAGTGTAGGTAGCCGGTAGGGGGGCCCCCGGGGGCCCCCACCTACCCGGGTACACCTACCGCTACACCCACAGGGTAACCACACTGACTTTATACAAATACTACTCACCTCTCTTTCCATTTTAAGACCCACACATATTTTTTAAAAATAAAAATGGGGTGGACTGTATGTGCATTTTAAACCCCTCTGGGATGTTTTTAAAAATCGTTATTTAATATTAGACGGGGAGCCCGTGCTACCTAACCGGGGGTACCTCACCTACTTCCTACAAGTAAGTAAATACTTTTACCTCCTCCCTTTCAATTTAAATTACAAAATTTTTGATAAGTAATGAAATTTTCTGTGACTGTATTTTACTTTTGTTTTTTAAAGCCAAAATTTTTTACTAACTTAAAAAATTTAAAAGTAAACTTTTTGTCTGGGATTTAAAAAGCATTTATAAATGGAAAAAAAAGGGGGGTTCCCGCCTTCCCCGGGGATGCCCCACTTTCCCCGGGGACAGCCTGGAACCTAAGCCCCCGTATAAATGGGGCCCCACCGTAAATTTCGTTTTTTGGGTTTTTTAATGTTTTTTTTTTACTTTAAAAGACATCAGAAGAAGAAGAATAATAAAGGGGGGTTCCAAATTTTTTATGCAAGCACTGTAAAGGAAAACCATATGAAATGATTTAAAAAGGGCCCCTTTCCCTAAGAAAATAAAAAAAACCCCATACAATTTTATGTGGGAAAATAAAAATAACTGGGTCCATTTAAATAAAAAATAAATAAGACACCAGGAAGTGATTATAAATATAAAACTATACAAGTAATTACAAAAATGATACCTTATTTCTAATGGATACAACACCATTAGACAGTCCCAGGGCCATGTAAACACCATCATTGGTCCAGGCGCAGCTACATATTCGACTGGTACTCTGCAAGACAATAAACACTTACCACTATATACACTACAATGAGGTCCACAAAAAAAAATTTCCAATTGCGTTTTCATACCATCTTTATGCTCCATTCCAAGAAAAAAAATCACGATGATCCAAAAATTATGAGGGCTCATTTTGGGGTGGTTCACAATTTCAAACTTTCAACCAGAACAATAGTATAGGGCTTCCTGTTTTCTCTAGGAAAAATTAATAATCAGAAAGTAATGTAAGAATGAACAAAATACAGGAGGGCCCCGCTTTACGGCGTTTCGCTTTACGGCGTTCCACTAATACGGACATTTCAAATTATGACCAAAACTCGCTATACGGCTCCCCCCACCTGTCTTTCTAATACGGTCACAGCGGCCCACCGAGTTTGTTTACATTCTCCCTGAGCACATCTCCTTATTATGTCTGGAACTTTCCAAAATTTCAAGTGTTTTAAAGTTATTTTATATTTTATATGTATTGTACTTGATAATTAAACTTGTGTACACCTGTACCTAAAAAACTTACACACTGTGCTGGCATGTAGTACACATTAAAATCACTAAGAGTCTCTCTACTCTTGATGCAATAATAAAAAATAATAATAAAAAATAATAATAATAAAAAATAATAATAATAATAGTAATAATAGTAAAATAATAAATCTTGGGCGCATTAATGTCGCATTTTTACGTTAATATAGACATTTCCCTTAATCTATCTACGATATTTTTTTCAAATTATATAAGAAACACATTATGTAACACACAAACATGATACATGCACCCACAGTATAAAATTTATACAAATTATACGAGATGTTTACCAAACGGTTTGTAGAAGTGTCGAAGAATTACTTTTTCTCTAGCCCGTCACCTGTTACTAGGGATAACTGGGAGAAAAATATTCCTTTCGTATGCCTTCACTTTTTAGCTATAATTCTGTACTAACTTGCACACAGTAAGAGTATTTGTTTTGTGAATTTAATTATTATAATAATAATAAAAATATTATAAGGTAAAAATTTCCCCAAACTCTTACAAATGTACATGAATGAACTAAAACTGGACACGTTTTTAATACCGTCCCATTTCGCCTGACCGAGTGATCGTCCACAACCTGTTCAGTTGTTTACCCCGTCTGAGCTCGGAGTATCATTAAATGTTGTATATTACGTTAATATACACATTTTCATTAATCCATCCGTGATATTTTTTTTCAAAATTATATAAAAAACACGATACATAACATAAATACATAACAACATATGTGTAGAGAACCTAGGGTAACCCAAAAAAGTCAGAGTGACTTACTTCCATTGCCTTCACTCAGAGCATCATTTCTCTCAAAATGATTTAAAATGAGAATGGGAGTGTTCTTCTTCATTTATTCTACCGTATCAATGTAGAGACAACCCTGTACACAATGTAACTTGTACACAAACCAGACGTGTACACTTCGTTTACAAAACTTACCTTCGCCTGGTTTGTTACATAACTCTGCGCCTGTCCTCTCTCATGCACTCATTCTTTCTCTCTCTCATTTTATTCGTTTTATCTCATTTACTTCTCCTGACCCTACATGAAGACTACAAAAAATTTAAAAGGGAAGTAAAGATGAACTGTATATACATTTTATCGCTCTGGGATGCTTTAAAAATCATAGAATAGTATGTGTGGGTGGGGTGGCCTGGGATGGTAGCCTGGCTGACACCATACATACCACACTTGATTTCTTACAATAAATACTACTTGTCCACCCTAGATTAAGACTATAAATATTTTAAGGTAAGTAATGAGTGCACTGTGTGTGTAATGTACTTTTTTATTGTTTTTTGATGCCTGGTTCTTTTGCTAACATAATATATGTTAGTGTAAAACTTGTTATTAGTTTTTTGTATGCATTTGTAAGGGGAAAAAAAAGGGTGTTCCACTTTACAGCGGTTTCCGCTTTAGGGGCGGTAGCCTGGAACCTAACCCGCCGTATAAGTGGGGCCCTCCTGTATAATAATAATAATAATAATATAATAATAATAATAAAAATTAATAATAATAATAAAAAATAATAATAATAATAATACCACCACTACTACTACCACTACCACTACTACCACTACTACTACTACTACTACTACTACTACCACTACTACTACCACTACTACCACTACTACTACTACCACTACTACTACTACCACTACTACTACTACTACCACTACTACTACTACCACTACTACTACTACTACCACTACTACTACCACTACTACTACCACTACTACTACTACTACTACTACTACTACTACAGCCTCTCCTCACTTACCAACGTACTCGTTTACTGACAACTTGGAGTTATAATGGGCTCTCCGACAAGTTGGTATTGTACGTCTTACGAGAACTTCAGTCATGGAAACAGGCAGCATGGCGTCTCAGTGTCAGGCATCTCAATCTCTTTCCTACATCCACTCAGTATACTAGCTTTCAAAGTCTCTAAGACTACGTATCTTTACAAATCTGTAATTCATTGTGCACTCCATAATACAGTGGACCCCTTGGGTAATGACAGTAATCCGTTCCAGGGAGCTTGTCTCTAACTGATTTTTTTGTTATCCGAATTAATTTTCCCCAAAAGAAATATTGGAAATCCAATTAATCAGTTCCAGACACACAAAAGAATAACAAAATAATTTTTTTACGTGAAATATATATTTCCCTACACAGAAAACAATGAAACAGGCAGAATTAACAATACTGAAATGACACTTAACCCTTTCAGGGTCCGTCCCGTAGATCTACGGCTTTATGTTCAGGGTCCAAACCGTAGATCTACGCCATGAACTCAGCTCACTCTGATAAACTGTGAGTGGTACATTTGGGCCTAAATATGAGAGAATACATCTATGTGGTATGTGTGCACCACATAAAACAGATCCTGCAGCACACTGTGTATAATGAGAGAAAAAAAATGAAATCATGATTTTTTGATTAAAACAGCAACTTTGCAGTGTTTTTTCGTATGTTTTTTATAGTTGTATTTCCGATTTCTTGGTCCCCATTTTGATGAATGGAAGACATATTACAGAAATAGAGATGATTTTGATTGGGTTTTTGCACTGGAAATGGCTTGAAACTGAGCTCAAAGTAGCAGAAATGTTAAATTTTTGCCGATATTCAAGAGTAAACAAAAGACCTCACACGTCTAATACACATCAGCTGGTGGGTCTAATATTTCATTCCACAAATATGGTGATGATATTTATACAATTATTACAGTATTGCATAACATAAATCTTTTATTTTTGGTGGAATAAAATTCATTATGGAATAAAAATCAAAATGAATTTATTTTTAAAGCCTCAAAACATAACCAATGAACAAA
>NC_069411.1:66513944-66615312 GCF_026875155.1 Cherax quadricarinatus | reverse complement strand
GGGTAACAACACCTAAATACAACATGGCCCTCGAATTCCTCAGGAATACCCAAGCGTTTGAGGAGAGAAGGTGATCATTTCATAATACAGCTTCCTTCAACTAAAAAGAAATTTGCTCAAAGAAATGCTTTTGTCTGTGCACAAACAAAACGACGGCAACAAAGACGCAAAGACACTCGGTTTATGTGTGAGGAATGTTAAGGTGCCTCTGTGCATGGTGCCTTGTTTCAAGGAGTTCCACAAGCTCCAGCATTCTAAAACCATGTCCATGATTGAAAATATGAAATATAGATAGAACATTAGTATTATACAATATTTGTGCATGTTTATTGTAATAAACAACAGTGGTAAACAATAATATGATAATAACTTTAGTGCGGTTATTGTGTTCAATACAGTGATTTATATAAAATTCAATTATATACAGTATTGGTCTCTCGGGCCCCCAAAATGTTATAGGAATAGAAAAAAATTGGAAAAGAAAAAAAAAACAACTAAAACAACAAAATAATATAATACGCGTGTGTGGAATTCGTCGATGTTGCCACCACCACATCATTTTCTATAAGCTTCTTGGCACTGTATCTCGGTAAGTACTGATAAGATTCTATTTTTTTTGTTTTATTACCTTCACAAAAATATGCTCTTTAATTCTGTAAGAAAAAATAATTTTTTTTTTTTTTTTTTCAAAATTTCTTGGACACTGGTGCGTGACTTCAGATTTTGGCCTTGGACCCTGAAAGGGTTAAACTGAGTGCCAGCTAGAGAAAACAGCATAGCAAACACCAAGGATTTACTGATGTCATGTTGTATTAACACTCCCCTTTTAAGAGGAAAGTGATATTGACCCCAAGTTTAGTGGCTTTGAGGCGGATGTGGCCACAAGTGGTCGAGGAAATGTCAAAAACCTTGATAATAACCCATAAGAACGTAAGAAACAAGGAACACTGCAAGAGGCCTACTGACCCATGCAGAGCAGGTCCATGTCCCCCCTCCCGGATTAGCCCAGTGACCTACCCAGTCTGGTCACCTCCACTCAAAGAAGGAGCACGGCACCAGACCCAGCAGCACAAGCTAGTCAGGTCCAACTTACACCCACCCACACCCACTCATGTATTTATCTAACCTATTTTTAAAAGTACACAATGTTTTAGCCTCAGTAACTGTACTCAGGAGTTTGTTGCACTCATCCACAACTCTATTACCAAACCAGTGCTTTCCTATATCCTTCCTGAATCTGAATTTTTCCAACTTGAAACCTACATATATGTAGGAGAAAGAAATAAAAGGGAGGGGGGGTGTAGGAAGTAGAGAGAATTTGGAATATACAGTGGACCCCCGCATACCGGACGCATTGCATAACATACAATCCGCATACCGGACGCTTTGATCGCTAAAATTTTGCCTCGCATACCGCCCAAAAACCCGCTCACCGCCCTTCGTCCGAGACGCGTCCATGTGCGGCCTGAGCCAGCCTCATATGTTCCGCCGGTGGCATTGTTTACCAGCCAGCCTCCGCGGTAACATCCAAGCATACAATCGGAATATTTCGTATTATTACAGTGTTTTCGGTGCTTTATTTGGAAAATAAGTGACCATGGGCCCCAAGAAAGCTTCTAGTTCCAACCCTACAGCAATAAGGGTTAGAATTCCAATAGAGATGAAGAAAGAGATCATTGATAAGTATGAAAGTGGAGTGCGTATCGCCGACCTGGTCAGGTTGTACAAGAAACCCAAATCAACCATCTCTACTATTGTGGGCAACAGAAAGGCAATCAAGGAAGCTGTTCTTGCCAAAGGTTTAACTGTGTTTTCGAAACAGAGATCGCAAGTGATGGAAGATGTTGAGAGACTCTTATTGGTGTGGATAAATGAAAAACAGCTAGCAGGAGATAGCGTTTCTCAAGTGATCATAAGCAAAAAGGCTAGGAAGTTGCATGAGGATTTAATTAAAAAAAGCCCTGCAACTAGTGATGATGTGAGTGAATTTAAGGCCAGCAAAGGTTGGTTTGAGAGATTTAAGAAGCGTAGTGGCATACATAGTGTGATAAGGCATGGTGAGGCTGCCAGTTCGGACCACAAAGCGGCTGAAAAATATGTGCAGGAATTCAAGGAGTGCATAGACAGTGAAGGACTGAAACCTGAACAAGTGTTTAATTGTGATGAAACAGGCCTGTTTTGGAAGAAAATGCCAAGCAGGACCTACATTACTCAGGGGGAAAAGGCACTCCCAGGACATAAGCCTATGAAAGACAGGCTTACTTTGTTGATGTGTTCCAATGCTACTGGTGATTGCAAAGTGAAGCCTTTATTAGTGTATCACTCTGAAACTCCCAGACCGTTCAGGCAAAAGAATGTCCTCAAGGAAAATTTGTGTGTGCTGTGGAGGGCAAACAGTAAGGCATGGGTCACTAGGGACTTTTTCTATGACTGGTTACACCATGCATTTGCCCCCAATGTGAAAGATTACCTAACTGAAAAGAAATTAGAACTTAAGTGCCTCCTGGTGTTAGACAATGCCCCTGGTCATCCTACAGATGTGGCAGAGCGACTTTATGGGACATGAAATTCATTAAGGTGAAGTTTTTGCCTCCTAATACCACTCCTCTCCTGCAGCCCATGGACCAGCAGGTTATTGCAAACTTCAAAAAACTGTACACAAAAGCTCTGTTTGAAAGGTGCTTTGTAGTGACCTCAGAAACTCAACTGACTCTAAGAGACTTTTGGAGAGATCACTTTAATATCCTCAATTGTATAAACCTTATAGGTAAGGCTTGGGAGGGAGTGACTAAGAAGACCTTGAACTCTGCTTGGAAGAAACTGTGGCCAGAATGTGTAGACACAAGGGATTTTGAAGGGTTTGAGGCTAACCCTGAGAGGAGTATGCCAGTTGAGGATACGGTACTATGCTCCACAGTCAGCCCTCCTGGCCCTATATCACTCTCTTATTTACCCCTATCTCACCTATGGAATTTGTGCATGGGGCTCAACAACAAGTAACCATCTCAGACCACTAATTACCCAACAAAAGGCTGCAGTTAGAATGATAACAAATTCTCACTACAGGCAGCACACTCCACCAATATTCAATACACTCAACCTACTCACCATACAAGACATCCATACTTATTACTGCACCTATTACATACATAGAACACTTAACTCTGATATTAACCCTCCCCTCAAACATCTCCTTGCCAACCTCAACAGAACACATGACCATAACACAAGGCACAGATCACTCTTTGATGTTCCTCGTGTCCATCTCACGCTATGCAAAAACTCAATGCACATGAAAGGCCCTAAAATCTGGAATTCATTACCTGTAAATATAAAAGAAACACTACCTGTTTATAAATTCAAGTCTCTTCTCAAAGATCACTTACTCACCCAAAACCAAATAAATACTGAATAACTGAACCTTATAAATTGTATATCTTAAATGTTTCTCACAATTATATCACATAAATGTTAAACCTAAAACCCAATCTAACTTTATTATTTTTTAAATACACTACCTAACAGAATACTCCATTCTACTGAATGTACAGCAATGCATGCAACCATATGACCTGTCTTTGTAATACACACTTGTGCTTTATAGTAATCTGTTTACATTAATGTTTTATCACTGATTTCATCATTGCTTAGTTAATCTTAAGTTAATTTTAAGCCAGCCCGTAATGCTATGCATAGTATAAGTGGCTTTGGCATGCTGCTCTTATCTGTATTTTTTTGTACCTCTGTATGTGTGCTCAAATTGTAAATAAATAAATAAATAAATTGTGGCATTGGGGAAGTCCTTGGGGTTGGAGGTTAGTGGGGATGATGTGGAAGAGTTGGTGGAGGAGGACAATGAAGAACTAACCACTGATGAGCTGATAGATCAACTTCAACAGCAAGAGGCCAGACCTGAGGAAACTGGTTCAAAGGAGGGGAGAGAGAAATTGAAGGAATTGCCTACTACAAAGATTAAGGAAATCTGTGCAATGTGGCTGAAAGTGCAAACCTTTATGGATGAAAATCACCCTCACACAGCTATTGCAAGCCATGCTGGTGACTATTACACTGACAATGTTGTGAAACACTTTAGCGAAGTCATAAAGGAACGAGAGGTACAGGCCACTATGGACAGATATGTTGTGCGAAAGAAGTCCAGTGACTCTGAAGCTGGTCCTAGTGGCATTAAAAGAAGAAGGGAAGTAACCCCAGAAAAGGACTCGACACCTCAAGTCTTAATGGAAGGGGCTTCCCCTTCTAAACACTAACACTCTCTCTCCCCTCCTCCCATCCCATCAATCATCACCAGATCTTCAATAAAAGTAAGTGTCATGTAATTGTGCATGCCTTTTTCAGTTTGTGTGTATTAAAATTAACATTTCATGTGGTAAAAATTTTTTTTTTCATACTTTTGGGTGTCTTGCACGGATTAATTTGATTTCCATTATTTCTCATGGGGAAAATTCATTCGCATACCGAACATTTCGTATAACAGCCAGCCCTCTTGCATGGATTAAGGTCGCTATGCGGGGGTCCACTGTATTATACTATATTGTGTACCTAAATATTTGTTTAGCACTTCCACATATGTAAATATAATAATAAGATACAGTAGAGGGCTCTGGTGGCCTCGTGGTTAACGCTCTCGCTTCACACTGTGAGGGCCTGGGTTCGATTCCCAGCCAGAGTAGAAACATTGGACGTGTTTCTTTCCACCTGTTGTCTATGTTCCCCATCAGTAAAATGGGTACCTGGGTGTTAGTCGATTGGTGTGGGTCGCATCCTGGGACACTGACCTAAGGAGGCCTGGTCACAGACCGGGCCGTGGGGGCGTTGACCCCCGGAACTCTCTCCAGGTAGAATGAGAACAGTGTAGATTAATTGTTGCAAACAGCCTTCCGACATTTTAAAGCTTCTTTAAATGCTTAATAATACCTAACTGATGGCATCTGAGGTGACAACAACAATGGCTACTCCTACATCTTTACAGTTCCCTGCCCCTCCTGAGAGCTCAATGTTAGACGAAATTATCGTTAGGCGAATTATTTTTCCCCATAAGAAATAATGGAAATCAAATTAATCTGTGCAAGACACCCAAAAGTATGAAAAAAAAATTGTTTTACCACATGAAATATTAATTTTAATACACACAAACTGAAGAAGACATGCACAGTTACATGACACTTACCTTTATTGAAGATCTGGTGATGATTGATGGGATGGGAGGAGGGGAGAGTGTTGACGGTCTTAGTGTTTAGAAGGGAATCCCCTTCCATTAGGATTGAGGTGTCAAGTCTTTTTCTGGGGTTACTTCTCTTCTTCTTTTAATGCCACTAGGACCAGCTTGAGAGTCACTGGACTTCTGTCGCACAACCTATCTGTCCATAGAGGTCTGTACCTCTCATTCCTTTATGACTTTCCTAAAGTGGTTCACAACACTGTCAGTGTACAGGTTGCCAACACGGCTTGCAACAGCTGTCTGAGGGTGATTTTCATCCATAAAGGTTTGCACTTCAAGCCACTTTGCACAGATTTCCTTAATCTTTGAAGTAGGCAACTTCTTCAATTTCTCTCTCCCCTCCTCTGAAGCAGTTTCCTCAGGTGTGGCCTCTTGCTGTTGAAAATGATCTAGCAGCTCATCAGTGGTTAGTTCTTCATTGTCCTCCTCCACCAACTCTTCCACATCCTCCCCACTAACCTCCAACCCCAAGAACTGAACTTCTTCAGGCTGAGGGACTGACAACCTCAAATTCTACGACTTCAAGGGTGATGGACTGATTACATCGTCTTCACATCTTTACTGTTCCTGCCTAATTTCTGTATTCGACTGAAGAAGCCTACTGTGTAGGCTAAACGTTTCGGAATAAAGTTGCCTAAATGTTGCCTATGTGTCTTACCTACCAACGTTATGTGATGCCAACGTTAGGCGGGGGCCCACTGTATTAAGATCTACATTATTTAGTTTATATGTGGCATGGTTATTTTCCTGTCCAACATTTAGAACTTTGTATTTGTGTATATTAAACTGCATCTGCCACTTCTCCAACCATTGCATCAGTCTATTCAAATCATCCTTTAGTGCTCTAGTGTCCTCAGTAGAATGAATTGGACTGCCTATTTTGGTGTCATCAGCAAATTTGCTTATGTCTCTGTTTATTCCCTCATCTATGTTGTTTATGTAAATTGTGAACAACAACAGGCCCAACACTGACCCCTGAGGAACACCGCTTGTGACATGCACTCATTCTGATTTCTCCCCATTTATGCAAACTCTCTGCTGCCTATTTGTCAGCCATGCCTCTACCCAGGAAAAAATTTCTCCTCCTATTCCGTGTGCCTTAAATTTCCTCAATTGCGTCTGATGTGGAACTCTATTGAAAGCCTTACTGAAGCCCATATACACAATATCATATTCATTACCATGATCTACCCCCTCAAACACCTTAGTGAAAAATGTTCGTAATTTCGTAAGACAGGAACACCCCTTTCTAAAACCGTGTTGAGATTCATTAATCAATCTGTGCCTATCAAGATGGCTACGAATTGCTTCTGCAATTATTGATTCTATAAATTTTCCCACTATGGAGGTAAGGCTTATTGATCTATAGTTCGAAGCCAAGGACCTGTCACCTGCCTTGTAAATAGGCATTTCATTTGCCATTTTCCACTTATCAGGCACTATGCCAGTTTGTAGTGATATGTTAAAAAGATTAGCCAAAGGTATGCTAAGCTCCTCTACATTCCTTTAACACCCTTGCAAACAGTTCATCAGTGCAACACCCTTTCAGAATGTTTTATAACCTATGCCCTAAATAAAGAGAAACAATTCTGGAACTGTAATAAGTGTTTGGCAGACTGGCTGGCTCTATCTCTGTATGTCTGTCTGTATCTATGTCTGTCTCTGTCTCTGTCTGTCTGTCTCTCTCTGTCTCACAGGTAAACATAAATGCAATTATACATAGCATAAATTACCTAGGATAACCCAAAAAATCCAGACAAAGTGCTATACTGTGCTTGTAGATATACTGCATAAGAATACCTGTTGGTTCACAGTAGCTCTCTCTGAGACAGTGAGAGACAAGCGGAGAGACAGAAAGAGAGAGAAGTAGACAGAGAGACAGATAAGGAGGAACAGAGATGCTGGCACTCATCAAATGTATCTAATCTTATCATTGCACCCTCGCGTGGGCTCATCAGATGTCACCACTTATCTTATCACCGCCCCCTCGTGGAGGCTTGTCACTGACACTTATCTTATATCATGTTTCAAGGGAATTTCTTCTTCTTTTTCTTCTTTCTTCCTCTCCCTTCTTATTCTTCCTTCTTCTTCCTTCTTTTTCTTCCTTCTTCTTCTTCCTTCTTCTTCTTCCTTCTTCTTCCTTCTTCTTCTTCCTTCTTCTTCCTTCTTCTTCTTCCTTCTTCTTCTTCCTTCTTCTTCTTCCTTCTTCTTCTTCCTTCTTCTTCTTCCTTCTTCTTCTTCCTTCTTCTTCTTCCTTCTTCTTCTTCTTCCTTCTTCTTCTTCCTTCTTCTTCTTCCTTCTTCTTCTTCCTTCTTCTTTCTTCTTATTATTATATACTCAGCATATCCAAAACATTGCTGGGACCTATAAATACTTGTATATATTCCTAGACAATAGTAAATGGCAAAGGCATGTGTAAATGTCCACCTGTCAGTGTGTTTGTGACAATTTGAGTACAATTTCAGTACCTAATATTAGTGTCAGAGCAAAGATTGGTTATGAAGTAACAAGAACTACTATAAATTGTAATTATGAGAACATAAAAATTATATAAAATAATTAAAAAATGAGAAAAAAAGGTATATCGGCAACACTTCTGCAAGCAGCAGGACTTGATGTTGCCATCAGGTGAGCATTAATTGTCAACTTCACAGCCTCATATCTTGGTAAGTACTGACCCTAATTTTTTTCATTTTAATCCTATAACACTTAGAAAAATGTTCTCTTTATTTCTATATATATATATATAAAAAAAAAAGTTTTTCAAAATATTCGTGGCACTGGGTGAGAGAATTGTATACGTTTGGACCATTTATGGGTTAAGAATAAGCCAAGAGGTAGCTCTTTTTAACATGGTTAATATGTACGACATTTTAGTCATATTTCATTCTTGAGACCATTATAAAATAAATTTTCTTGACTTTGCTGTGTGATAAACTGTATTTTGTTTCTGAAAGGCTTCATGTTTTGTAGACTGGAGAAGAGAAAATGAGAATCGAACGACCAGGAGGCACAAACTCTCCCATCTGGTCCTTGGCTTGGAACCCCTCAAAGTAAGTATATTATGTGTATTACTATTTAATTTACATTTACATATACAGTGGACCCCCGGCTTACGATATTATTTTATTCCAGAAGTATGTTCAGGTGGCATTACTGAACGATTTGTTCCCATAAGGAATATTGTGAATTAGATTAGTCCATTTCAGACCCCCAAACATACACGTACAAACGCACTTACATAAATGCACTTACATAATTGGTCGCATTGGGAGCTGATTGTAAACCGGGGGTCCACTGTATATACAGTGGACCCCCGCATACCGCACGCATTGCATACCGTACAATCCGCATACCGCTTGCTTTTTTCGCAAAAATTTTTCCTTGCATACCGCCCAAAAACCCGCTCACCGCTCTTCGTCTGAGACGCGTCCAATGTGCGGCCTGAGCCATGCTCACATGTTCCGCTGGTGGCATTGTTTACCAGCCAGCCTCCGCGGTAACATCCAAGCATACAATCGGAACATTTCGTATTATTACAGTGTTTTTGGTGATTTTTTCTGGAAAATAAGTGACCATGGGCCCCAAGAAAGCTTCTAGTGCCAACCCTACAGCAATAAGGGTGAGAATTACTATAGAGATGAAGAAAAAGATCATTGATAAGTATGAAAGTGGAGTGCATGTCTCCGAGCTGGCCAGGTTGTATAATAAACCCCAATCAACCATCGCTACTATTGGTGGTACAGCTGCTGATGCTGCTGTACCACTGTCAGCTGCTGCTGCACTGTCAGCTGCTGCTGCTGCACTGTCAGCTGCTGCACTGTCAGCTGCTGCTGCTGCTGCACTGTCAGCTGCTGCTGCTGCACTGTCAGCTGCTGCTGCACTGTCAGCTGCTGCTGCACTGTCAGCTGCTGCTGCACTGTCAGCTGCTGCTGCTGTTGTACCACCATCAGCTGCTGCTGTAGTACCGTGTGCTGCTGCTGTAGCATCGTCTGTTGCTGCTGTAGCATCGTCTGCTGCTGCTGTAGCATCGTCTGCTGCTGCTGTAGCATCGTCTGCTGCTGCTGTAGCATCGTCGATGCTGCTGTAGCATCGTCTGTTGCTGCTGTAGCATCGTCTGTTGCTGTTGTACCACCGTCAGCTGCTGCTGCTGCTGTAGCACCGTTGTTGGTGTGGCTTATTGAGAATACCAAGAAACAATTAACCCCAGAGGATTTGCCACCCAGGATAACCCAAAAAAGTCAGTGTCATTGAAGACTGTCTAACTTATTTCCATTGGGGTCCTTAATCTTGTCTCCCAGGATGCAACCCACACCAGTCGACTAACACCCAGGTGAACAGGGAAAAATGCCTGGAACTAGTGCTCATATTGGTGAATTTAAAGCCAGCAAAGGTTGGTTTGAGAGATTTAAGAATCGTAGTGGCATACACAGTGTGATAAGGCCTGTTCTGGAAGAAAATGCCAAACAGGACCTATAGTACTCAGGAGGAAAAGGCACTCCCAGGACACAGTGTCTCATCAGTCATTGCTGCATCTTCAGTAAAGGTAAGTGTCATTTATTCTTTATTTAGTAGAGTAGTACATGCACAATATATATTGTGCATGTACTACTCTACTATTGTGCATGTATCCTTCTCTTTGTGTGTAGGAAAATGTATATTTCATGTGGTAAAAAAATTTTTTTCATACTTTTGGGTGTCTTGCATGGATTAATTTGATTTCCATTATTTCTTATGGGGAAAATTCATTCGCATACCGAACATTTCGCATAACAATCAGCCCTCTTGCTCGGATTAAAGTCGCTATGCGGGGGTCCACTGTATTTTATAGCCGTGAGTGTTGTAGGAGGTGACTATAATGCATGAGCAAGGGGCTAGTAACCCCTCAGTGGGATACAACTAGTTTGTTAAAAAAAATTATGATACAGGTCGGCCATCACTAATCTGGCAATCAGTTATCCAGTTCCATCAGTAATCCGGCACTAATTTTGGCTAGCATAGTTTCAAATTTCATCATTATACTGACTCAAATCATTATACTGACTCAAATCATTATGCTGACTCAAATTTCATCATTATACTGACTCAAAAATTGTGCAGATGGTTGTAAATCCACAGCAGCAAGCCAGTGGAGGAGAAAGCAGTGATGAAAATGAGGAAGATGTAGTAGAAAGAGTCTCTACTGATAGGTTAATTAAGTATATTCTAACCTAACCACTCTGTAATCCGGCACACTACAGATCCCAATGATGCCGGATTAGTGACGGCCGACCTGTAATAATAATACAAATAATATTTATTTCTGTAGATACATGATACACTTGTTACAGACCTAGCTGACTTGTTCATGTTATATAGAGAGCTCCTCACTATGCAGAGCATTTTGAGCTATAGTGGACCCTCGGGTAACGCCTTTAACCCTTTTAGGGTTTCGGCCGTACTAGTCTGGCTTACGTGCCAGGGTTTTTGACGTGCTAGTATGCATAAATTCTAGCGCCTTCAAATCTAGCATGAGAAAGCTGGTAGGCGTACATATGAAAGAATGGGTCTATGTGGTCAGTGTGCGCAGTATTAAAAAAATCTTGCAGCACAGAGTGCGTAATGAGAAAAAAAAAACTTTGACCATGTTTTTGGTTTAAGGTTTACTATACAAATAGTAGGAGTCTAAGAAATAAGATAGATGAGCTAAGATTACTTGCAAGTGTAGGTAATATAGATTTTTTTTTTTTCTTTTTTTTTTTCAACAAGTCGGTCGTCTCCCACCGAGGCAGGGTGACCCAAAAAAGAAAGAAAATCCCCAAAAAGAAAATACTTTCATCATCATTCAACACTTTCACCACACTCACACATTATCACTGCTTTTGCAGAGGTGCTCAGAAT
Organism: Cherax quadricarinatus; assembly: GCF_026875155.1. Classification (NCBI taxonomy): domain Eukaryota; kingdom Metazoa; phylum Arthropoda; class Malacostraca; order Decapoda; family Parastacidae; genus Cherax; species Cherax quadricarinatus. Next base: position 66,604,193 of record NC_069411.1, on the reverse strand, counting down.
ACAACAGCTTAGAAGCATATACGTATAAAGATACACAACATATCCCCCCAAACTGCCAATATCCCAAACCCCTCCTTTAAAGTGCAGGCACTGTACTTCCCACCTCCAGGACTCAAGTCCGACTATATGAAAATAACCGGTTTCCCTGAATCCCTTCACTAAATATTACCCTGCTCACACTCCAACAGATCGTCAGGTCCCAAGTATCATTCGTCTCCATTCACTCCTATCTAACACGCTCATGCACGCTTGCTGGAAGTCCAAGCCCCTCGCCCACAAAACCTCCTTCCAACCCTTTCGAGGACGACCCCTACCCCTCTTTCCTTCCCCTATAGATTTATATGCTTTCCATGTCATTCTACTTTGATCCATTCTCTCTAAATGACCAAACCACCTCAACAACCCCTCTTCTATATAGATATATAGATATTCTATATAGATATTATTGGTATAACAGAGACCTGGTTCAACCTGAAAGATAGAGAAATGCCTTTTGAATGCAACATACAGGGTTATAAACTATTCCACATTGATAGGGTCAACAGGAAGGGTGGTGGTGTGGCGATGTATGTCAGAGAAAATTTAAATTGTTGACTTAGACATGATATATGATTAGAAACATCGAACACAATCTGTCTGGCTACAGTTTCTCGTGGGACGTGACAAATTAATTTTGGGTTTGATTTATAGGCCCCCAAACCTTGATAGGGAGGGCAGTAAGCTGTTATGGGACGAAATTCATAAGGCATCTAGATATGAAAATGTTGTGATAATGGGAGACTTTAACTTTAGACAAATTGATTGGAACAATAATACAGGGAATCTTAAGTCTAGTGACTTTCTTGATACGGTTCAGGATTGCTTTTTAGAACAGGTTGTGACAGAACCAACTAGAGGAAACAATCTGCTTGACTTGGTTCTTGCCAACAAAGATTCACTAATTAATTATCTTGAGGTTAATGATGAGCTTGGGGAAAGTGATCACAAATCACTTAGTTTCAATATATCATGGAATTACCCAGATAACTGCAATCAAATCTCTGTCCCAGATTTTCGCTTGGCTGACTTCATGGGACTGAAAAATTACCTGGGTGGGCTAAATTGGGATGTCCTGACTATGGGTCAGGTAGGTGATCTTGGTTGCCAACATGACATTTTTCAGAGCATAGTTCTAGCTGCCCAGACAAACTTTGTTCTGAGTAGGGAAATAAGATCTAACAAAAATGATCCCAAATGGATGAACAATAAATTAAAACATCTCATTGGTCAAAAGAGAGGCATATATAGGCGTATCAAAAGAGGGGATGGGCAGTTAAGAAATCAGTATATTCAGTTAAAGACAGAAATAAAGAAAGGAATAAGAAAAGCAAAAAGGGGTTATGAGGCTAAGGTTGCAAGGGATTCAAAGACTAGCCCAAAAGGGTTCTTTCAGGTATACAGAAGTAAGATTAGGGACAAGATTGGCCCACTTAAGAGTAACTCTGGTCAGATCACTGACAGTGATAAGGATATGTGTAAAATTCTCAATACCTACTTCCTCTCAGTTTTCACCCAGGAAAATACTAGCAATATTCCTGAAATAATAGATTATGTAGAACAGGATGATAATAAACTATGTACGATTGTGGTAACTAGTGACATGGTCCTCAGACAAATAGAGAAACTAAAACCTAACAAATCCCCAGGCCCTGATGAACTAACTGTTTGCAAGGGTGTTAAAGGAATGTAAAGAGGAACTTAGCATTTTTTATTTTATTATTAACACACTTGCCGATTCCCACCAAGGCAGGGTGGCCCGAAAAAGAAAAACTTTCACCATCATTCACTTCATCACTGTCTTGCCAGAAGGGTGCTTTACACTACAGTTTTTTAAACTGCAACATTAACACCCCTCCTTCAGAGTGCAGGCACTGTACTTCCCATCTCTAGCACTCAAGTCCGGCCTGCCGGTTTCCCTGAATCCCTTCATAAATGTTACTTTGCTCACACTCCAACAGCACGTCAAGTATTAAAAACCATTTGTCTCCATTCACTCCTATCAGACACGCTCACGCATGTCTGCTGGAAGTCCAAGCCCCTCGCACACAAAACCTCCTTTACCCCCTCCCTCCAACCTTTCCTAGGCCGACCCCTACCCCGCCTTCCTTCCACTACAGACTGGTACACTCTTGAAGTCATTCTGTTTCACTCCATTCTCTCTAGATGTCCGAACCACCTCAACAACCCTTCCTCAGTTCTCTGGACAACAGTTTTGGTAATCCTGCACCTCCTGCTAACATCCAAACTACGAATTCTCTGCATTAGCCAAAGGTATGCATTAGCTTACCTTTGGCTAATCTTTTTAACATATCACTACAAATTGGTGTAGTGCCTGATAAGTGGAAAATGGCAAATGTAAAACCTATTTACAAGGCAGGTGACAGGTCCTTGGCTTTGAACTATAAACCAATAAGCCTTACCTCCATAGTGGGAAAATTTATGGAATCAATAATTGCCGAAGCAATTCGTAGCCATCTTGTCAGGCACACATTGATTAATGAATCTCAACACGGTTTTACAAAGGGGCGTTCCTGTCTTACGAATTTACTAACTTTTTTGACTAAGGTGTTTGAGGAGGTAGATCATGGTAATGAATATGATATTGTGTATATGGACTTCAGTAAGGCTTTCGATAGAGTTCCACACAAGAGGCTATTGAGGAAACTTAAGGCACACGGAATATGAGAAATTTTTTCCTGGGTAGATGCATGTTTGACAAATAGGCAATAGAGTGTTTGCATAAATGGGGAGAAATCAGAATGGGGGCACGTCACAAGCGGTGTTCCTCAGGGGTCAGTGCTGGGCCCGTTGTTGTTCACAATTTACATAAATGACATAGGTGAGTGAATAAATAGCGACATAAGCAAATTTGCTGATGACACCAAAATAGGCCATCCAATTCATTCTAATGAGGACACTAGAGCACTCCAGGATGATTTGAATAGACTGATGCAATGGTTGGAGAAGTGGCAGATGTAGTTTAGTATTGACAAATGCAAGTTGTAAATGTTGGACAGTTAAATAACCATGCCACATACAAACTAAATAACGTAGATCTTAATACTGTTGATTGTGAAAAGGATTTAGGAGTTCTGGTTAGCAGTAATCTAAAACCAAGACAACAGTGCATTAGTGTTTGCAGTAAAGCTAACAGATTTCTTGGCTTCGTATATAGAAGTATAAATAATAGAAGTCCTCAGGTTGTTCTTCAACTCTATATATCCTTGGTTAGGCCTCATTTAGACTATGCTGCTCAGTTCTGGTCACCGTATTACAGAATGGATATAAATGCTCTGGAAAACATACAGAGGAGGATGACAGAGATGATCCCATGTATAAGAAATCTTCCCTATGAGGATAGACTGAGGGCCTTGAATCTGCACTCTCTCAAAAGGCGTAGAATTAGGGGGGATATGATCGACGTGTATAAATGGAAAACAGGAATAAATAAAGGGGATGTAAATAGCGTGCTGAAAATTTCCAGCCAAGACAGGACTCTCAGCAATGGTTTCAGGTTGGAAAAATTCAGATTCAAGAAGGATGTAGGAAAGCGCTGGTTTGGTAATAGAGTTGTGGATGAGTGGAACAAACTCCCGAGTACAGTTATTCAGGCTGAAACGTTGTGTAGTTTTAGATAAACACATGAGTGGATGTGGGTGCGTGTGAGTTGGATCTGACTAGCTTGTGCTGCTGGGTCTGGTGCAGTGCTCTATCCTTGAGTGGAGGTGACCATGCTGGGTGGGTCATTGGGCTATTCCAGGGGTGGATCATTTGTCTTATCCAGGGGGGGACATGGACCTGCTCCGCATAGGTCAGTAGGCCTGTTGCATTGTTCCTTCTTTCTTATGTTCTTATATTACAGAAATTGAGATGATTTTGATTGGTTTCACAATGAAAAGTACCTTGAAATTGAGCTCAAAGTAGCAGAAATGTTCGATTTTTGCATAAGTTCAAAAGTAAACAAATCATGCCACGTGTCCAATACACGTCAACTGGTGAATCTAATATTCTTTCACAAGTGCATGCATTGGTATTATTTATACCATTTCTACACTAATACAGTAGTCTGCATTACAGTAAATCTTCTATTTTTTGTGAGAATAAAAATTTGAAGTGGAAAGCAAAAGAAATGTAAGAGGGGCGTGGGAATGTGATTAATGAACAGAGGAAATGTTATTTTAGTGCCAGGAATGTCTTTCTTGTTTATTCTGGACCCTATTTGGAAATTGGCATCTTTTGAAATTTGTGTGAAATTGGCAAAATTGCTACATTATGACCACTTTATTGGATAGTTGAAATCGGTAAATGGGTGGTTTCTTGTACTCATTGGATAGAAAAAATGGAGTTCTAGCATAATAGTTATGATTTTTGTTGACTAGTACACTGGAATTGGTCGAAAATAGGGCTCAAAGTAGGCAAAATCGCCGATGCTTAAACATCGTTGAGACTGCTAACTTTGCTAGAGCATAATTCCGTAAGGTTTCCATCAAATTTCATACTTTTGGTGTCATTATGATCGGGAAAGTATTCTCTATCTTTTCATAAGAAAAATAATTTTTTTTTTTTTAAATTTTGGCGACCCTGAGAACAAGTCTCTTAGAGGACCTGGCGATCCTCGAAGGGTTAACCTGTTCCAGAGAGCTAGCCTTTAGCTGATTTAGCCTTTAGCCAAATTAATTTTCCCGATAAGAAATAATGGAAATCCAATTAATCCATTTCAGACAGCCAAAAGTATTAACAAAATATATTTTTTTTTAAAGATTAAATATAAATATACATGCAGAAAACAATGACAAGTAAATATAAAACACTAATAAAATGGGTAAATGAACATTTAACATTACACTTACCTTTATTGACTGGAGTTGTTGGTGTATGGTTGACACGTAGAAGGCAAGAGGAACGCAAGTTTACTATGCTTCAATATGACGCTAATATCATCTCTACGGCTTATTTATCTATCATAATTCTTCTAATATGACATTATAAACAATATTAATAACCTGGAAACATGATATATACTCTACCACCAGTCCGATAACATTCTTCTTTGCAAATATACAGGGTCTAAAGCCAGCAACAAACAACAAAATACCTTTCATCTGTGGACTGCTTGCAGAGGCAAAGGCAATGTTCGCGGCTTTCACTGAGACCCACATAAAGGATCACTTGGACAACGAAATATGGATCCCAGGTTACAACCTATACAGATGTGACAGAGTGAACAGGCAAAAGGGGGGGTTGGCCTGTACATTGCAGAGTCACTTGTTTGCACAGAACTGCTTAATGCCTCAAATGATGTAGTGGAAGTTTTAGCAGTAAAGGTCGAGAACCAAAACCTAGTCATTGTGGTAGTCTACAAGCCTCCGGATGCAACATCCCAGAAATTTCCCAGGAACAGCTGTTAAAAATTGACCACTGTCGGGGAAAATCTTCCAGCCCCTGAAACCAACATCTTGCTCCTGGGGGATTTCAACTTAAGGCACCTAAAATGGAGGAATATAGCAAATAATATTTTTGGGCAGTAATAACACCAGGAGGCAGCTCTGATGAAAACTCACACACACACGAGCTTTTAAATCTCTGCCACAAAATTCAATTAAACCAGCAAGTAATAGACCCTACTAGACTGGAGAATACATAGACCTCATCTTCACTAACAATGATGATTGATAAAAAAATGTCACCATATCAAAACAATATACTCGATAAACAACTAATTGAGGGTTCAGACACGTATGCGGGGGAGCCCCAGACCGCCCATAATGAGACAGTCAGAGGGAGCATTCACCAAATTTCAACTTCAAAAACAAAAACATAAGTGGACAAAGTAAAACCAAGTCCTAACCGATATAAGCGGGAAAGATAACAAAGGCAACACAGACCCCACTTATGCCTAGAACAGCATTAACTCGGTGGCCCCCTCGATGAAATGCACAAGGCTTATTCCTCTAAGAAAAAGGAGGAGTAGATGTAAAAAAGAAAGAGACAGGCGCTCCCTTTACAGGCGACGGAAAAGAATAACAGAGCGCTAAAAAAGGTCAATATATCTGAAATGCGTAGAGAGACACTGGTCAGAGAAAATAGCAAGCATCGAACTTAAGCTAAAAGAATCCTTTAGGAGTCAGGAATCGCGTGAAGAACTAAAAGCCATAAATGAAATCGAAAGAAACCCAAAGTATTTCTACTCCTATGCCAATCAAAATCGAGAACAACGTCCAGTATTGGGCCCCTATTTTAAACAAGATGGGTCCTACACAGATGACAGCAAAAAAAATGGGGTGAGCTACTCAAGTCCCAATATGACTCAGTTTTTAGCAAGCCGCTAAGCAGACTGAGATCAAAGATCAAAATGAATTTTTTATGAGAGAGCCACAAAATTTGATTAACCCCAAGCCTATCCGATGTTATCCTGACACCAAATGACTTCGAACAGGCGATAAATACATGCCCATGCACTCTGCCCCAGGGCCAGACTCATGGAACTCTGTGTTCATCAAGAACTGCAAGAAGCCCTATCACGAGCCTTTTCCATCCTATGGAGAGGGAGCATGGACACGGGGGTCGTCCCACAGTTACTAAAAACAACAGACATAGCCCCACTCCACAAAGGGGGCAGTAAAGCAACAGCAAAGAACTACAGACCAATAGCACTAACATCCCATATCATAAAAATCTTTGAAGGGTCCTAAGAAGCAAGATCACCACCCATCTAGAAACCCATCAGTTACACAACCCAGGGCAACATGGGTTTAGAACAGGTCGCTCCTGTCTGTCTCAACTATTGGATCACTACAACAAGGTCCTAAATGCACTAGAAGACAAAAAGAATGCAGATGTAATATAATACAGACTTTGCAAAAGCCTTCGACAAGTGTGACCATGCGTAATAGCGCACAAATGCGTGCTAAAGGAATAACAGGAAAAGTCGGTCGATGGATCTATAATTTCCTCACTAACAGAACACAGAGAGTAGTCGTCAACAGAGTAAAGTCCGAGGCAGCTACGGTGAAAAGCTCTGTTCCACAAGGCACAGTACTCGCTCCCATCTTGTTCCTCATCCTCATATCTGACATAGACAAGGATGTCAGCCACAGCACCCTGTCTTCCTTTGCAGATGACACCCGAATCTGCATGACAGTGTCTTCCATTGCAGACACTGCAAGGCTCCAGGCGGACATCAACCAAATCTTTCAGTGGGCTGCAGAAAACAATATGAAGTTCAACGATGAGAAATTTCAATTACTCAGATATGGTAAACATGAGGAAATTAAATCTTCATCAGAGTACAAAACAAATTCTGGCCACAAAATAGAGCGAAACACCAACGTCAAAGACCTGGAGTGATCATGTCGGAGGATCTCACCTTCAAGGACCATAACATTGTATCAATCGCATCTGCTAGAAAAATGACAGGATGGATAATGAGAACTTCAAAAACTAGGGATGCCAAGCCCATGATGACACTCTTCAGGTCACTTGTTCTATCTAGGCTGGAATATTGCTGATCACTAACGCACCTTTCAAGGCAGGTGAAATGCCGACCTAGAAAATGTACAGAGAAACTTTCACGGCGCGCATAACGGAGATAAAAACACCTCAATTACTGGAGCGCTTGAGGTTCCTAAACCTGTATTCCTGGAACGCAGGAGGGAGAGATACATGATTATATACACCTGGAAAATCCTAGAGGGCTAGTACCGAACTTGCACACGAAAATCACTCACTATGAAAGCAAAAGACTTGGCAGACGATGCACCATCCCCCCAATGAAAAGCAGGGGTGTCACTAGCACGTTAAGAGACCATACAATAAGTGTCAGGGGCCCGAGACTGTTCAACTGCCTCCCAGCACACATAAGGGAGATTACCAACAGACCCCTGGCAGTCTTCAAGCTGGCACTGGACAAGCACCTAAAGTCGGTTCCTGATCAGCCGGGCTGTGGCTCGTACATTGGTTTGCGTGCAGCCAGCAGCAACAGCCTGGTTGATCAGGCTCTGATCCACCAGGAGGCCTGGTCACAGACCCGGCCGCGGGGGCGTTGACCCCCGGAACTCTCTCCAGGTAAACTCCAGGTAATGTATGAGAGGAGTAAATGATATAAGTGTTGTTGTTGGGTTTATAAGGGCCACTGAGAGAAGCCATGCATAGTGGTGTTGGTGATGGAGGCACCAGCAGAACCCACTACCACTATCACACTTAAACAATGTATGTAATTTATTAATAAGAAATATTTACATTTTAATTTATAAATAAGAAATATTTACATTGTAATTTATAAATAAGTTTATTCAGGTATACACAAATACAGTTATGTACATAGGTTATCATACATAGCAGCATATGTATAAAGTACATAGGATAACCCAAAAAAGTCAGAGTGACTTACGTATTTCCATTGGGGTCCTTTTATATTTACACTTATATTTACTTTTATACTTACACTTTTATATTTACACTTACCTTGGAGGAAATGTTAGTTTAATTAGTTAGTTTGTTGGAGGAGATTCTGGCAGAGGTTTAGGGTGGTGGAAGATACGTAGCAGGGCGGTGTATGTTCAGTGGCCAGATACACATTCAGCAACATTGGAGAGTTGCTTTTGTATCATTTTTTTATCGCTTACTCGCTTAACCCTTTCAGGGTCCAAGGCCCAAATCTGGAGTCACGCACCAGTGTCCAAGAATTTTCAAAAAAAAAATTTGTTATTTTTTCTTATGAAATCGTAGAGAATCTTTTTGTGAAGGTAATAAAACAAAAGTACGAAATTTGGTGGAAAATTGACGAAATTATGCTCTCACGAATTTTGATGTCTCAGCGATATTTACGAATCGGCGATTTTGCCGACTTTGACTCCCATTTTAGGCCAATTACATTATTCCAATCAACCAAATTCTTAGCTATTTCACTAGTATTACTTCTATTCTATCGATTGAGCACAAGAAATCGCCAAGTCAACTGTTTCAACTACAAAATAAAGTGATCGGAAATTGTTAATTTGGCCAATTTAACACAAAGTTCAAAATATTCCAATTTCAAAATAGGCTCCAGAATGAACAATGTAGGCATTCCTGGCACTAAACTAACATTTCCTCTGTTCATTAGTTATGTTTTGAGGCTTTACAAATAAATTCCATTTTGATTTTTGTTCACATAATGAATTTTTATTCACACCAAAAAATAGAAGATTTACTGTTATGCAATATTGTAATAATTGTATAAATATCATCACCACATTAGTGAATGTATATTAGACCCACCAGCTGACGTGTATTAGATGTGTGAGGTCGTTTGTTTACTCTTGAATATCGGCAAAAATTTAACATTTCTGCTACTTTGAGCTCAGTTTCAAGCCATTTCCAGTGCTAAAACCAATCAAAATCATCTCTATTTCTGTAATATGTCTTCCATTCTATCAAATGAGACCAAGAAATCGCAAATACAACTATAAAAAACATACGAAAAAACACTGCAAAGTTGCTGTTTTAATCGAAAAATCATGATTTCATTTTTTTCTCTCATTATACACAGTGTGCTGCAGGATCTGTTTTATGTGATGCACACATACCACATAGATGTATTCTCTCATATCTAGGCCCAAATGTACCACTCACAGTTTATCAGAGTGAGCTGAGCTCATGGCGTAGATCTACGGTTTGGACCCTGAACATAAAGCCGTAGATCTACGGGACAGACCCTGAAAGGGTTAACATACTTGCTACACTGTTAATTCTACACTTTATCACTGGCTGGCACTGTACCCTTTATTGATTCCTGCTGCTTTAGTATTGTACATATCATAGAATCACTGAATCACTGCAGAGGGCACATTCTCCCTTCTCTCTTCCTTCTATATTTTGGTACCTTGCTATGAGTTTTTTCTTGAATTTTATTGTGTTTCTTTCCTTTTTTATCACAGGGCTGACACTAGAAGCTTTTTTGGGGCCCATGGTGGCTTATTTAGCAGTTACAAACACTAAAAACAATTGAATACAGTGGACCCTCGCAAAACGCTATTAATCCATTCCTGAGAGCTCAATGTTAGGTGAAATTATCGTTACGCGAATGAATTTTCCCCATAAGAAATAATGGAAATCAAATTAATCCGTGCAAGACACCCCAAAGTATGAAAAAAAAAATTTTTACCACATGAAATATTAATTTTAATACACACAAACTGAAGAAGACATGCACAGTTACATGATGTTATGGGGCTATGGGACCCAACATGTATTTATGTATCTGTAAGTTACTCTGGGATACCTAATTATATTGAATTGACAGGGACTTAGCTCTAAATGCCATAAGGGCAGATCACCCTTATGACTGAGAGGCAGCTGGGTCAAGCCTATTTTTCTCAATATAATATGTTATACTATAGACACACAAACACACAATTTAAATAAGTAGTTTATAAAGTTGTAATTCTTTTTGTAAAAGTAAAACTAAGGTGTGGTAGAAGTGTGGTAACTGGAGAATTGTGCTTGGCAACAGTCTTTTGTTGGTGTGGGAGGAGCTTAGCTAGGATCCTCCCTCCCTCTCTCTCTCTCTCTCTCTCTGTTTGTGGACTCCATGCTGGCAGGACCTCTGGGTCCTTCTTCTATATCTTTTGGGCATTATGTGTGCTCCAGGGGTGAGTTTTTATAACTTAAGTTGTGGCCACCATACCCAGGGTGACTAAAGTGTGTCAAAACACTGGTTAGCCCAGAGATTAGTCATGAAGAGAGAAGGGCAAAGTTGCTGAGATGCACCATGTGGGAGAACAGCTAAGGAGTGTGTAGATTTTTGTTTTGAATATGTGAGGCTGTAATTGTATATTCTGTGCATATCTATTTAGAATACAGTTATATTTTTATAGTAGTAGTTTACATAACCTGTGAAGAGGGCTGGTGAGAGGATATCAGACACTCAGGATGATCAGTCATGATGTAAGTATTACCCCTAGACAGATAAGGCCAGTAAGTAAAAAGCTACCCCACACTAGAACATGTAGTGAGAACCTTACTATCAAAGTAATAAGGGACACATAACAACATAACACATGACACTTACCTTTATTGAAGATCTGGTGATGATTGATGGGATGGGAGGAGGGGAGAGTGTGGATGGTCTTAGTGTTTAGAAGGGGAATCCCCTTCCATTAGGACTTGAGGTGTCAAGTCCTTTTCCGGGGTTACTTCCTTTCTTCTTTTAATGCCACTAGGACCAGCTTCAGAGTCACTGGACTTCTGTCGCACAACATATCTGTCCATAGAGGTCTGTACCTCTCGTTCCTTTATGACTTTCCTAAAGTGGTTCACAACACTGTCACTGTACAGGTTGCCAACACGGCTTGCAACAGCTGCCTGAGGGTGATTTTCATCCATAAAGGTTTGCACTTCAAGCCACTTTGCACAGATTTCCTTAATCTTTGAAGTAGGCAACTTCTTCAATTTCTCTCTCCCCTCCTCTGAAGCAGTTTCCTCAGGTGTGGCCTCTTGCTGTTGAAGATGATCTAGCAGCTCATCAGTGGTTAGTTCTTCATTGTCCTCCTCCACCAACTCTTCCACATCCTCCCCACTAACCTCCAACCCCAAGAACTTCCCCAATGCCACAATTGATTCCTCAACTGGCATATGCCTCTCAGGGTTAGCCTCAAATCCTTCAAAATCCCTTTTGTCTACACATTCTGGCCACAGTTTCTTCCAAGCAGAGTTCAGGTCCTCTTAGTCACTCCCTCCCAAGCCTTACCTATAAGGTTTACACAATTGAGGATATTAAAGTGATCTCTCCAAAGCTCTCAGAGTCAATTTAGTTTCTGAGGTCACTACAAAGCACCTTTCAGAGAGAGCTTTTGTGTACAGTTTTTTGAAGTTTGCAATGACCTGCTGGTCCATGGGCTGAAGGAGAGGAGTGGTATTAGGAGGCAAAAACTTTACCTTAATGAAGCTCATGTCCCCACAAAGTCGCTCTGCCAAGTCTGTAGGATGACCAGGGGCATTGTCTAACACCAGGAGGCACTTAAGGTCTAATTTCTTTTCAATTAGGTAATTTTTTACATTGGGGGCAAATGCATGGTGTAACCAGTCATAGAAAAAGTCCCTAGTGACCCATGCCTTACTGTTTGCCCTCCACAGCACACACAAATTAGCCTTGAGGATATTCTTTTACCTGAATGCTCTGGGAGTTTCAGAGTGATACACTAATAAAGGCTTCACTTTGCAATTACCACTAGCATTGGCACACATTAACAGAGTAAGCCTGTCTTTCATAGGCTTATGTCCTGGGAGTGCCTTTTCCTCCTCAGTAATGTAGGTCCTGCTTGGCATTTTCTTCCAAAACAGGTCTGTTTCGTCACAATTAAACACTTGTTCAGGTTTCAGTCCTTCACTGTCTATGTACTTCTTGAATTCCTGCACATATTTTTCAGCTGCTTTGTGGTCTGAACTGGCAGCCTCACCATGCCTTATCACACTATGTATGCCACTATGCTTCTTAAATCTCTCAAACCAATCTTTGCTGGCCTTAAATTCACTCACATCATCACTAGTTGCAGGCATTTTTCTAATTACATCCTCATGCAACTTCCTAGCCTTGTCACTTATGATTGCTTGAGAGATGCTATCTCCTGCTATCTGTTTTTCGTTTATCCACACCAATAACAGTCTCTCAACATCTTCTATCACTTGCGATCTCTGTTTCGAAAAGAAAGTTGCACCTTTAGCAAGATCAGCTTCCTTGATTGCCGTTTTCTTTGACACAATAGTAGCGATGGTTGATTGGGGTTTACTATACTAGCTGGCCAGCTCGGAGACACGCACTCCTCTTTCATACTTAGCAATGATCTCTTTCTTCATCTCCATAGTAATTCTCACCCTTATTCCTGTAGGGTTGGCACTAGAAGCTTTCTTTGGGCCCATGGTCACTTGTTTTGCAGGTAAAATCACTAAAAACGCTGTAATAATACGAAATGTTCCGATTGTGTGCTTGGATGTTACCGCGGAGGCTGGCTTATAAACAATGCCACCGTCGGAACAAGTGAGGCTGGCTCTGGCCGCACATAGACGTGTCTCGGACGAATCGCGTTGAGCGAGTTTTTTAGTGCTATGCTAGGCAAAATTTTAGCGATAAAATGTATTGCTAGGCGGATTTAACGTTATGTGATGCCAACGTTAGGCGGGGGCCCACTGTAATACAAAATGTACAGCATGTACGCGTGGAATCATCCTCACTGGCTTTGTAAACAATGGCACACTGGCTGTACATGGAGTATGGAGTGGCCGGGCCCGCTCAGGCTGTGCAGACACATTCAGGATGAAAGCCCTTAGCTGAGTTGTTTGGCGTTAGCTGAGCCAATGTTTTTATGCCAAAGCAAGCCATCAGCTGATTTTGGCACTAGCTGATGACACCTTTACCCGAGGGTCCACTGTACTTAGGTTAATCTTGTTCCCCTAGGATGTGACCTACAACAGTCGTCTAGCATCCAGGTGCCTACTTAACCCTTTGTTTTGGTTGTATATACGTCTTACGAGCCACCGTTTTTGACGCATATATACTCATAAATTCTAGCGGCTTCAAATCAAGCAGGAGAAAGCTGGTATCCCCACATGTGAGAGAATGGGTCTGTGTGGTCAGTGTGCACCATATAAAAAAATCCTGCAGCACGCAGTGCATAATGAGAAAAAAAACTCTGACCATTTTTTTTAATTAAAATGGCAATTTTGTGGTCTATTTTTGTATAGTATTTATGGTTGTATTCTCGTTTTCTTGGTCACATTTGATAGAATGGAAAGCATATTATAGAAATAGAGATGATTTTGATTGGTTTTACTATGAAAAGGACCTTGAAATGGAGCTCAAAGTATGGAAATGTTTGATTTTTGCCCATGTTCAACAGTAAACAAATGATGTCATTTTCCAATAAATGTCCAGCTAGCCATTCTGATATGCAGCCATGTATGGGTTGACATTATTTATACAATTATTGCAATATTGCAGTAGTCTGCATAACAGTAAATCTTCTATTTTTTGTTTGAATAAAAATTCAAAATAGAAAGCAAGAGTAATATCAGAGGGGCCTGGAGATGTGACTGATGAACAAAGAAAATTTTATTTTAGAGCCAGGAATATCTGCATTGTTCATTCTGGACCCTATTTTGAAATTGTCATATTTTTTAATTTTCGTGAAATTGGCCAAATTGCAAATTTCTGACCACAATATTGGGTAGTTGAAATCAGTAAATGGGCAGTTTCTTGTACTCAGTCAATAGAAAAAAATGGAGTTCTAAAGAAATAGCTATGAGTTTGGTCGATTGGAGCAATGGAATTAGCTGAAAATAGGGCTCGAAGTGGGTGAAATCACTGATTCGTAAATATCTCCGAGGTTGCTAACTTTGTGAGAGCATAATTCCATCAGTTTTCCATCAAATTTCGTTCTTTTGGTGTCATTACAATTGGGAAAAGATTTTTTTTTTTTTTTTGGTGGGGGGGGATTTTACGACACCAGGAGACACCTCAGGATATGGGGTTGCGACAGTCAATGTGGTTAATGCTAGGTGAACAGGGGCAGCAGGTGTAAGGAAACATGCTGAACATTTCACCTGTGCCAGGATCGATCCCCAGACCCCTCAGTATGTGAGCTGAGGATGCTATCAACCAAGCTGCTTTTGATAATTTCCTTAGCTATCCTTAAATCTAGCAGTCTCTGGACTTGGGATGGGACAAAATCAGATTTTTTGCTGATGCTAATTCCCATACAGGAGGGCCTTGCTTTACAGTGCTTTGCTTTACTGCATTTTGTTAACCCTTTCAAGGTCCGTGCCGTAGATCTACAGCTTTACGTTCAGGGTCCAAACTGTAGACCTATGCCAAAATTCTAGTGGCATCAAATTTAGCACATAAAGGCTGGTAGGCCTACGTGTGAGAGAACGGGTCTGTGTGGTGTGTGTGCACTGTAAACAAAAATTCTAGGAGTCCGCATAGCATTGTGGGAATGCTGGCTCAGTTACCTTTGCTCACCATGCCTCGTTGCAAGGCAGCTCTCACTCCAAGGAAAATTGGGACTCTCCTCTTCCTATCTGATAGTTCTGACTCTGATGGAAGGGGAAATGAAGATGAATTCTTTGGCTTTGATCAATTAGTGACCGAAAGGAATGACCAGGATATTGATAATAGTGCAGAAAACCCTGACAATCCTCAACCTTCTACCTCTGGTGTGGGCACTCGTCAGTCACGTTCAGTTGTACCTCATCACAAGAGAAAACTATTATTTTCACGTGGCCAGGCCTCTGACTTCAGTAATGATGATGATAGTGATGTTGATTGTGATTTTATTGCTCTTGATGATCATTCGAGTAGTGATAGTGAGGAAACATATTCACAAGTGAAGCATCGGTATATACGCCGCTGCATGCGCTCGGATAGTGTTCCCTATGCAGTGCCCAGGGGATGGAGTACGTCCCGTAGTACATCCCGGAGCACATCCCGTGGCCCTACACCAGGAATAGACATTGAAAGTGAGGATGATGTGGCCACACTTGGCATGCATAGACCACAGGCATCAGTAGGTGATGGTAGTGCCATGGCCATGCATGACTCACCAGCCCAGGCTGGGATGCACGCTGCTGACTCCTCAGTTCAAGGACAAAGCAGAGCATCAGCCACCAGCCCACCACAACCACAGCTACCAGCACAACCAGCTTATGATGTCCAGTATCCACCAGCAAACCGTATCTGGGATTGGCAGCAAAATCCCAATTTTGTTCCCAAGCCCCACCACTTTGATGACTCTGAAAGTGGAATTCTACCAACTTGTCCCCTTGGAAACACTGCAAATGAAGTTGAATTCTTTGAACTATTCTTTGACCAGCCCTTGATGGAAACTATTGTCAAGGAAAGTAACAAGTATTTTGAGTACACCATGGCAAATACAATCATATCACCACAGTCAAGACTACACCGGTGGAAAGAGACAACTGTTGCAGAAATGTATTTGCTTTTTGCAACAATAATGCTTATGCCTCATGTGTATAAGCATAATATAAAATCATACTGGTCCACAGATCGGCTAATTTGTAACCCGGTCTTTGGTGAAATCATCCCAGTGAACAGGTTTATCTTACTGTTACGTTTGTTGCACTTCTCTGACAAAACCAGGCCTGACAAAAGTGACAGGTTATACAGGATTAGAAATGTTTTTATGTATCTGAAACAAAAGTTCAACATGTACTTTTATCCATTCAAGAATCATGTACAGTGGACCCCCGCTTAACGATCACCTCCCAATGCGACCAATTATGTAAGTGTATTTATGTAAGTGCGTTTGTACGTGTATGTTTGGGGGTGTGAAATGGACTAATCTGCTTCACAATATTCCTTATGGGAACAAATTCGGTCAGTATTGGCACCTGAACATACTTCTGGAATGAAAAAATATCGTTAACCGGGGGTCCACTGTACTTGACGAGTCATTGATTTTGTTCAAAGGTAGACTGTCATTCAAACAGTATATACCGAGCAAGAGGAAGCGCTTTAGTATAAAACTGTTTGTACTCTGTGACTGTGGCAGTGGCCTGGTATTGGATATTGTTGTATACACGGGAAGTAAAACATTGAAAGATACCAGGATGTTATTGGGTATCTCAGGTGATGTAGTGAGAAGCATGATGGCACCTTATCTTGGTAAGGGGCATACATTACACAGTGGACCCCCGCCTTACAATGGCATCGCATTACGTTAAATCCGCCATATCATACATTTTAACGCAAAAATTTTGCCTTGCCTCATGCTAAAAAACTTGCCTCACGCGAGTGTTTTTTGTGCTTGTAACTGCAAAATAAGTCACCATGGGCCCCCAGTAAAGCTTCTAGTACCAACCCTGTGGTAAAAAGGGTGAGAATTAGTATGGAAATTAAGAAAGATTTTGAAGGGTTTGGGGCTAACCCTGAGAAGCCTGTGCCAGTTGTGGAATCCATTGTGCCTACTTCAAACATTAAGGAAATGTGTGCAAAGTGGGTTGAACTGCAAACCTTTCTGGATGAAGATCACCCTAACACAGCTATTGCAAATTGTGCTGGTGACTATTACGATGACAATGTTGTGGCCCATTTTAGGCAAATCTTAAAGGAACGGGAGGTACAGAGCTCTATGGACAGATTTGTTGTACGACAGAGGTCCAGTGACTCTCAAGCTTGTCCTAGTGGCATTAAAAGAAGAAGGGAAGTAACCCCAGAAAAGGACCTGATACCTCAAGTCCTAATGGAAGGGGATTCCCCTTCTAAACAATAGCAACTTCCACACTCTCCCCTCCTCCCATCCCATCAATCATCAACAGATCTTCAAAAAAGGTAAGTGTCATGTATTCTATTCTTGTAAAGTAAAAGGACACAGTAGAGTATTAATTGTGCATGTCTTCTTAAGTTTGTGTGTATTAAAATTAATATTTCATGTGGTAAAAAGTCTTTTTTTTTTCAGACGTTTGGGTGTCTTGCACAGATTTATATGATTTCCATTTTTTCTTATGGGGAACTTTAATTCACCTTACGATAATTTTGGCTCATGATGAGCTCTCAGAAACGGATTAATATCGTAAGGCGGGGGTCCACTGTATACTGATAACTGGTACACAAGCTCTTTACTCAGTGATTTCTTGCGAGTGAACATGACAGATGTGTGTGGCACAGTGCGTTCTAATGGTAAACATATGCCCAGGTTCAACGCAGGCACTCGTGGTGAAGAGGTGCAGGTGTTTACTGCCAATGACATCATGGCATTACGGTGGCATGACAATCGAGATGTCACATTGTTGACAACCATTCACCGTAACGAAATGCAAGACAGTGGCAAAGTTGATAGAATGACTAATGAACATATTCGAAACCATGACGTAAATTGATTATACACAAAACTGCGCTTGGTTGAAAATGTGAATGCAGTTTGGCTTTGTTGATTGTGTTCGAAAGGTTCAAGGGGTACATGAAACTTTTTCTTCATCTCATGGACATTTCATTCCCGTGCATTAATAGTACCAAGTAAAGACTGGAAAAGCCCACCGTAGGTAAATTTTTGTTTGCTGTTGTCAGAAAACTATAATGAAATACACCCCCATCGATTTACGACAAGTTTGGGGTTCCCGCCCAACCGGTCGTAAGTCAAAAGGGACATAAGTAACTTTGAAAATTCCGACATACTGGAAGGGTAAAATGTAAAACTTTTCCTATATAAATCCTACATAATATGTAATAAAATTTACAATCTTTTTTATTCTTTTTACCATAATTTACTTTTATTGTTATATTTAATTATTTATGTCTGTATAAAAATGTTTTACAGGTAGTAAACCCGTATTGAAAATTTTACATCGCATACATTTTCATATGTTACTGTTATCTTTATGTTTTGTCGACACAGTGATGGGAGTCCTCTGGTAGGTCATCCCCCAGAAGTAGTATAAAACCCATACCTAAGAAAAAAAAAACAAATTCTGGAAGTGTAATACGTATCCACGGCTGGGGGGGGTGGGTGGCCCGGGGGGGTGGTTGGTTGGTTTGTTGATGATGCTGACTGACTGCTGCTTAATGTGGTGCTTCTTCGTTCTCTCTCTTCCTTCTCTTCTATCTCTTCTCTATCTCTCTCTCCCTCTCTATCTCTCTATCCTCTCTCTATCTCATCCTTCTCTATCTATCTTTCCCTTTATCTCTCTCCTTATCTTTCTCCTTCTATCTCTATCTCTCTCTTCTTTCTCTCTCTCTCTCCTCTCTATCCCCTCTCTTATCTCTCTCTCTCTCTCTCTCTCTCTATTCTCTCTATCTTCTATCTCCTATCCTTATCTTCCTATTTTTCTCTATCTCTCTCTTTCTCTCTCTCTCTTCTCTCTCTCTCTCTCTCTCTCTCTCTCTCTCTCTTCTCTCTTTTTCTCTCTCTCTCTCTCTCTCTTCTCTTTCTTCTTCTCTATACAACAAGTACACGTAAGTGAATTATCATAAAAGTATAAAATTTCCTAGGATAACCAAAAAATCCAGACAAATGCTTACAGTGGGTCTGTGCCCCAGTGACCTAAAAATAATAAAAAAATAATAAATAATAATAATAAAATAATAATATTTTTTATTTTTTTATTTAAAAAATACATATTCTAATATTATAATATTATTATTAAAATAAATTTTAAAAACTGTGTCATCTTACTTACCTTTAAATTTAACTGTTCTTAAAGAGATGAATAAAGGAAAAACGAAGAGAGAGAGAGAGAGGGGAGAATTTCACAAGTTAGTAAACAAACGTTGTTGTTTTTACCAGCCCCGGGCACGAAAAGGTTTGTTCCTCGCAAGCCCACCGAAAAACATCTCACTTTGTAATTTTTATGTTTTTGTAGCATTTTATTTTTAATTTTTTAAAAAAAATCTAGATGGGTTAAGCAAAATGTCTATATTAATTTTTTTTAACATTTAATGCACCTCAGTGATTTTTATTGTTATATCATTTTTAATATGGCATCTTCAAGACCCAATTTCACTCTTTAAAAGGGGGGCTCTGAGAAGACAAGCAGACAGAAAAAAAGACACACGGTAGACAGAAAGACACAAAGGTAACAGACTCAAGGGAGACAGAAAAAACACACAGGTAGACAGAAAGACAGACAGGTAGACAGAAAGACAGACACACAGGTAGACAGAAAGACAGACACACAGGTAGACAGAAAGACACTCAGGTAGACAGACAGAAAGACAGACACACAGGTAGACAGAAAGACAGACACACAGGTAGACAAACAGACACACAGAGATACAGACACAGATATACAGGCAGACAGATACAGACAGGTTTATGTTCAACACTGAAAACAAATAGAGAGTTCGAGTAAGAGCCTTTCTTGCCACAATCTCCAGTGCAAGATTCAGACTTTATCTTAGGGGCCATGGTGAAATTTACTGTCCAGTTAGTACAGTTAATACAGTATGATGCTGCTGATAGGGCAGGGTTACTCAGACTGATGCTGCCTGCATGATGCATTGCCGCCGCGAGTATTGTCAAATATTGTACAGTGGTGTGCATCAGCCGGCCGAGCCCAGCTGCCAGATGCACGGTCGTAAGTCGAGTGGACGTATGTCGAGCAGGTCGTAAGTCGGATGGTAGGTGTACCAGGTAACAACACCTGCTATACAACAAGGTCCTCAAACTCCTCAGGATATTCCCAAGCATTTGAGGAGGGAAGGTGATCACTTCATAATACAGCTTCCTGCAACTAAGAAGAAATATGCTCAGAAGAGATGTGTTGTCTGTGCACAAACAAAACGACGGCAACAAAGACGCAAAAACACTTGGTTTATGTGCGAGGAATGTAAGGTACCTCTGTGAATGGTGCCTTGTTTCAAGGAGTTCCACAAGCTGCAGCAGTTCTAAAAACATGTCCAGTGATTGTACATATGTAAATATATGATAAATCATTAGTATTATACAAGATTCGTGCATGTTTATTGTAATAAACAAAAGTGGCAAACAATATTATAATAATAACTTTAGTGCGGTTACTGTGTTCAATACAGTGAGTTTACATATATACGTTATATACAATATTGGTCTCACAGGCCACAAATGTTACTAGGAAAAGAAAAAAAATAGAAAAGAAAAGAAAAAAGTATAAAAAACGTAAAATAAAAAAACACGAGTTTGCGGAAATCGCCGATGTTGCCGCCACCTGGACATTTTGGGTCAACTTCTCGCCTCTGTATCTCGGTAAGTACTGATCAGAATTTTTTTTTGTTTTATTACCTTCACAAAAATATACTCTTTAATTCTGTAAGAATTTTTTTTTTTTTTTTTTTTTTTTTTTTTTTTTTTTTTTTCAAAATTTCTTGGACTCTGGAGCACCACTCCAGATTTTGGCCTTGGACCCTGAAAGGGTTAATGCAGCAGTTTTCAATTTTACCCATACTTCTTTTATTTAGACTTCCTACAGTGGACCCTCGGTAATCGGCCATTTTGCATATCGGCCAACTCAGTTATTGCCCATTTTTTTTGGCCAAAATTTTATTCCGGTTATCAACTATTATTTCGCTTATTGGCCATATTGGACGCTTTCACCCGCCCGCCCGTCAGCTGCATGTGCGTTCATGAGTCAATCTGGCTCTGTCTCTGGGCGAGTGAGGAAACTTCTGCTCATTTATCCAAACATTTCGCTGTAATTCATTGTTTTTTGTGGTTATTGACTGAGTGCAACTGCAAAATAAGCAACCATGGGCCCAAAGAAAGTTGCTAGTAAAGCTTCTTTGGTAAAGAAAGTGAGAAACATGATAGAATTTAAGAAAGAAGTTGTTGAAAAGTATGAGAGTGAAGGAGGAAGTGAGAGGGGAGAATGTGCCTTCTTCAGCGAATCTACAATATGTATGATACTAAAGCAGCAGGAGTCGACAAAGGCTATAGCACCAGGCAGCGATAAAGTGTAGCATTAACCCTTTCAGGGTCAAGAGGCCCTCTCCTGAACTTGTTCTCAGGGTCAAAAATTTTTCTAAAAAAAAAAACTAGTTTTTCTTATGAAATGATAGGGAATCATTTCCCGATCATAATGACACCAAAAGTATGAAATTTGATGGAAAACTTAAGGAATTATGGTCTCGCGAAGTTAGCGGTCTCGCCGATGTTTACGCATTGGCGATTTCGCCTACTTTGAGCCCTATTTTTGGCCAATTCCTGTGTACTAGTCGACAAAAATCATGTTTATTTCGCTAGAACTGCATTTTTTCTATCGAATGAGTACAAGAAACCACCCATTTACCAATTTCAACTGTCCAATAAAGTAGCTAGAAAGTGGTAATTTTGCCAATTTCACACAAATTTCAGAAGATGCCAGTTTCCAAATAGGGTCCAGAATAAACAAGAAAGACATTCCTGGCACTAAAATAGCAAGTTCTCTGTTCATTAGTCACGTCCCCAGGCCCCTCTTATATTTCTTTTGCTTTCCACTTTGAATTTTTATTCTTACAAAAAACAGAAGATTTACTGTTATGCAAACTACTGCATTAGTGTAGAATTGGTATAAATAATATCAGCACACCTGTTAAAGAATATTAGACTCATCAGTTGATGTGTATTGGACGCTTGGCATGATTTGTTTACTTTTGAACTTTGGTAAAAGTCGAACATTTCTGCTACTTTGAGTTAAATTTCAAGGTTCTTTTCATTGTGAAACCAGTCAAAATCATCTCAATTTATGTAATATGTCTTCCATTCTGTAAAATGAGACCAGGAAAACTAGAATACAACCATAAATACCTTACGAAAATACAGTGCAAACTCGATGTTTTAATCCAAAAATGCGGTCAAAGTTTTTTTTTCTCATTACGCACTGTGTGCTGCAGGATTTTTTTTTATACTCTGCACACTGACCACATAGACCCATTCTTTCATATGTAGGCCTACCAGCTTTCTCTCGCTAGATTTAAAGGTGCTAGAATTTAGGCGTACTAGTACGCCAATAACCCTGGTGCGTAAGCCGTACTAGTATGTCGAAAACTCTGAAAGGGTTAACAGTGTAGCAAGTAAGTTAAGCTATTGAATGATAGAAAAAGGATGACTCGAAACTGACTCCTCTAATGTTTTTGGAGGTATATAGGGTCACTGACAATATACACCGCCCATCGTATCTTCCACCACCCTAAACCATTGCCAGCATCTCCTCCAAGGTAAGTGTAAGTATTTCTTATTTATAAATTAAAGTTTAAATATTTCTTATTTATAAATTATGTATATTGTGTGAATAGTGGTGGTGGCCTCTGCTGCCGCTTCCACTACCACTAATATGTACGGCTTATGCTCTCAGTGGCTCTTATAAACCCAACAACAAAACCACCACCACCACTCCACATACGTAATGACATACATTATTTATTCTGGAGTATATATCGTGTTTCTATGTTATTAATATTGTTTATTATGTCATATTAGATGAATTGTGATAGGTAATTAAGATATAGAGTTGATAATAACATCATATTTAAGCTTTTTGTCCTGTCTCCCAACAATAAACTCGCCTCCCTCTCCACTCCTTGCCATTTTGCATATGCCAACAAGACTCTTCAATAAAGATAAAAGTGATTTAAATGTTCATTTATCCATTTCATTAGTCATTTTATTTAGTTCTCATTATTTTGTGTATGTAAAGCTATAGTTAATCTTTAAAAATTTTATTTTTTGTTAATATTTTCACGTGTCTGAAATGGATTAATTGGATTTGCATTGATTCCTATGGGAAATATTATTTCAATTTTCGGCCATTTCGGTTTTAGCCCTACCTTCTGGGGGTAGGAGAGTTTCAGTGGGGGGAAATAAATGGGATTAAATCTGGAGTATCTGAGAGAGTTAGAGCAAAGGAAGGGGTAGCAGTAATGTTAAATGATCAGTTATGGAAGGAGAAAAGAGAATATGAATGTGTAAATTCAAGAATTATGTGGATTAAAGTAAAGGTTGGATGCGAGAAGTGGGTCATAATAAGCGTGTATGCACCTGGAGAAGAGAGGAATGCAGAGGAGAGAGAGAGATTTTGGGAGATGTTAAGTGAAAGTATAGGAGCCTTTGAACCAAGTGAGAGAGTAATTGTGGTAGGGGACCTGAATGCTAAAGTAGGAGAAACTTTTAGAGAGGGTGTGGTAGGTAAGTTTGGGGTGCCAGGTGTAAATGATAATGGGAGCCCTTTGATTGAACTTTGTATAGAAAGGGGTTTAGTTATAGAAATACATATTTTAAGAAAAAGAGGATAAATAAGTATACACGATATGATGTAGGGCGAAATGACAGTAGTTTGTTGGATTATGTATTGGTAGATAAAAGACTGTTGAGTAGACTTCAGGATGTACATGTTTATAAGAGGGCCACAGATATATCAGATCACTTTTTAGTTGTAGCTACACTGAGAGTAAAAGGTAGATGGGATACAAGGAGAATAGAAGCATCAGGGAAGAGAGAGTGAAGGTTTATAAACTAAAAGAGGAGGCAGTTAGGGTAAGATATAAACAGCTATTGGAGGATAGATGGGCTAATGAGAGCATAGGCAATGGGGTCGAAGAGGTATGGGGTGGGTTTAAAAATGTAGTGTTAGAGTGTTCAGCAGAAGTTTGTGGTTACAGGAAAGTGGGGCAGGAGGGAAGAGGAGCGATTGGTGGAATGATGATGTAAAGAGAGTAGTAAGGGAGAAAAAGTTAGCATATGAGAAGTTTTTACAAAGTAGAAGTGATGCAAGGAGGGAAGAGTATATGGAGAAAAAGAGAGAGGTTAAGAGAGTGGTGAAGCAATGTAAAAAGAGAGCAAATGAGAGAGTGGGTGAGATGTTATCAACAAATTTTGTTGAAAATAAGAAAAGTTTTGGAGTGAGATTAACAAGTTAAGAAAGCCTAGAGAACAAATGGATTTGTCAGTTAAAAATAGGAGAGGAGAGTTATTAAATGGAGAGTTAGAGGGATTGGGAAGATGGAGGGAATATTTTGAGGAATTGTTAAATGTTGATGAAGATAGGGAAGCTGTGATTTCGTGTATAGGGCAAGGAGGAATAACATCTTGTAGGAGTGAGGAAGAGCCAGTTGTGAGTGTGGGGGAAGTTCGTGAGGCAGTAGGTAAAATGAAAGGGGGTAAGGCAGCCGGGATTGATGGGATAAAGATAGAAATGTTAAAAGCAGGTGGGGATATAGTTTTGGAGTGTTGGTGCAATTATTTAATAAATGTATGGAAGAGGGTAAGGTACCTAGTGATTGGCAGAGAGCATGCATAGTTCCTTTGTATAAAGGCAAAGGGATAAAAGAGAGTGCAAAAATTATAGGGGGATAAGTCTGTTGAGTGTACCTGGTAAAGTGTATGGTAGAGTTATAATTGAAAGAATTAAGAGTAAGACGGAGAATAGGATAGCAGATGAACAAGGAGGCTTTAGGAAAGGTAGGGGTGTGTGGACCAGGTGTTTACAGTGAAACATATAAGTGAACAGTATTTAGATAAGGCTAAAGAGGTCTTTGTGGCATTTATGGATTTGGAAAAGGCGTATGATAGGGTGGATAGGGGGGCAATGTGGCAGATGTTGCAAGTGTATGGTGTAGGAGGTAGGTTACTGAAAGCAGTGAAGAGTTTTTACGAGGATAGTGAGGCTCAAGTTAGAGTATGTAGGAAAGAGGGAAATTTTTTCCCAGTAAAAGTAGGCCTTAGACAAGGATGTGTGATGTCACCGTGGTTGTTTAATATATTTATAGATGGGGTTGTAAGAGAAGTAAATGCGAGGGTCTTGGCAAGAGGCGTGGAGTTAAAAGATAAAGAATCACACACAAAGTGGGAGTTGTCACAGCTGCTCTTTGCTGATGACACTGTGCTTTTGGGAGATTCTGAAGAGAAGCTGCAGAGATTGGTGGATGAATTTGGTAGGGTGTGCAAAAGAAGAAAATTAAAGGTGAATACAGGAAAGAGTAAGGTTATGAGGATAACAAAAAGATTAGGTGATGAAAGATTGAATATCAGATTGGAGGGAGAGAGTATGGAGGAGGTGAACGTATTCAGATATTTGGGAGTGACGTGTCAGCGGATGGGTCTATGAAAGATGAGGTGAATCATAGAATTGATGAGGGAAAAAGAGTGAGTGGTGCACTTAGGAGTCTGTGGAGACAAAGAACTTTGTCCTTAGAGGCAAAGAGGGGAATGTATGAGAGTATAGTTTTACCAACGCTCTTATATGGTGTGAAGCGTGGTGATGAATGTTGCAGCGAGGAGAAGGCTGGAGGGAGGGAGATGTCATGTCTGAGGCAATGTGTGGTGTGAATATAATGCAGAGAATTCGTAGTTTGGAAGTTAGGAGGAGGTGCGGGATTACCAAAACTGTTGTCCAGAGGCTGAGGAAGGGTTGTTGAGGTGGTTCGGACATGTAGAGAGAATGGAGTGAAACAGAATGACTTCAAGAGTGTATCAGTCTGTAGTGGAAGGAAGGCGGGGTAGGGGTCAGCCTAGGAAGGGTTGGAGGGAGGGGTAAAGGAGGTTTTGTGTGCGAGGGGCTTGGACTTCCAGCAGGCATGCGTGAGCGTGTTTGATAGGAGTGAATGGAGACAAATGGTTTTTAATACTTGACGTGCTGTTGGAGTGTGAGCAAAGTAACATTTATGAAGGGATTCAGGGAAACCGGCAGGCCGGACTTGAGTCCTGGAGATGGGAAGTACAGTGCCTGCACTCTGAAGGAGGGGTGTTAATGTTGCAGTTTAAAAACTGTAGTGTAAAGCACCCTTCTGGCAAGACAGTGATGGAGTGAATGATGGTGAAAGTTTTTCTTTTTCGGGCCACCCTGCCTTGGTGGGAATCGGCCAGTGTGATAATAAAAAAAAAAAAATTCTGGAACGGATTACGGCCAATAACCGAGGGTCTACTGTATTCACCACTCATAAGTGAAGGATAAAAATATTTTAAGGTTAGTAATGTGTGTATTGTATATGCATTTTTTAGGCCTAGCTCTGCTGCTCAATATATGATAGTGTAAACATGTTATCAGGCTTTTATATTCATTTGCAAGTGAAAAATGGCTGTGATTCACTTTATAGCAATTTTCGTTTTACAGCAGTAGCCTGGAACCTAACCTTCTGTGTAAGTGGGGCTCTCCTGTACTCAGTTTAGACTGATACTGATACCATAAAAATGGACTGAAACCCCACTGATAATGATACCATAAAAATTAGGTGAAACTGATGTTCTTTGAAATTGCTTCGGAAACAAATTTAATACTCAGGGAGTTCTGGAAGAACCATTTCAATATCCTCAACTGCTTGAGGCTTATAGACAAAGCCTGGGGGAATGTGTCTTTCAGGACCATGCAGTCAGCATGGAAGAAATTGTGGCCTCGCTTTGTGGCAGCCATTGATTTTGAAGGCTTTGAAGACGAGGCTGAGCCAGTAGAGGATATTGTGTCCCTGGGAAAGACCTTGGGCCGAGAGGTGACTGAAGACGATGTGGAGGAGCATAGAATTAAACTCACCACATAAGAACTTATAGACCTTCAGAATACGCAGCAACAAATTGCAGTGGAGGAGTTGTCATCAGAGGACGAGGAGGGAAGGGATGATGTACCCACTGCACTTGTCGAGGAAATGTGTGCTAAATGGTGTGAAGTACAGGAATTTGCTGAAAAATACCATCCAGACAAAGCAGTGGCCATCCATCTGTTTAACATGTACATTGACAGTGTAATGTCTGTTATGGGGCTATAAGACCCAACGTGTATTTATGTAACTAGGTAGCAGTTACTCGGTTTAGAATACCTAATTATATTAAACTGCTGGGGGCACAACTGCTTTAATTCTGTCATGAGAGCAGATCACTTATGGAGAAAATGCCAGTTGGGTCAAGCCTGTATTTCAGTATAAATAGGTTCTAGTATAAACACACAAAATTAAAGTAAGTAGATTATAAAGGCAGTATTTTTAAAGTAAAATAAGGTGTAGTTATGGGGAAAACAAAATTATTGTAGTAGCAAAAGAATTGGGCATGTTGACATTCTTTTGTGTGTTGTTGGTGGATGGGGAAGAGGCTAGCTGGCTCTCTCGCTCGTGTGGTTGTGGTGCCAATATGGCAGGACCTTCTCCACTCTTGTAAATGATGTAACCATTATACCCAGAGTGACTACAGTGTGTGAAGACATTGGGTTAAGGTCATCAGGAAGGAAGGAGTACTAATTGTTTCAGATGGACCATGTGACTGTACTGGCTGAGCAGCTAAGGGTGTGCATCCCTTGTTATGAATAGGAAAACGCCTAACTTGTATATTCTGTACATACTTGTCTAGAATATATTCCTATTTTTGTAATAGTAGTTTAACCCTTTGACTGTTTCGGTTGTATATACAGTGGACCCCCGCATACCGTTGGCATCACATAACGATTAATCCGCATACCGCTTGCTTTAATCGCAAAAATTTTGCCTCGCATACCGCTTAAAAACCCGCTCACCGCTGTTCGTCCGAGACGCGTCCAATGTGCGCCTTAGCCAGCCTCACATGTTCCGCCGGTGGCATTGTTTACCAGCCAGCCTCCGCGGTAGCATCCAAGCATACAATCGTAACATTTCGTATTATTACAGTGTTTTTAGTGATTTTATCTGGAAAATAAGTGACCATGGGCCCCAAGAAAGCTTCTAGTGCCAACCCTACAGCAATAAGGGTGAGAATTACTATAGAGATGAAGAAAAAGATCATTGATAAGTATGAAAGTGGAGTGTGTGTCTGAGCTGGCCAGGTTGTATGATAAACCCCAATCAACCATCGCTACTATTGGTGGTACAGCTGCTGCTGCTGCACTGTCAGCTGCTGCTGCTGCTGTAGCATCGTCTGCTGCTGCTGTAGCATCGTCTGCTGCTGCTGTAGCACTGTCAGCTGCTGCTGCTGCTGTAGCACTGTCAGCTGCTGCTGCTGCTGTAGCATCGTCTGCTGCTGCTGTAGCATCGTCTGCTGCTGCTGTAGCATCGTCTGCTGCTGCTGTAGCACTGTCAGCTGCTGCTGCTGCTGTAGCATCATCTGCTGCTGCTGTAGCATCGTCTGCTGCTGCTGTAGCATCTTCTGCTGCTGCTGTAGCATCGTCTGCTGCTGCTGTAGCATCATCTGCTGCTGCTGTAGCACTGTTGTTGGTGTGGCTTATTGAGAATATACCAAGAAACAATTAACCCCAGAGGATTTGCCACCCAGGATAACCCAAAAAAGTCAGTGTCATCGAAGACTGTCTAACTTATTTCCATTGGGGTCCTTAATCTTGTCTCCCAGGATGCAACCCACACCAGTCTACTAACACCCAGGTGAACAGGGAAAAATGCCTGGAACTAGTGCTCATATTGGTGAATTTAAAGCCAGCAAAGGTTGGTTTGAGAGATTTAAGAATCGTAGTGACATACACAGTGTGATAAGGCCTGTTCTGGAAGAAAATGCCAAACAGGACCTACAGTACTCAGGAGGAAAAGGCACTCCCAGGACACAGTGTCTCATCAGTCATTGCTGCATCTTCAATAAAGGTAAGTGTCATTTATTCTTCATTTAGTAGACTAGTACATGCACAATATATACTGTGCATGTACTACTCTACTATTGTGCATGTATCCTTCTCTTTGTGCGTAGGAAAATGTATATTTCACGTGGTAAAAATTTTTTTTTCATACTTTTGGGTGTCTTGCACGGATTAATTTGATTTCCATTATTTCTTATGGGGAAAATTCATTCGCATACCGATTATTTCGCATACCAATGAGCCCTCTTGCACGGATTAAAATTGGTATGCGGGGGTCCACTGTATACGTCTTACGAGCCACTGTGTTTGACGTATTAATATGCATAAATTCTAGCGGCTTCAAGTCAAGCAGGAGAAAGCTGGTAGGCCCACATATGAGAGAATGGGTCTCCATGGTCAGTGTGCACCATATAAAGAAAATTGGGGAGCCAGTGGTGCATTGTGGGAATGCCATTTCAGTAGTCCTTGTTTAACATGCCTAGCGGTAAGAAATATGTGACTCCCCAGCAAATCTGGGACTCTGCTCTTACCAAGTGATGCTCTAACACAGATGGAAGTGTCAGTGAAGATCAGTTTCATAGTTTTGAGGAGTTTGTGACCAAAAACAATGCCCAGGATACCAGAAGAATGAAGGAGAATGAGAGAATGAGGGAGAGAATGAGAGAGATAATGAGAGAGAGAATGAGAGAGAGAATGAGGGAGAAAGATAATTAGGTATTAGGATGGAAAGGAAGCGAGCATCCAAACCCATTGTTTTGACAGGCGGTAGGGGAAGTGAGTAATGAGACAATATGTCATTTTGACAGCTGCTGACCCTGACTCAGAGCAATTAGAAGTCCACTCACACACAACACAAGCTTGCTGAAGATAATAGCAGTTATATGAAAGTGTCCAGCAACTATATATGTGTATATATATTATAGAAACCAGAAGGAAGGAAGAAGGGAAGGCAGGGAGGAAGGAAGGACGAGGTGAAAGGAAGGAAAAAAGTAAGGAAGGAAGAAGTAAGGAAGAAAGGAAGGTAGGTAGGTAGGAAAGGAAGGAAGGTAGGTAGGAAAGAAAGAAGGAAGGAAGGAATGTAGGAAGGAAGGTTGGAAGGAATGCAGGAAGGTAGGAAGGAAGGAATGATGACACACAACCATTTACCTAGGATAACTACCTAACACAACTGCCTGCTAATACTTTGAAGGAAACTGCTCAGACGAGGTGTTTTGTCTGTGCACTTAAAAAAAAAAAAACGCCCAGAAAAACAGAGACATTCGTTTTATGTGTAAGGAGTGTAAAACACCATTGTGTATGAAACCATATTTCAAAGAGTTCCACAAGCTGTAGAACTTCTTGGAACATGTCCAGTGACTGTACATTTATATAAATATTATAAAACAATAGTAATAAAAAATTTTTTGTATTTGTGTAAACAAGTTTTGTAAACAATATATTGATAATTATGTTTGTGCACTTATTGTGTTGTATACAATGAGTGTATATATGTATATTGCACCTTAATTTGGACTCACAGGCCACATAAGTTACCTGAAAAAATAAAATAGTGCAAAAAACAAGAAACCTTGGAATACAAGTAAACCAAAGTTTACCGGGTGAGCGGCATTCACCACTGTTGCCATACACAGCTCATTTTCTGTGAACCTTACGCCTCTATATTTCGGTAAGTACTGATCGCAATTTTTTTTTTGGGGGGGGGGGGTGAAAATAATCAGAAAATTAATCTTAAAATTTTCATTAGAAAAAATAATTTTTTTTTTTTTTTTTTTTTTTTTTTTTTTTTTTTTTTTTTTTTTTGAAAATTCTTGGACACCAGGAGACACTTCAGGATTTGGGGTTGCGACAGTCAAAGGGTTAAATAACCTGTTGAGAGGGTTGGTGAAAATATTTCAGAGACTGAGGACAACTAATCATGAATGTAAATATTCCCCTAGACTTTATAAGGCCTTATTTAAGCTACACCACACTAGAGAATGTAGTGAGAACTGTACCATTGAAGTAAAACAGGAAAACAGCATAATGTCTGAATTTAGACAAGTGTTAAAATGGAGCCTGAAACAAACCTCACTGGACAGGTTTTTAATGAGACGAAGTATTAGTGAGCCAGAACAAGGTGTTTGTGGTGAAGAGAGACAAAGAAATGAAACAACGCCAGTAGGACAGTTGCCTAACATATTAATTGAAGGTGACTCTCCTTCTAAGAAGTAGCACCTCCTCCTCTCCTCCACCTACTACTTCCAGTGTACCATTAGTTTTGTGTTGTAGTAGTACATTTTTAATAAATTATTATATTGTCTCTGGAAGGGATTAATTCTACAGTGGACCCCCGGTTTACGATCAGCTCCCAATGCGACCAATTATGTAAGTGTATTTATGTAAGTGCGTTTGTATGTGTATGTTTTGGGGTCTGAAATGGACTAATCTAATTCACAATATTCCTTATGGGAACAAATTCAGTCAGTACTGGCACCTGAACATACTTCTGGAATGAAATAATATCGTAAACTGGGGGTCCATTGTACGTATTTACATTATTCTTTATTGGAAAAATGGCTTTGGTTGTCGTCCATTTTGGTTGTCAAATCGACACCTGGAACCAATTAAATTCGACAACCCAGGTTCCTCTGTACTCCAACATAGAAAGAACAAGCCATTTGAAAAAAATCATCATTGGCTTGGCATACCTAGTTTTGAAGTTTTGCATTATCCATTCTACCAGTGTCCAAGCAAATGTGATAGAAACATTGTTGTTATCTTAGAAGGGAAGATTTTCTAACATTATCTCTCCAAAATCCTTCATATTAGTTATTTGCTCTGTTGTGTAGTTAAAATTTGTTTTATACTCTGTTCAAGTTTTCCATAGCAGAATAATTGAAAATTGTCCTCATTGAACTTCATATTGTTTTCTGAGGCCCATCTACAAAATTTAGCTGATATCCACCAATGCTGATAACAGTACCACCAGAATTAGCCAATTTCTACTGATACTGCTAATACCACTAAAATTAACTGATAACTTTATAATTAGCTGATACCAATACTTTTACCAATACTATCAAAACTAGATGATACCCACAGGTAATGACACTTTGGTACACCCTCACTGGGTCCAAATATTAAGGTTGAGGTTTTCCATCAAATACGACATCTCTGATAAAAACAATCAATCAAATAGTAAATAAGATATTTAAGTTCCAGTAGACTGAGGAGGGTGCAGAATCATAGCAGCAATGGATGAAGACCCAGGCAGTAGTGCTAGAGGTCTGGTGTAAACTTAACATTGTAGATGCAGTAATCAATGTTTAAGTTTCACGGAATAAAGCTAAAATTACGTGCAAGTGTAGGTAATATAGATATTATTGGTATAACAGAGACCTGGTTCAACCTGCAAGATAGAGAAATGCCTTTTGAATGCAACATACAGGGTTATAAACTATTCCACACTGATAGGGTCAACAGGAAGGGTGGTGGTGTGGCAATGTATGTCAGAGAAAATTTAAATTGTTGTCTTAGACATGATATAGGATTAGAAACGTCGAACACAGAATCTGTTTGGCTACAGTTTCTCGAGGGACATAACAAATTAATTGTGAGTGTGATTTATAGGCCCCCAAACCTTGATAGGGAGGGCAGTAAGCTGTTATGGGACGAAATTCATAAGGCATCTAGATATGAAAATGTTGTGATAATGGGAGATTTTAACTTTAGACAAATTGATTGGAACAATATGACAGGAAACCTTGAGTCTAGTGACTTTCTTGAATCGGTTCAGGATTGCTTTTTAGAACAGTTTGTGACAGAACCAACTAGAGGAAACAATCTGCTTGACTTGGTTCTTGCCAACAAAGATTCACTAATTAATAATCTTGAGGTTAATGGCGAGCTTGGGGAAAGTGATCACAAATCACTTAGTTTCAATATATCATGGAATTACCCAGATAACTGCAATCAAATCTCTGTCCCAGATTTTCGCTTGGCCGACTTCATGGGACTGAAAAATTACTTGGGTGGGCTAAATTGGGATGTCCTGACTATGGGTCAGGTAGGTGATCTTGGTTGCCAATATGACGTTTTTCAGAGCATAGTACTAGCTGCCCAGACAACTTTTGTTCCGAGTAGGGAAATTAGATCTAACAAAAATGATCCCAAATGGATGAACAATGAATTAAAACATCTCATTGGTCAAAAGAGAGGCATATATAGGCATATCAAAAGAGGGGATGGGCAGTTAAGAAATCAATATATTCAATTAAAGAGAGAAATAAAAAAAAGGAATAAGAAAAGCAAAAAGGGATTATGAAGCTAAGGTCACAAAGGATTCAAAGACTAACCCAAAAGGGTTCTTTCAGGTATACATAAGTAAGATTAGGGACAAGATTGGCCCACTTAAGAGTAACTCTGGTCAGATCACTGACAGTGATAAGAATATGTGTGAAATTCTCAATACCTACTTCCTCTCAGTTTTCACTCAGGAAAATACTAACGATATTCCTGAAATAATAGATTGTGTAGAACAGGATGATGATAAACTATGTATGATTGCGGTAACTAATGACATGGTCCTCAGACAAATAGAGAAACTAAAACCTAACAAATCCCCAGGTCCTGATGAACTGTTTGCAAGGGTGTTAAAGGAATGTTGAGAGGAACTTAGCATACCTTTGGCTAATCTTTTTAACTTGTTGCTACAAACTGGCATAGTACCTGATAAGTGGAAAATAGCAAATGTAATACCTATTTACAAGGCAGGTGACAGGTCCTTGGCTTCGAACTATAGACCAATAAGCCTTACCTCCATAGTGGGAAAATTTATGGAATCAATAATTGCAGAAGCAATTCGTAGCCATCTTGACAGGCACAGATTGATTAATGAATCTCAACACGGTTTTACAAAGGGGCATTCCTGTCTTAAGAATTTACTAACTTTTTTCACTAAGGTGTTTGAGGAGGTAGATCATGGTAATGAATATGATGTTGTGTATATGGACTTCAGTAAGGCTTTCAATAGAGTTCCACACCAGAGGCTATTGAGGAAACTTAAGGCACATGAAATAGGAGAAATTTTTTCCTGGGTTGAGGTATGGTTGACAAATAGACAGCAGAGATTTTGCATAAATGGGAAGAAATCAGAATGGGGGCACGTCACAAGCGGTGTTCCTCAGGGGTCAGTGTTGGGCCCGTTGTTGTTCACAATTTACATAAATGACATAGATTAGGGAATAATTACCGACATAAGCAAATTTGCTGATGACACCAAAATAGGCCGTCCAATTCATTCTAATGAGGACATTAGAGCACTCCAGGATGATTTGAATAGACTAACGCAATGGTCGGAGAAGTGGCAGATGCAGTTTAATATTGACAAATGCAAAGTTGTAAATGTTGGACAGTTAAATAACCATGCCACATATAAACTAAATAATGTAGATCTTAATACTACTGATTGTGAAAAGGATTTAGGAGTTCTGGTTAGCAGTAACCTAAAACCAAGACAACAGTGCATTAGTGTTCGGAATAAAGCTAACAGAATTCTTGGCTTCATATCTAGAAGTACAAATAATAGAATTCCTCAGGTTGTTCTTCAACTCTATATATCCTTGGTTAGGCCTCATTTAGACTATGCTGCTCAGTTCTGGTCACTGTATTACAGAATGGATATAAATGCTCTGGAAAACGTACAAAGGAGGATGACAAAGATGATCCCATGTATCAGAAATCTTCCCTATGAGGATAGACTGAGGGCCCTGAATCTGCACTCTCTTGAAAGGCGTAGAATTAGGGGGATATGATCGAGGTGCATAAATGGAAAACAGGAATAAATAAAGGGTATGTAAATAGCGTGCTGAAAATTTCCAGCCATGACAGGACTCGCAGCAATGGTTTCAAGTTGGAAAAATTCAGATTCAGGAAGGATATAGGAAAGCACTGGTTTGGTAATAGAGTTGTGGATGAGTGGAACAAACTCTCGAGTACAGTTATTGAGGCTAAAAGGTTGTGTAGTTTTAAAAATAGGTTAGATAAATACATGAGTGGGTGTGGGTGGGTGTGAGTTGACCTGACTAGCTTGTGCTGCTGGGTCTGGTGCAGTGCTCCATCTTTGAGTGGAGATGACCAGGCTGGATGGGTCATTGGGATAATCCGGGGGGGAAAGATGGACCTGCTCTGCTTGGGTCAGTAGGCCTGTTGCAGTGTTCCTTCTTTCTTATGTTCTTATTTATTTGTTTATTTATTTATTTAGAAATTTAGCATACAAACAGAGGTACAAAAAATACAGGTAAGAGCAGCATGCCAAAGCCACTTATATGCATAGCATTACGGGCTGGCTTAAAATTAACTTAAGATTAACTAAGCAATGATGAAATCAGTGATAAGACATTATTGTAAACAGATAACTATAAAATACAAATGAGTATTACAAAGACAGGTCCTATGGTTGCATGCATTGTTGTTCATTCAGTAGAATGGAGTATTCTGTTAGGTAGTGTATTTAAAAAAAATAACAAAGTTAGGTTTAACATTTGTGTGATATAATGTGAGTAACATTTAGGATATACAATTTATATGGTTCAGTTATTCAGTATTTATTTGGTTTTGAGTGAGTAAGTGAACTTTGAGAAGAGACTTGAATTTTTAAAACAGGTAGTGTTTCTTTTATATTTGCAGGTAATGAATTCCAGATTTTAGGGCCTTTTATGTGCATTGAGTTTTTGCATAGCGTGAGATGGACACGAGGAACATCAAAGAGTGATCTGTGCCTTGTATTATGGTCATGTGTTCTGTTGAGGTTGGCAAGGAGATGTTTGAGGGGAGGGTTAATATCAGAGTTAAGTGTTCTATGTATGTAATAAGTGCAATAATAAGTATGGATGTTTTGTATGGTGAGTAGGTTGAGTGTTTTGAATATTGGTGGAGTGTGCTGCCTGTAGTGAGAATTTGTTATCATTCTAACTGCAGCCTTTTGTTGGGTAATTAGTGGTCTGAGATGGTTAGTTGTTGTTGAGCCCCATGCACAAATTCCATAGGTGAGATAAGGGTAAATAAGAGAGTGATAAAGGGCCAGGAGGGCTGACTGTGGAACATAGTACCGTATCTTCGATAGTATGCCTACAGTCTTGGAAATTTTCTTATGTTCCCAGTCTGTAACAAATGAAGGATGGGAAAGAGTATGGCTTAGTGTTTTAACCCTTTCAATGTCTCATCCATAGATTTATGTTATTGATGCCAGGGTTGCTTATGTAGATCTAAGTTTTGAGCTCAGCTTCCCTAGAGTGTGTGTCTGTGCGGTGTTTGCACAGTATGAAAAAAGTCCTGCCTCACACAGTGCATGATGGAAAAACAAAACTGGTTGAAAATTGTTGTTTTCTAGGATGGTTGTATATTATATTGACTGTTTCTTGATATCATTTGATAGAATGGAAGGTATACTACTGAAAGGAGATGATTTTGGATGGTTTCAAGAGTGGAAATAATTTGCAATTGGGCTCAAAGTAGTAGAAATATTAGATTTTTGATGATTTTCTTGAGGATGGGTAAGGTCACCCTCCTCTGCACCCTTGGCCTGTTTTATGGATTCTTACTAGATACAGTCAGACCTCGGTTTTCGTATGCCCTAGTTTTCATGTGATTCGGTTTTCAACTACTTTTTTCATTGAAATTTTGTCCCAGTTTTTGTACATCCACCCGGTTTTTGTACGGTTGAAAATGGTCCGTACCAAACTTGTCTGCCTGCCCGCGTGACTCGGCCACTCATTTCCTGGAATTGAGCGCCCACACAAAGCGTCCCATATGTTCGTGACTCACTCTGCCTCTCATCTGGCCCATGGACAAGCAGGTCATTTCAAACTTCAAAAAACTCTTCACCAAAGCACTGTTTCAAAGGTGCTTTGAAGTGACCTCGGACACTGAATTGACCCTAAGAGAGTTCTGGAGGAATCGCTTCAATATTCTTAATTGCAGAAGCCTTATAGATAATGCTTGGCAGGGAGTGACTTCCAGGACGATGAACTCTGCTTTGAGAAAATTGTGAGTCTCTTGATTGGCGGCAATCTCTACTAGGCGATTTCTCGAAGAATTTGCGCTTAAACTCGAGGAACCCACATAGCTAGGCTTTTTCGTTGGCGCTCAGGTATCATGAAACAATCTTTGGTCTTGACCCGCTATGTGAGCCATAAAATATGGTACTAGGACCCGATATAAGGGTGAAAAACTATGGTGGCCAGAATGTGTCCTCATG
Source organism: Cherax quadricarinatus (assembly GCF_026875155.1). Lineage (NCBI taxonomy): Eukaryota > Metazoa > Arthropoda > Malacostraca > Decapoda > Parastacidae > Cherax > Cherax quadricarinatus. The sequence goes on along the minus strand of NC_069411.1, from coordinate 66,566,944 downwards.
AAGGATTTTGAAGGGTTTGAGGTTGGAATCTATTGTGTCTTTGGGGAAGTCCATGGGGTTGGATGTGAGTGGCCAGGATGTGGAAGAGTTGGTGGATGACCACAGGGAAGTGCTAACCACTGAAGAGCTGCAAGACCTTCAGCTGGAACAGCAACAGACCATAGCTGAGGAAATTACTTCAGAGGAGGAGAAAGAGAGAGGAGAGAATGTGCCTTCTTCAGTGATTAAGGACATGTGTGCAAAGTGGAATGGGTTGCAGAGTTTTGTGGAGAAATATCACCCTAACAAAGCTGCTGCAACATGTTCAATGACAATGCCTTGTCCCATTTTAGGCAAATCTTAAAGAGATACCAGAAACAAACTTCTCTGGACAGATCTTTTGTGTGACATGGGTATACTGACTCTCAAGCTGATCCTAGTGCCAGTAAAAGACAAAGAAAGGAGGTAATCCCAGATAGGGCCTTGATACCTGAATTCCTTATGGACAGGGATTCCCCATACAAACAATAACCTCTCCTCCCTCTTCCCTCCTCGCCGTCTTCCATATGCCAACAAGAGTCTTCAATGAAGGTAAAAGTGATGTTAAATGTTCATTTATCCATTTCATTATATTTATTTCTCATTGTTTACTCTTTATAAAACTATAGTTATTCTCTATAAAATGTATTTTTTGTTAATATTTTTGGGTGTCTGGAATGGATTAATTGGGTTTACATTACAGTGGAACCTCAGCTTACGAGTTTAATCCATTCCATGACCTTGCTTGTATCTCAATCTGCTCGTATGCTGAGTCAGTTTTCCTCATTTAAATTAACCCTTAAACTGTCCAAACAGATCTATGTTCACTTGCGTAGTGCTCCAAAAGTAGATCTACGTTTTTTACGTATTTTCAAATATAACAAAAAAAAAAAGTAGATGAAAGTTTTTTGTACACGTTTTCAAATGTAAAAAAAAAAAAATCTACATTTCTTTTTACATACTTTCAAATGTTGAAAAAACGTAGATCAACGTTTGGACAGTTTAAAGGTTAATTGAAATGCCATTAATTCGTTCCAGCGGAATTCCTGCTGTGGGAGGCAGGACAAAAATACTTCAATATGATGCTAATATCAACTTTACAGCTATTTGTCTATCACAATTCATCTAATATGGCATAATTAACAATGTAAATAATATAGAAACCTGATATATACTCTAGAATAAATAAAATATGTCTTTATGTGACAAGTGGTGCCAGCCATTCCTTACCTCAAGCAGCCGCTTTGTTGTAGGTCAGTGGGGGAAACCTCCTGCCATCCCCCAACACCACCATCCCACCTTCGTGAATATGTGTTCAATTCCACTTCTCTCCTACAAGCTAGCTGTGTTTGTGAATTGTATTTTGATCTTACTGACTTGACTGAATTACTTACTGGCTTAACTGACTGACTTACTGACTTGACTGACTGACTTACTGACTTGACTGACTGACTTACTGGCTTAACTGACTGACTTACTGACTTGACTGACTGACTTACTGTCTTAACTGACCGACTTGCTGACTTGACTGACTGACTTACTGACTTGACTGACTGACTTACTGACTTGACTGACTGACTTACTGACTTGACTGACTGACTTACTGACTTGATTGACTTACTGGCTTAACTGACTGACTTACAGATTTGACTAACTTACTGACTTGACTGACTGACTGACTTACTGACTTGACTGACTGACTTACTGACTTGACTGACTGACTTACTGACTTGACTGACTGACTTACTGACTTGATTGACTTACTGGCTTAACTGACTGACTTACAGATTTGACTAACTTACTGACTTGACTGACTGACTGACTTACTGACTTGATCGACTGACTTACTGACTTGATCGACTGACTTACTGACTTGACTGACTGACTTACTGGCTTAACTGACTGACTTACTGAGTTACAGATTTGACTAACTTACTGACTTGACTGACTGACTGACTTACTGACTTGACTGACTGACTGACTTACTGACTTAACTGACTGACTTACTGACTTGACTGGCTGACTTGACTGACTGACTGACTTACTGACTTGAATACCTGACTTACTGACTTGACTGACTGACTGACTTACTGACTTGACTGACTTACCACTGACTTAACTGACTGACTGACTTACTGACTTAACTGACTGACTTACTGACTTAGCTGACTGATTTACTGGCTTGACTGACTGACTGACTGACTAACTGACTGACTGACTGACTGACTGACTGACTGACTGACTGACTGACTGACTGACTGACTGACTTACTTACTTACTTACTTACTTACTTACTTACTTACTTACTTACTTACTTACTTACTTACTTACTTACTGACTGACTTGACTTACTGACTTGACTGACTGACTTACTGACTTAACTGACTGTCTTATTGACTTGACTGACTGACTGAATGACTTGACTGACTTACTGAATGACTTAAAGTTAGACTTTTTCGCTGAAGAGCAGCTGGTGCCTTACCAACAGTTGTTTAACCCATAAACAGTCCAGACGTATATATACGTTCTTACCGCTAGTGCCCCAAACGTAAATATACGTTTTATTTTTCCTGCCTCCAAATTTGGCATGATTGGCCTGAGATGCCTGGTCAGCTTAGAATGGGTCTTAACACTCGGTGTGCACCATATTAAAAAATCTGAGACCACTTAGTACCTTGTGGGAGCGCCAGTTATATTGAGCGCCAGCTGGAGCAAACAGTGGGGCAAACACCAAGGATTCACGTATGTAATGTCATATTAACACTCCCCTTTTAAGAGGAAAGTGATGTTAACCCCAAGTTTAGGGTCTGTCTATCTGTCTCTATCTGTCTCACAGGTACACACAATACAATTATACATAGTGTAAATTACCTAGGATAACTTAAGTTCGAAGTGCTATACTGTGCTTGTAGATATAATGCATAAGAATACCTATTGGTTCACAGTGGCTCTCTCTCTCAGACAGACAGGGAGACAAACAGAGAGACAGAAAGAGACAAGCAGACAGAGAAATAAAACAGAGAGACAGATAATCAGAAATACAAGCTCATCAAATGTCATCCCTTATCTCTGCACCCTCGCTGGCGCCCATCAAATGTCATAGCTTATCTCCTCTTATCTCTGCACTCCCTCATCTTATCTCTGCACCCTCGCTGGAGCCCATCAAATGTCATCTCATATCTGATCTTATCATTGCCCTCCCAGATGCTTGTCACTGAACACTTGTCTTACACATTGCTTCAAGGGAATTTCTTCCTTCTTCCTCCTCCTCCTTCCTTCTTCCTTCTTCTTCTTCTTCTATACTCCCGTGTATCCAAAACATTGCTGGGACCTAGAAATGCTTTGTATATATTCCTACACAATAGTAAATGACCAAGGCAGGTGCAAATGTCCACCTGTCAGTGTGTTTGTGACAATTTGAGTACAATTTCAGTACCTAATATTAGTGTCAGAACAAAAATTGGTTATGAAATGCCATGAACTACAAAAAATTGTCATTATCAGAACATAAAAATTATATAAAATAATACAGAAATGAGAAAAAATGGTATATCGGCAACACTTCCTCAAGCGGCAGGACTCGATGTTGCCGTCAGGTGAGCATTAAGTGCCAACTTTGCAGCCTCATATCTCAGTAAGTACTGACCCTAATTTTTTTATTTTAGTCCTATAACACTTAAAAAAATGTGCTCTTTATTTTCATTAAAAAATAGGATTTTTTTTTCAAAATATTCGGGGCACTGGGGTAGTGAACGTATATACAGTGGACCCCCGCTTAACGATCACCTCCCAATGCGACCAATTATGTAAGTGTATTTATGTAAGTGCGTTTGTACATGTATGTTTGGGGGTCTGAAATCGACTAATCTACTTCACAATATTCCTTATGGGAACAAATTCGGTCAGTACTGGCACCTGAACATACTTCTGGAATGAAAAAATATCGTTAACCGGGGGTCCACTGTATATGTTTGGACCGTTTACGGGATAATGTACTGTAGGGTAAAATTGAACAGAAATCCATTACAGAATTTATGCACACTCCAATACAACCATCGACTTTTGTACCAGAACCTCTACCATCCACCTCAGCCCAGTAGGGCCACAGCATAACTCTCCACTCTCTTCACAATCAACAAACACCAGCACCCACAATTTAAGGTAAGAAATACTATTATTTCTGTTATATTTGTAGTCTTAAGCAGTAAAAACAACATAATGCATCACGACAGTGAACTACAATTATTTATTCACTTTTATTTTTGTAAGATCTGGAGGTCTAAAAAAGAAGTTGTTCGAGGGGGAAGCTCACATCCTGAACTTTTGCTCGTATCCAGAAATAAAAAATTGTCCAAGCGACTGCTCTTATCCTGAAAAACTCATTTGGTGAGGCACTCGTCAGCCGAGGTTCCACTGTACATATTTCTTTTGGGAAATATTGCTTCAGTTTTCATGCGATTTGGTTTTCGTCAGACTTCGAACGGATTAATCACAAAAACCGAAGTTCCACTGTATTCAGTTATTAGGATTCCACAAACCATGACCAATCATTGATGGTTATGTTTATATTTTATTTTCTGAGAAATTGAGAAAATCTTCACATTTTTGTGCGATGATGAATTTAAAATGGAAGGCAAGTATATACAATAGAGGTCTGAGGACATGATTACTGAACAGAAGGAATGTTGTTTTACTGTCTAGAATGGCTGTTTTTGAAATGGAATTTTTTTAATTTTGTGTAAAAATAAGCCAAATTACTTCTCTCCCCTTTATAGTTGAATGGACAGTTTCTTGTGCTTAGGCAATAGAACAGAAAGCATAATTTCAGAATAGTTTAGAATTTTATGAAACTGAAGAATATGGACTGAAAGTGGGCAAAATCGAGGGTGCATAAATTGAGCCAACGATCACTAATTTTGTATTTTTGATGTCATTTTCCTTCGGAAAAGGATTCTACTGTTTCAGAAGAATTTAAAACAAAAATTGCTGACATTCCCCAAAGAGGGGAATGTATGAGAGTTTAGTTTTACCAACGCTCTTATATGGGTGTGAAGCATGGGTGATGAATGTTGCAGCGAGGAGAAGGCTGGAGGCAGTGGAGATGTCATGTCTGAGGGCAATGTGTGGTGTGAATATAATGCAGAGAATTCGTAGTTTGGAAGTTAGGAGGAGGTGCGGGATTACCAAAACTGTTGTCCAGAGGGCTGAGGAAGGGTTGTTGAGGTGGTTTGGACATGTAGAGAGAATGGAGCGAAACAGAGTGACTTCAAGAGTGTATCAGTCTGTAGTGGAAGGAAGGCGGGGTAGGGGTCGGCCTAGGAAAGGTTGGAGGGACGGGGTACAGGAGGTTTTGTGTGCGAGGGGCTTGGACTTCCAGCAGACATATGTGAGTGTGTTTGATAGGAGTGAATGGAGACAAATGGTTTTTAATACTTGACGTGCTGTTGGAGTGTGAGCAAAGTAACATTTATGAAGGGGTTCAGGGAAACCGGCAGGCCGGACTTGAGTCCTGGAGATGGGAAGTACAGTGCATGCACTCTGAAGGAGGGGTGTTAATGCTGCAGTTTAAAAACTGTAGTGTAAAGCACCCTTCTGGAAAGACAGTGATGGAGTGAATGATGGTGAAAGTTTTTCTTTTTCGGGCCACCCTGCCTTGGTGGGAATCGGCCAGTGAGATAATAAAATAAAAAAAAATAATTGATCACTTTTAATTTTGTGGATTCTGAGAGTGATGGTGTTTAACCCTTTCAGGGTCCGTCCCGTAGATCTTCGGCTTTATGGTGAGTGTCCAAACCGTAGATCTACGCCATGAGCTCAGCTCACTCTGATAAACTGTGAGTGGTACATTTGGGCCTAGATATGAGAGAATACATCTATGTGGTATGTGTGCACCACATAAAACAGATCCTGCAACACACTGTGTATAATGAGAGAAAAAAACTGAAATCATGATTTTTCGATTAAAACAGCAACTTTGCAGTGTTTTTTCGTATGTTTTTTTATAGTTGTATTTGCGATTTCTTGGTCTCATTTGATAGAATGGAAGACATATTACAGAAATAGAGATGATTTTGATTGGTTTTAGCACTGGAAATGGCTTGAAAACTGAGCTCAAAGTAGCGGAAATGTTAAATTTTTGCCGATATTCAAGAGTAAACAAACGACCTCACACGTCTAATACACGTCAGCTGGTGGGTCTAATATACATTCACAAATATGGTGATGATATTTATACAATTATTACAGTATTGCATAGCAGTAAATCTTCTATTTTTTGGTGTGAATAAAAATTCATTATGTGAATAAAAAATCAAAATGGAATTTATTTGTAAAGCCTCAAAACATGACTAATGAACAGAGGAAATGTTAGTTTAGTGCCAGGAATGCCTACATTGTTTATTCTGGACCCTATTTTGAAATTGGAATATTTTGAACTTTGTGTTAAATTGGCCAAATTAACAATTTCCGATCACTTTATTTTGTAGTTGAAACAGTTGACTTGGCGATTTCTTGTGCTCAATCGATAGAATAGAAGTAATACTAGTGAAATAGCTAAGAATTTGGTTGATTGGAATAATGTAATTGGCCTAAAATGGGAGTCAAAGTCGGCAAAATCGCAGATTCGTAAATATCGCTGACACATCAAAATTCGCGAGAGCATAATTTTGTCAATTTTCCACCAAATTTCGTACTTTTTGTTTTATTACCTTCACAAAAAGATTCTCTACGATTTCATAAGAAAAAATAACAAATTTTTTTTTTGAAAATTCTTGGACACTGGTGCGTGACTCCAGATTTGGGCCTTGGACCCTGAAAGGGTTAATAATTGCAGTTTTTTCTCAGTAGACCTAGAGGCCTAGGAAATTGTAAATTTTGCATATGGGAAAAATTGGCTAACATTCCAGGCACCTCCAGTTTTGACAAGATTTTTTTTTTTACTATTGTAATAGGTAGTGTAATCTTTCAATTGATGAATGGAGAGGGTTGATATGGGCTGCTGGGCTCAGGGGGATGCTGAGTTGTCAGTAGTTGATTGCTGTGTTGGAGTGCTTAAGTATTGTGTAATACATTTGGTATGTTTTACCTTGCAGTACTGTACAAAGCTGACTAGAAAACTTTGTTAGAAATGATTATGCCTTTTGAAGTTTTCAAGCCAACCAGCACCAAACATACACTATTGTACTGTCTCGTCTTCCTTCTCATACATAGTTTTTGTGTATGATAGGGCTTTTTGTCTTATTTTCTCAGTACTAAGTGGGGCACCCCCCCCTTTTTTTTATTCAGTTCACCCATTCAACAAGTTTTTCATCTTATTCAAGTTTGTGACCACTTGGACAGTGTTCTGAGCAAGTAATCTTCTACTTAATATGTAACACTTGTGTTTTGTTCATCAGTCTTCTCCTCAGCATCACTAGTTTTCTTCTTGGCTGTAATGGTTAATATCCCGAGACCAGATTCCAGAATGATGCATGAGATACTTCAAGCATGCAAGTGTAGGTGGTGTGGGTGGTCAGTGGGTGCTACTAGGGCAGGTGGTGTGGGTTTTCAGTGGGTGCTACAATTGCAGGTGGTGTGTGTGGTCAGTGGGTGCTGCTAGGGCAGGTGGTGTGGGTGGTCAGTGGGTGCTACAAATGCAGGTGGTGTGGGTGGTCAGTGGGTGCTGCTAGGGCAGGTGGTGTGGGTGGTCAGTGGGTGCTGCTAGGGCAGGTGGTGTGGGTTGTCAGTTGGCGCTACAAGGGCAGGTGGTGTGGGTGGTCAGTGGTCACTGCAAGGGCAGGTGGTGTGGGTTATCACTGGGTGCTGCAAGAGCAGATGGTGCCCACATTCTGCATGTAATTTAATACTAGAATGTATGGTACAGTTCAAATATTTCATGCATTATGCACTGTAGAGCATTAGCTCTACAGTGCATAATTTCAATATTTTCATTTGATACCAATTTTTTTTTTTTTTTTTTTTTTGATAGTAGGGATGTGTGAACGTGAGACAAATATTTTTGGGACTTGACGAACTGTTGGAATGTGAACAGGGTAATATTTATAGAAGTGATTCAGGGAAACCAGTTAGCCAGACTTGAGTCCTGTAGGTGGGAAGTACAGTGCCTGCGCATTGAAGGAAGAATTTGGGATATATGCTGTTTAGAAAGACATATAAACTGTTGTATCTGTGCACCTCTGGCAAGACAATGATAGTGTGAATGATGGTGAAAGTGTTTCTTTTTTGGGTCACCCTGCCTCAATGGGAGATGGCCAGCATGTTAAAAGAAAAATCAAGTATTTTTTTGCACATTTTTAAGTTTTGCAACATGAAGCTTTGTAATACAGTGGACCCTCAGATAACAACATTAATTCGTTCCAGAGAGCTTGTCTTTAACCGGTTTTTTTCGTTATACAAATTAATTTTCCCTATAAGAAATAATGGAAATCCAATTAATCCGTTTCAGGCACCCAAACGTTTTAAAATATTTTTTTTTTTTAAGATTAAATATAGATATACATACAGAAAACAATGACAAATAAATATAAAGCACTAATAAAATGGATAAATGAACATTTAACATCACACTTACCTTTATTGACTCATGCTGGTGTATGGAAGACAGGTAGGAGGTGAGAGGAAGGCGAGTTTATAATGCTTCATTATGATGCTAATATCATCTCTACGGCTTATTTATCTATCACAATTCATCTAATATGACATAATAAACAATATTAATAAAATAGAAACATGAAATATACTCTAGAATGAATAACCCTTTCAGGGTATGTGGCGTAGATCTACGGCTTTACGTTGAGGGTCCAAACCGTAGATCTACGCCATGAGCTCAGCTCACTCTGATAAGCTGTGAGTAGTAAATTTGGGCCTAGATATGAGAGAATACATCTATGTGGTATGTGTGCACCACATAAAACAAATCCTGCAGCACACAGTACATAATGAGAGAAAAAAAAACTGAGACCGTAATCTTCGATTAAAACAGCGGCTTTGCAGTGTTTTTTCGTATGTTTTTTATAGTTGTATTTGTAATTTCTTGATCTCATTTGATAGAATGGAAGATATATAATAGAAATAGAGTTGATTTTGATTGGTTTTAGTATTGGAAATGGCTTGAAACTGAGGTCAAAGTAGCAGAAATGTTAAATTTTTGCCAATGTTCAAGAGTAAACAAATGACCTCACACGTCTAATACACACCAGCTGGTGGGTCTAATATACGTTCACAAATGTGGCAATATTATTTATACAGTTATTACAATATTGCATAACAGTAAATCTTCTATTTTTTGGTTTGAATAAAAATTCATTATGTGAATAAAAAATCAAAACGGAATTCATTTGTACAGCCTGAAAACATAACTAATGAACAGAGGAAATGTTAGTTTAGTGCCAGGAATGCCTGCATTGTTTATTCTGGACCGTATCTTGAAATTGGAATATTTTGAACTTTGCAGTAAATTGGCCAAATTACCAATTTCCGATCACTTTATTTTGTAGTTGAAACAGTTGACTTGGCAATTTCTTGTTCTCAATCAATAGAATAGAAGTAATATTAGTGACATAGCTAAGAATTTGGTCAATTGGAATAGAGTGGACCCCCGCATACCGTTGGCATCACATAACGTTAAATTCGCATAGCGATACATTTTATCACTAAAATTTTGCCTCGCATAGCGCTAAAAAACTCGCTCAACGCTATTTGTCTGAGACGCGTCTATGTGAGGCCTGAGCCAGCCTCACATGTTCCGCCGGTGGCATTGTTTACAAGCCAGCCTCCATGGTAACATCCAAGCATACAATTGGAACATTTCGTATTATTACAGCGTTTTTAGTGATTTTATCTGCAAAATAAGTGACCATGGGCCCCAAGAAAGCTTCTAGTGCCAACCCTGTGGTAAAAAGGGTGAGAAATATTATCGAAATACTGTGGTACCATGGTCAACTGCTGATGCTGCTGCTGCTGTAGCACTGTCAGCTGCTGCTGCTGCTGTAGCACCATCAGCTGCTGCTGCTGCTGTACCACCATCAGCTGCTGCTGCTGCTGTAGTACCATCTGCTGCTGCTGTAGCACCGTCTGCTGCTGCTGTAGCACTGTCAGCTGCTGCTGTAGCACTGTCAGCTGCTGCTGCTGCTGTAGCACTGTCAGCTGCTGCTGCTGCTGCTGTAGCACTGTCAGCTGCTGCTGCTGTACCACCGTCAGCTGCTGCTGCTGCTGTATCACCGTCAGCTGCTGCTGCTGCTGTAGTACCATCTGCTGCTGCTGTAGCACCGTCTGCTGCTGCTGTAGCACTGTCAGCTGCTGCTGCTGCTGTAGCACCGTCAGCTGCTGCTGCTGTACCACCGTCAGCAGCTGCTGCTACTGTAGTACCGTCTGCTGCTGCTGTAGCACCGTCTGCTGCTGCTGTAGCACTGTCAGCTGCTGCTGTAGCACTGTCAGCTGCTGCTGCTGCTGCTGTAGCACCGTTGTTGGTGTGGCTTATTGAGAATACCAAGAAACAATTAACCCCAGAGGGTTAGTCACCCAGGATAACCCAAAAAAGTCAGTGTCATCGAAGACTGTCTAACTTATTTCCATTGGGGTCCTTTATCTTGTCTCCCTGGATGCAACCCACACCAGTCGACTAACACCCAGGTGAACAAGGAAAAATGCCTGGAACTAGTGCTCATATTGGTGAATTTAAAGCCAGCAAAGGTTGGTTTGAGAGATTTAAGAATCGTAGTGGCATACACAGTGTGATAAGGCCTGTTCTGGAAGAAAATGCCAAACAGGACCTACAGTACTCAGGAGGAAAAGGCACTCCCAGGACACAGTGTCTCATCAGTCATTGCTGCATCTTCAATAAAGGTAAGTGTCATTTATTCTTCATTTAGTAGAGTAGTACATGCACAATATATATTGTGCATGTACTACTCTACTATTGTGCATGTATCCTTCTCTTTGTGTGTAGGAAAATGTATATTTCATGTGGTAAAATTTTTTTTTTCATACTTTTGGGTGTCTTGCACGGATTAATTTGATTTCCATTATTTCTTATGGGGAAAATTCATTCGCATAACGATAATTTCGCATAACAATGAGCTCTCAGGAACGGATTAATATTGTTATGCGGGGGTCCACTGTAATGTAATTGGCCTAAAATGGGAATCAGAGTCGTCAAAATCGCCGATGCGTATATCGCTGACACATCAAAATTCATGAGACCATAATTTCGTCAGTTTTCCATCAAATTTCATACTTTTTGTTTTATTACCTTCAGAAAAAGATTCTCTACCATTTCATAAGAAAAAATAACAAAATTATTTTTTGAAAATTCTTGGACACTGGTGCACACTTTGAAATTTGGCCTCTGGACCCTGAAGGGGATAATATATGTCATAATGTATGTGAGGAGTAAGTGGTGGTGGTGTTGTTGTTGGGTTTATAAAGGCCACTGAGAGAAGCCATACATATTAGTGGTGGTGGAAGCAGCAGCAGAAGCCACCAACACTATTCACTCTTAAACAATGTATGTAATTTATAAATAAGAAATATTTACATTTTAATTTATAAATAAGAAATATTAACATTTTAATTTATAAATAAGTAAGTTTATTCAGGTATACACAAGTACAGTTACGTACTTAGATTATCATACATAGCAGCATATGTGTAAAAGAACCTAGGATAACCCAAAAAAGTAAGAATGATTTATTTCCATTGAGGTCCTTTTATATTTACACTTCTTCTTCTTTCAATAAACCGGCCGTATCCCACTGAGGCAGGGTGGCCCAAAAAGAGAAACAAAAGTGTCTCTTTTCAAATTTAGTAATTTATACAGGAGAAGGGGTTACTAGCCCCTTGCTCCTGGCATTTTAGTCGCCTCTTACAACACGCATGGCTTACGGAGGAAGAATTCTGTTCCACTTCCCCATGAAGGTAAGAGGAAATAAACAAGAACAAGAACTAGAAAGAAAATAGCAGAAAACCCAGAGGGGTGCGTATGTATATGCTTGTACATGTATGTGTAGTGTGACCTAAGTGTAAGTAGAAGTAGCAAGATGTACCTGAAATCTTGCATGTGTATGAGACAGAATAAAAAGACACCAGCAATCCTACCATCAAGTAAAACAATTACAGGCTTTCGTTTTACACTCACTTGGTAGGACGGTAGTACCTCCCTGGGCGGTTGCTGTCTACCAACCTACTACCTAGGATATTTACACTTATATTTACTTTTATACTTACTGTTTTATATTTACACTTACTTTGGAGGAGATGTTAGTTTAATTAGTTAGTTTGATGGAGAAGGTGCTGGCAGAGGTTTAGGGTGGTGGAAGATAGGGTGGCATATGTTCATTGGCCCTATACACATCCAGCAACATTGGAGAGTTACTTTTGTGTCATTTTTGTATCACTGTTAATTGTACACTTTGTCACTGGCTGGCACTATAACCTTTATCAATACCTGCTGCTTTAGTATCGTACATATCGTAGAATCACTGAATCACTGCAGAAGACACATTCTTCCCTCTCTCTTCCTCCTCCACTTTGGTACTTTGCTACGAGTTTTTTCTTCAATTCTATCACGTTTCTTTCCTTCTTTACCACAAGGCTGACACTAGAAGCTTTCTTTGGGCCCATGGTGGCTTATTTAGCAGTTACAAGCACTGAAAACAATGGAATAATACAAAATATATCGCATGTAAGTGTGGAATCGTCCTCTCTGGCTTGTAAACAATGGCACACTGGCTGTACACGGACTGGTCTCGGCGCTCAGACTGCGCAGATACATTCGAGACAAATGTCCTTAACTGAGTTTTGTTTCGGCAACTGAGCCAATATTTTGATGCTAAAATGTGTCACTGTCCGATTTTTTCATTATCCGATGACATCATTACCCAAGGGTCCACTGTACCATATGTACATGGAAGATGGTTGAAGACCTGATCCCTAACCTTCACACTGCTATAATAACTTTCTGGAGTGAAAAAAAGAACGTAGAAAAAACAAGTGATGAGGATGAGGGCCATAGGTACAATGAGAGATCAACATCTTTTGCCCAAACCTCTGTCATACTATCAATAGATATCAAAAATATTACTGATATGAAGAGTATTTTTCAAAACTGAGAATAAGTGTTGGATCATGCATTTTGCATTTTCCTGCCTGCCTGCCACTAGTACAGGTATGCCATCACAAATCCGGCAATCATTTATTCAGTTCCTTCAGTTATTTGACACAAATTTCAGCTAACATAATTTAAAATTTCCACAGTCGCCTCACCAACCTGCTGCTACTGTTTGGTGGCGCTACTTGCTGCATAAGTCATTCCAATTTCTTTTTCTCCATTTATTGTTTTAACCTGCTTACTTTTAGCCCTAGCCATGGTTCCAATGAATAAAAGAAATGCTTCTCATTTTGTAAAGCACCTACACAGTACAATGTCCATTAAAGATAAGGTGGCTTTGAAGCCACTGTCGGTTGCCATGAACTCAGTCTCATGATGCAGGAGAATATACTTTATTATTATGCTAATATCAACACTACAGCTTAATTGCCTATCACAGTTGATCTAATATGACATAATAAACATAAATAACATAAAAATATGTTAAATACTCCAGAATGAATAATATTTGGCATAATACCAAGCAGTTCGACGGAGGTGTTAAGAGGATATGGGATACAAGTACCATTCTCCTATCCCTGTCTTGGTGCTTATATTCGAGAAAACAGAGTATAGCACAGGGCTAACTGTGATATGCACTCATACTGCACCATAAAACTGAAACAAAAAAGCTATTTTCTCTACATAGATTATCACACATAGCATATGTGTAGAGAACCTAGGATAACCCAAAAAAGTCAGACAAAGTGGTTTATTTCTAGTACCTGGCTTGGGCTAGCCATATATGATTTTTGGTAAATATTCAATTCCCAACCAGGGTAGAAACATTGGGTGTGTTTCTTTACACCTGTTGTCTGTGTTCACCCATCAGTAAATGGGTACCTGGGTGTTGGTGGACTGGTGTGGGTCTTATTCTGGGACACTGACCTAATTTGCCTGAAATGCTTAGCATAACAAGGGGCTTTCTATATAGTAGTATGTGACTTATGTCAGCTAGGCCTGTATACCATGTACATGTACAGTAGGGCCCTGCTTTACGGCATTTCACTTTACGACATTCTGCTAATACGGTCATTTCAAATTATGACCAAAACTCGCTATATGGCTTCCCTCACCTGACTTTCTAATACGGTCACCGCGCCCCACCCAGTTTGCTTCCATTCTCTGTGAGATCCGTAAGCACTAAGTCTCTCCATTATGTCTGGAAACCTCCAAAATTTCAAGTGTTTTTAAGTTATTTCATATTTTATATATACTCTGATAATTATACTTATGTATACCTGTACCTAAATAAACTTACATACTGTGCTAGCGTGCAGGTACACATTAAAATCAGTCTCTTATATCCCGAGACATCACATTAGTAATTCAGTTTAATTCAATTCAATTCAAAGTTTATTCTCTATAAGGATTACAATGCTGGGTTTACAGAATTTGGTTATTGTGTGGTTTACATGTACTAAAATAATGATTACAGAGTGTACCACTAGAACACCTAGCATGGCTAGGCAGACTTAGCTTAATTCTTAATTTTAAAATATTACAAATTATGAGGTAAGTTGGTATTATGGCTAAGTGACTAAATACTAGTTTGTGAGTTTAGCAATGTGAATGCTTTTGTTTTGGCACAGTACATAGTTTCAGTATTGGAGTATCACAGGATTCATTATTTTAAGATTGAGATTAATATTTCTGTTTATGGTCAAATGGGTGAGTGAGTGTAAGTGTGAACCACCAGGTGGTATTCGTGTAGTTAGTTGACGGGGTGTATCAGGGAGATAAGATGTTTTCTAATGGTAGTTTTGAAGGTGATGAATGTGTCTGCAGTTCTAGAGTTCTCAGGTAGGGTGTTCCAGATTTTAGGGCCTTTGACATACATTGACATACATTGACATAACTGAATGATAATAATAATCACCGAGTCTCATTAAATGTCGTATATTACGTTAATATACACATTTTCATTAATCCATCTATGATATTTTTTCAAAATTATATAATAAACATGATGCATAACATATGAAGATGATAAATACACCCCACAGTAGAATAAATAAACATAAATATGAGATGTGGTAGCAGATGACTTGCACAAGTGACGCCATATTAGAAATAATAATAATAATAATAATAATAATCACCGAGTCTCATTAAATGTCGTATATTACGTTAATACAGTGGACCCTCGCCTAACGTTGGCATCACATAACGTTAAATCCGCCTAGTGATACATTTTAACGCAAAAATTTTGCCTCGCCTAGCACTAAAAAACTCGCTCAACGCGATTCATCCGAGACGCGTCCATGTGCGGCCTGAGCCAGCCTCACTTGTTCCGCTGGTGGCATTGTTTACAAGCCAGGGTGGCCGGTTGCATGCATACATTCGATACATTTTGTATTATTCCATTGTTTATAGTGCTTGTAACTGCTAAATAAGCCACCATGGGCCCAAAGAAAGCTTCTAGTGCCAACCCTGTGGTAAAAAGGGTGATAAATACTATCGTACCACAGTCAGCTGCTGCTGCACCACGGTCAGCTGTTGCAGGACCAGTCGGCTGTTGCTGGATCAGTCAGCTGTTGCTGCACCTCGGTCAGCTGTTGCTGGGCCAGTCAGCTGTTGCTGGATCAGTCAGCTTTTGCTGCACCATGGTCAGCTGTTGCTGGACCAGTCAGCTGTTGCTGGATCAGTCAGCTGTTGCTGCACCATGGTCAGCTGTTGCTGGACCAGTCAGCTGTTGCTGGATCAATCAGCTGTTGCTGCACCATGGTCAGCTGTTGCTGGACCAGTCAGCTGTTGCTGGATCAGTCAGCTGTTGCTGCACCACATTCAGCTATTGCTGGACCAGTCAGCTGTTGCTGGATCAGTCAGCTGTTGCTGCACCACAGTCAGCTGTTGCTGGACCAGTCAGCTGTTGCTGGATCAGGCAGCTGTTGCTGGATCAGTCAGCTGCTGCTCCACCACGGTCAGCTGTTGCTGGACCAGTCAGCTGCTGCTGCTGCATCACAGTCAGCTGTTGCTGGACCAGTCAGCTGTTGCTGGATCAGTCAGCTGCTGCTGCACCACGGTCACCTGCTGTTGCACCACCGTTAGCTGTTTCTGAACAACACGACTCGTCGCGAACCTGTCCGTCTAGCCTGAACGTCTCGGCTGCCTTGCTGTCATTGTTTACAAGCCAGGGTGGCTGGTTGCATGCACATATTCGATACATTTTGTATTATTCCATTATTTATAGTGCTTGTAACTGCTAAATAAGTCACCATGGGCCCAAAGAAAGCTTTTAGTGCCAACCCTGTGGTAAAAAGGATGATAAATACTATCGTACCGCAGTCAGCTGCTGCTGCACCATGGTCAGCTGTTGCTGGAACAGTCAGCTGTTGCTGGATCAGTCAGCTGTTGCTGCACCATGGTAAGCTGTTGCTGGACCAGTCAGCTGTTGCTGGATCAGACAGCTGTTGCTGCACCACGGTCAGCTGTTGCTGGACCAGTCAGCTGTTGCTGGATCAGTCAGCTGCTGCTGCACCATGGTCAGCTGTTGCTGGACCAGTCAGCTGCTGCTGCACCATGGTCAGCTGTTGCTGGACCAGTCAGCTGTTGCTGGATCAGTCAGCTGTTGCTGGATCAGTCAGCTGTTGCTGGACCAGTCAGCTGTTGCTGAACCAGTCAGCTGTTGCTGGATCAGTCAGCTGCTGCTGCACCATGGTCAGCTGTTGCTGGACCAGTCAGCTGTTGCTGGACCAGTCAGCTGCTGCTGCACCACGGTCAGCTGTTGCTGGTCCAGTCAGCTGTAGCTGGACCAGTCAGCTGTTGCTGGATCAGTCAACTGCTGCTGCACCACGGTCAGCTGTTGCTGGATCAGTCAGCTGCTGCTGCACCACGGTCAGCTGCTGCTGCACCACAGCTGTTGCTGCACCACCATCAGCTGTACTACTCAAAGATGTGGCGAGAGTGTTGTTGGTGTGGCTTAACGTGAAACAATTACCGAGAAACGATTAACCCCAGAGGGTTAGCTACCCAGGATGACCCAAGAAAGTCAGTGCATCATCGAGAACTGTCTAACTTATTTCCATTGGGGTTCTTAATCTTGTCCCCCAGGATGCAACCCACAACAGTCAACTAACACCCAGGTGAACAGGAAAAAATGCCTGGAACTTTTGCTCATATTGGTGAATTTAAGGCCAGCAAAGGTTGGTTTGAGAGATTTAAGAATTGTAGTGGCATACACAGCGCAATAAGGCATGGCAAAGCTGAAAAATTCATCCCCCAACAAGTGTTCAGTTGTGATGAAACAGGCCTGTTCTGGAAGAAAATGCCAAACAGGACATACATTACTCAGGAGGAAAAGGCACTCCCAGGACACAAACCTATGAAAGACAGGCTAACTCCCATGTTTTGTTGTAATGCTAGTGGGGATTGCAAAGTGAAGTCTTTACTGGTGTATCACTCTAAAAATCCCAGTGTTCAAGAAAAACAGTGTCTCATCACTCATCAATACTCTTCAATAAAGGTAAGTGTCATTTTAACATTTATTTATGTAGTTATTGTGCATGTCTTATTGTTTTCTTTGTAGGGAAATGTATATTTCATGAAAAAAAAAAATTAATACTTTTGGCTGTATGGAACGGATTAATTGGATTTCCTTTATTTCTTATGGGGAAAATTAACTCGGTTAACGATGAGCTCTCAGGAACGGATTAATATCATTAGGTGAGGGTCCACTGTATACACATTTTCATTAATCCATCCATGATATTTTTTTCAAAATTATATAATAAACACGATACATAACATCAATAGATGATAAATACACCCCACAGCAGAACAAATAAACATAAATATGAGATGTTGTAGCCAGATAACTTGTACAAGTGATGGCAAGAATAACATTTTCTCTAGTCTAACATAAGAGAAAATGTGTTACTGGGGGTAAGTGTAGAAAATTATTCCTTTCGTATGTATGTAAATAAGTTTATTTAGGTATACATAAATACAGTTACATAGATTATCATACATAACAGCATATGTGTATTATTATTATTATTATTATTATAATCAAAAAAGAAGCACTAAGCCACAAGGGCTATACAGCGCTGCAGGGTAGGGAAGGAAGCAAGGGAATTGGATGGCAGAAGGGAGGGGGGATGATCAGCAGGTTACAGAAAACAGCGGGGCAGGGGATAGTACGGGGGTAGAGGGTAGCAAGAGATTGAAGTAGAAAGGGCTGAAAGTATCAGAATTTGTGAAGTAAGTCAGTCGTTGTCAAAAAGTCAATGAGAGAGTCCGGATGAAAGGTGGGTCCATCAGCGAGAAGGGAAGGTAAAGAGAGAGCAGCGGAGCGAAGACGACGACAGAGGTAAATTCTGCGTGCTCGTTGATAAAGTGGGCAGTCCAACAGAATGTGGCTGACTGATAATGGAGCTTGGCAATTCTCACAGAGAGGAGCAAGACGCCTCTCCATGAGATATCCATGAGTAAGACGAGTATGGCCAATGCGAAGACGGGAGAGAGTAGTCTCCCAACCTCGACACTGGTGATAAGAAGACGGCCAGTAACCTATACTCGGTTTAATAGACTGAAGTTTGTTTGCCGAGCATAGTAGACCAACGTTGTTGCCAACGGGTGTGAAGGTGGGAAGATATAACAGCAAAATAGTCCGTAAATGGAATACCTCTATAAGAAACTGGTAGGTCATGTACTGCTGACCGCGCAGCAGTGTCTGCCTGTTCATTGCCCTGTACGTCAACATGACCAGGGACCCAACAAAAAAACATATCTTTATGCTTGGTAAGATGCGGCGTAGCCAAAGTTGGATACGGAGGACTAAGGGGTGAGGTGTATCAAATTTTTGTATAGCCTGTAAAGCACTAAGGAGTCTGAGACAACCACAAATGATGACACAGGCATAGATGCAATACGGATAAGTGCTGTAAGGATGGCATATAATTCAGCAGTAAAAATACTAGCCGAAGATAGTAAATGCCCTTGTACGACACTGTCCGGAAACAATGCTGCGAATCCTACGCTTTCAGAAGACTTAGAGCCATCTGTGTACACAGCAATGGCATGAGAATGAGAGTGAAATGGTCAAGAAAAAGAGAGCGGAAGCGACCGTAGACAGTTGGGCTTTCGAGCAAGGGAGGGAGAAAGAACAGACTCGAACAGCTGGAACTTCCCAGGGGGGTAGGGAAAAGTGAGATGCTACATGTACATAGAAAGGTGGTAGTTGAAGAGAAGACAAGAGCGAATGAAGGCGAAGAGAGAAGGGACGGAGTAAAACAGGGGCGGTGAACAAATAAAGAATGTCTACTAATATCAGTGACCATTCTATAAATGGAAGGATTGCGGAGATAAATGAGAGCGTACATAGTAGCGCAGGCAATGGGCATAAACGGCGATCGGATAAGGTGGAACGTTCGCTTCTGCATAGAGGCTTTCGACAGGGAAAGAGCGAAAAGCACAAGGCATAAACGTAATCCTTGGTGATGAATGGGGTTAAGGCTAGAGAGAGTAGCAGGAGATGCTGCTGAATAGATCTGGTCACCAAAAATCAAGTTTCGATAAAATAAGGGTGGAATGTAGGCGAAGGAGGGTTCGACGATCGCTCCCCACAAAGATGAGCAAGGGTTTTAAGAAGGTTCGGGCCGGCTGTGACAAGTTGCCTTCAGAGAGGTAATGTGAGGTTTACCAGGATAACCTACGATCAAAGAGGGGCCCAAAAAAACTTGACTGTATCAGTTCAGGGATAGGGGAGCCATAGAGGTACAAAGGATGATCGGAGATGGACAGAGCGTCTAGTGAAAGTGATTTGGTGGGTTTTAGTGCGGGAAAAATTTTAAACCAACGTGTGGGGGCCCCAAATTTGGGAAAACACGGTCGACTGCTGTTGGAGAGAAACTGTAAGGAGGTGACAGTCAGCGCCTGCACAGGCAATAAGCGAAGTCATCAACATAGAGTGATGACCAAATATTTGATGGAGGACTAGAGGCCAAATCATTAATAGCAAGGGGGAAAAAGTGTTGTGCTCAGAACACACCCCTGGGGGACACCTTCAGCTTGGATAAAGTCCGGGGAGAGCACATTATTAACCGACCGAACACGGAAATGCCTGTCATTTAAAAAAAGTTTTAAGGAAGGATGGTAGATTGCCTCGAAGGCCTAAGGAGTGGGTTGGGCAAAAAATATTATACCTCCAAGTTGTGTCATATGCCTTCTCAAGGTCAAAAATATGGCAATAACTGAGTGGTTATTCGCAAAGGCTTTACGAACATAAGTACCCAAGCGTAGTAAGGGGTCTATGGTAGAACGTCCCTACGAAAGCCATATTGACGAGTGGAGAGACTGTTGTGTGTCTCTAAATACCACACTAACGTCTATTTACTAGGCGTTCCATTACTTTGCAAACTGCACTGGTAAGAGCAATGGGACGATAGTGGGAGGTTTCATGTCCCGTAGTGCCTGGTTTGCGGAAAGGGAAAACCCAATGGCGGATTTCCACAGCTGTGGAAGAACTCCTTGTGACCAAATAAGATTGTAAAGGCATATAGGACTGCAAGGGCTGACTGATGTAAATGTTGTAGCATATGAATATGAATGTCGTCGGGCCCAGCTGACGTGATCGACAAGCTGAGAGTGTTGCCTCCAGTTCTTGAAGTGTAAAAGGCACATTTACTGTTCTTCTCTGAGAAAAGAAAAGCCCAAAGGGGGTGCTAACTCTCTGGCAGACTTTGAGGAAAAAAATGAGGGGCATAAATGGAGTCCCTGAGAAATACGACCAGATGATTGCCAATTTCATTGGCAACATCTAGTGGGTTTGCTATATAAACACCAGCAACCCGCAGAACAGGAGCCGGGTCAGGAGAATATTTACCACTCAGTTTTCGTACTTTTTTCCAGACTGCACTCATAGAGGAAGCAGGGTGATGGTGGAGACATAATCTCGCCAGCAAGTGCGTTTAGCGTCACGGATGACACGGCGA
Source organism: Cherax quadricarinatus (assembly GCF_026875155.1). Classification (NCBI taxonomy): domain Eukaryota; kingdom Metazoa; phylum Arthropoda; class Malacostraca; order Decapoda; family Parastacidae; genus Cherax; species Cherax quadricarinatus. The sequence continues at coordinate 66,545,848 of NC_069411.1, read as the reverse complement.
GCGATCGCACGCTTCTGTTTAAAATCAAGGATTTCGCTCTGTGGTTCTATTGTACCGGTACCTGCCCCATGCAGCGCGTTTCAAACATACTGCACGAGCACAAGCAGGAGCCCACCAGGCCCCACGCATTTTGAGAATGCCTGCCTGAAGTTTGGGGTATAAAATTTGAGAAGCTGGGTTGAAAATGGAGGACGAGAAGAGGTGTAAAAGCTCATCGATGGAGGAGAAGAAGGAACCTCTTTAAAAACAGTTAGGTGTGAGTAAAGGTTCCAATTTGCCCGATTAAATTGCCAGCGTGGGGTGCGAAGAGGTGGCAAATTTAAAAGGGGGAAGTAAGAATGATTGGGAAATGATCACTGTCATGTAAGTCCGGGAGAACAGACCAAGTGAAGTTAATGCGGCGGAGGAAGAGCAGACTGAGAGATCGATGCAAGAGAGAGTTATGAGTCCGAGGATCAAAAGGGGTGTGAGTACCTGTTTTTAAAAAACATGGGGGGGGGTGGGTGGCAAGAAAAGCCTCTAACTGAATTTCCAGGGGAATCACAGTGAGACCCCCCCAGAGGAAATGGTGGGCATTAAAAATTACCAAGTAACAGAATCGGTGGCGGTAATGACGGAACAAGGAAGGCAAAATCCGGAATAGATAATGCCCGAGAAGGAAGAATATAAAGAACAGAGCGTATACCACCTATGTAAGTGGATACGGGCTGCTGTGTAATGCAGCGAAGTATGAACAAATAGCTGATGGTACGGAATATCAGTGCGGAGAAGAAGGGCATTTCATTAAAGGTCCCATCAGGAAAAGGATCTGAAGAAATACAATAATTATAGCCTGAGATGTGAAAAATAACAGCAGAGTGAAATTTTTGGTTCCTGTAAGCAAACACCACAGGGGCAAACTGGGAGAGTAACATCTGAAGCTCACCCCGATTACCCTGAGGCGCGTATTTTCCACTGAAAAATAGGCCTTTGATTGGCAATGAAAAAGATACTTGAAATCGCAGGAAAGGGTTTTTCCCCTACGACTAGAAGGGTTAGAATAGTCCACATGCGGAGGCAGTGGAAAAATGTTCAAGCAGGAAGGAACGGTGCGCTGTGAAGAAAGGAGTTGCCCCAAAAGAGAGAGGAGAGAGAAAGAGCGGAAGGTGGATCAGTGTCCATTGAGGGTTTTTGGTCTCTGCAAAAATATTCAGAGTTTACTTCAAGTTTTTCGGAATTCAGAGATGTCGTATGGGAGACAATATTGGGAATGGTAGGGGGAGGATGAGTAAAGATTGGAACTGTATTGGACTGTACCAAGGTAGGGGGGGGCGAAAGGGTGGAGGGAACTGGAGAAGCGTGGCAGGGGGGGGCAGAAGAGGCAGGAACTGGGAGGGGCAGAAGAGGAAGAAACTTGGGAGGGAAAGGGGGGGAAGGACATACGAGGAGGAGGGAACTCTGACTTGTACGAGCCAGTGAGAGGGGAAGAACAGGGACAGAGAAAAGGGGGGGTAAAATGGGAGGGGAAGATGGGTAGGAGGTGTTACCGGACCTTTTTTGACTTTTGAGAAGTTAGAGGACGATTGGGAGGAGGGTCGACAGGTTCGTCGATACTGAGGCTTGTGGAGAGAACGTCTGGGAGAGGGGCAGCAAAAGGATGATACAGGTGTGAAATTAAGGGAGCAGGGACCCGAGGTGGGTTTTTAGAAAATGGGATACCAAAGGGGGGACATTTTGAAACACAGGAAAAAGAACAATGGGAGTCTCCCTTGAGGCGGAGATGAGAAACTCCATGGCAAAGGGAGACCTTCTTTTTCTTGAGATAACGGATTTCCCGCCCCTCGTTTAAATAGACTGACAACCCGGGGAGAGTAGAAGGTGTGAGCTCATGAAGTTTAGGCAAAGGGAGATCATTGCAAGCGTTATTAGATGGTCATCGGCAAAAACCCCAGACTGGGCATTTCCGCAAAGTCTGGGAATATTTCGCTGGATGGCCCAAAAAGCCAGCAAATTTTTACTGTTGTTGGGGTTTGGATCACTTCGAACTTGTAACCGATGTCCTGCATATAAACTGAGGATGGGGTTCTTGGCGTCACAAAGTTAAACGAGCCACATTGCTTAGGGTACGGGCTCCGCCACGGGCAGGAAGAACGTAAGTGTCTCCTTTAGGATGGGAGATTTGGAGTTTCCAAATGTTCCGATGTAGGCACATGTCTGGAAATTTTTACTAGGATGGGGAGAATGACCCGGTACCACTACAGAATTGAGGGGAAAGATGTTTTCAAGAGTGAAGGAAAGTATCGATTGGAAAGACGAGAAGGCATCATAGCCCTGGGTAGCATTCTGTACGGTAATGATGCCCGTACCGCTCTTAAAAGCGAAAAGAATATCTTTACCAACATGGCGTAGGAGTGCCTTGCCAATTCTAGGTCAGAAGATAGCATAGGGAAGTTTGTCGTAAGTGAAGAATTGCCATGTTCAGCCCTGAAACTGAGCGTGGAAAGGTAGTGAAGACGTGTCATCGTTTTCTGAAAAACGAGAAGTGGAGAAGTTTTCATCAGCAGGTAATTTTCCCTTGGCGTTTAGGCTGGGACCAGAGTTGGTCCGACGTGGAACGGGTCGGGATTTGAAAATTGCCCCCGTAGAGGGAGAGGCCGGAGCATAGTCCCCGAGGAGACGAGGTCCGATTTAAATTCGAAGGAGTGAGTCGAGCTCGTACCTGAAGGGGGTGAGGAAACAGCACCGAATAGTTTCAGAGGCATGAGGATGTCTGAAGAGTGGTCCAAAAACGAGGGGGGTCAGAACGGGGTGCGGTATCAGAAAAGGGGGCCGGGGGTTTCAGGTTTATGGATAGGGCTGCCATGGGTTTGGTTACTTCTTTCTTTTTGTTTTTAAGAAAAAAGAAAGAAGAAAGAAAATAAAAATAAAAAAAAGAAAAAAAAAAAGGGGGACCGGGGAGGGATAAGGTCCTAGGAGGAATGAAAGGGCCAAAAAATCTCCCTCCGCCCAAGAGGACCTCAGCACCGCAAGTGCCGATGCAGCATGGAACCCTGCAAAACCCTACCCCTCAGCTAGTAAAAATACAATCCGGGATTGCAACCTCACTTCTGCCCAGCTACCTCAGTGGACAAAGAGAGGGCGGCCGGATATCCACCACAAAGCATACCTCCTTCGGCCACACCCCCCGGAATCCGAAAGGTGGCTTCCAGAGATACACTCGTCGCCCGAAAGACCCCAAAACTACTCCGGGATACCGAGAGGGATCGGGACATCCCCCGGCGATCCCGAATTCCCCCGGCAAACTTCCCCACCCCTTTAAGAACCTCAACGGATGGGATGGACCAGGTATCCTTTCCTACCTGGAAAATAGCGCGGCCTGTGGGAGAAATCCCAAAGGCAAAAAGAGGAAGGGCAAAGGGAGGGTGGGGAGGGGGAGGAGGAAGGAAAAAGGGAGGATGGGGTTGGGAGGGGAGAATTGGGGGTAATTAGGTTCGGTCTGAGGAAGAAGACGATAGGTCTAATTCCTCAGACCAAGAGGGTTTTTCACACGCCCAAAAGGGCCCCTTTGAAGAGGGGCATATTGTAGCGAACCCAGGGGTAACCCAAAAAAGTCGAGTGACTTTTTCATTGCCTTCACTCAAGAGTGTCATTTCTTCTAAAAATGGTGTTACATGAGAATGGGAGTGTTCTTCTTTATTTTTCTGCTGTATCAATGTAGAGGACAACTTGTACACAAACCAGACGTGTACACTTGTTTACAAAGCTTACTTTTTGACCGGGTTTGTTTACATAACTCTGACCTGTCGTCTCTCATTTTACTCATTCTCTCTCATTTATTCGTTTTATCTCGTTTACTCACTCCTGACCCTACATTAAGACTACAAATATTTTAAGGTAAGTAATGAGTGAGTGTATATGCATTTTATCACTCTGGGATGCTTAAATGTAATAGAATATTATGTGTAGGTGGGTAGCCTGGCTGACTACCATACATACCACACTTGATTTCTTAAAATAAATACTACTTGTCTCACCCTAGATAAAACTATAAATATTTTAAGGTAAATAATGAGTGCACTATGTGTGTATTGTAGTTTTTTATTGTTTTTGGATGCCTAGTTCTATTGCTAACTTAATATATGTTAGTGAAAACTTGTTATCTAGTATTTGTATGCATTTATAAGGGGTTTAAAAAGGGGGTGTTCCACTTTATGGCGATTTCCGCTTTACGGCAGTAGCCTGGAACCTAACCTGCCATATAAGTGGGGCCCTACTGTACTTGTACAGGTCCGCCATCACAAATCCGGCAATCAGTTATTCGGTTCCTTCAGTTATTCGGCACTAATTTTGGCTAGCATAATATCAAATTTCCAGGGTCGCACACCAACCTGCTGGTACTGTTTGGTGCGCTACTTGCTGCATAAGTCATTCCAATTTCTTTTTCTCCATTTATTGTTTTAACCTGCTTACTTTTAGCCCTAGCCATGGTTCCAATGAATAAAAGAAATGCTTCTCATTATGTAAAGCACCTACACATTTACATTATCCATTAAAGATAAGGTGGTTTTGAAGCCACTGTCGGTTGCCATGAGCTCAGTCTCATGAAGCAGGAGAATATGCTTTTTTTTTTCACTAATATCAACACTACAGCTTTTTTGTTTTATCACAATTGATCTGTTTGACATAAGAAACATTAAAATAATAAAAAACATTTTAAAAATACTCCAGAATGAATATTTGGCATAACACCGAGCAGTTCGACGGAGTTTGAAGAGGATTTGGTAAACAATACCATTTTTCCTATCCTTGTCTTGGGGGCTTATATTAGAGAAACGGAGTATAGCACAGGGCTAACTATGATATCACTCGTACTCCTCCATAAACATGAAACAAAAAAAGTTATTTTCTCTTCTATAGATTATCACACATAGCAGCATATGTGTAGAGAACCTAGGATAACCCCAAAAAAGTCAATGTGGTTATTTCTAGTACCTTGGCTTGGGTTAGCCATATATGTTTTTTGGGTTTAAATAATAAATTCCCAGCCAGGGAGAAACAAAAGGCATGTTTCTTTACACCTGTTGTCTATGTTTACCATCAGTAAATGGGTACCTGGGTGTTAGTCGACTAGTGTGGGTGTTACCAGAGACACTGACCTAATTTTCTTGAAATACTCAGCATAAACAAATGCCTTTCTATCAGTAGTTTGTCACTGATGTCAGCTAGGCCTGTATACCTTGTACATGTACAATTAGTAAATAAAGAATAAATTTTTATTATTTTTATTATTATTTTATTATTATTATTATTATTTTATATTATTATTATTTTCTCAGTTGTTTGTTGGGTTATCTTATTCAAACTTGGGCAATGTATGATGGAAGGATACTTCTTCACGTACACCAAAAATGAAAGAAATCAGACCATAAATAGCGGAGTTCACTTCTCAGCCCTTAGCGGCCGCTTACGGTATATTTTTGTATGGTTGTTATGGTTATATTCTCATTTTTTTGGTCTCATTTTATAGAATGAAAGATTATTACAGAAATAGATATGATTTTTTTATGGCTTTCATGATGAAAAGTACCTTGAAATTGCGCTCACAGTAGCGAAAATGTTCTATTCTTTAGCGAAGCTCAAAAGGGAAACAAATGATGTCACCGTCCAATACCCGTCCGCCTGCCAGTCTAGATTCCAGTACGGAGTCAAGAATGGCTTGACATTATTTATACAATTATTACAATAATGCAGCAGTCTGCATAACAGTAAATCTTTTATTTTTTTTTTTGTGAATAAAAATTCCAATGGTAAGCAAGAGTAAACATAAGAGGGGCTGTAGCTGTGACTAATGAACAGAGAAAATGTTATTTTTGTGCCAGGAATGTCTGCAATGTTTATTCTGGGGCCCTATTTTGAAATTGACATCTGTTGAAATTTGTGTGAAATCGGCCAAATTTGCCATTTCTGACCACTTTATTGGGTATTTGAAATAAGTGAATGGGCGGTTTTTGTACTCGTTGACAGACTAGAAGTAAAAAAGTTTATTCGGGTATACACAAATACAGTTTCTAGATTATCATACATAGCATTTTATGTATAGAGAACCTAGGATAACCCCAAAAAAAACAAAGTGACTTATTTCCCGTACCTGGCTTGAGCTTGCCATATATGATTTTTGATAAATATTTTTTTTCTCGGTTGTTTGTTGGGCTATTTTCATTGAAACTTGGGCAATGTATGATGGAAAGATGCTTTTAAAAGTACAACAAAAATAAAAAAAGAAAGACGATAAATAAGGGAGTTCACTTCTCAGTCATTAGCCACCTCTTTGCAGTATAATTTCATATGGTTTTTATGTTTGTAGTCTCATTTTTTGGACTTATTTGATAGAATGGAAGATATATTACAGAAATAGACATGATTTTGATTGCTTTCATGATGAAAAGTACCTTGAAATTGAGCTCAAAGTAGCGGAAATGTTTGATTTTTGCCGATGTTCAGTGAAATGTGTAAGTCAAGTTGGTTAATTTTATTAAGTGTATTCTAACCTAACCACTCTGTAATTCGGCAAACTCAGTAATCCAGTACACTACAGGTCCCATTGATGCCAGATTTGTGATGGAGGACCTGTAGTAAATAAAGATATTATTATTATTATAATTATTATTTTTTTCTCTCAGTTGTTTGTTGGGCTATCTTATTGAAACTTGGGCAATGTATGATGGAAAGAAGCTTCTTAACATACACCAAAAATGAAAGAAATCAGACCATAACTAATGGAGTTCACTTCTCAGTCATTAGCCTTCCCTTAGTGGTATATTTTCGTATGGTTTTTATGGTTGTATTCTCATTTTTATGGTCTCATTTGATAGAATGGAAGATATATTACAGAAATAGATATGATTTTAATTGCTTTCACGACGAAAAATACCTTGAAATTGCGCTCACAGTAGCAGAAATGTTCCATTCTTTAGCGATGTTCAAGAGTAAACAAATGGCATCACCATCTAATACGTGTGCACCTGCCAGTCCAAATTCCAATACGCAGTCAGCAATGGGTTGACATTATTTATACAATTATTACAATAATGCAGTAGTATGCACAGACCCCATTGTTCCCGCACCACTCGCCGGGAGCACCGGCATCCTAGCAACTCTTATTCTTCAAGAAACCATCGCTCATTAAAGCTTGTGATGGCCTAATTGAAGGTACAACTACATGAACCCACGTAGACCACAAAATGACCCAAGAATACTATGAATGCAACCTAAATCTTGACAAAACAGAAGATCTAAGGAAGACAGCCCTACTAACCCAAACACTGCCTCTGCTGCCAGACAATCACTTAACCCAAGCTCAGGAAAATCAAGCCTTCTCCTCCATAGCTACACAGTATCTACTTTAGTGATACTATGAAAGGATATCGCAGAAGAAACAACAGCAGTAAGAAAAGAATAATGAAAGGATATCGTAAAAGAAACAACAGCAGTAAGAAAAGAATGACACCAAGGACCCTAGAACTCGACTTGTCTACCCAGCAGGACGCCGGTGTATCATCAACCCCCCTCACCACTACAACCCAGAGAACAACAACAACAAACATGGCTGACTCCCCCTCCAACTCCACTCCCTTTAAAGGATTCACCCATGATGACTCAGGTATGATTTTTCCTGACAATATCAAGGACTACATTGTTGCTCTAGAAAACGAAATCAGATATTAAAGCAACACTTGCGCGACGAGAATCCAAGATAACCAACCTCGAGAACAAGATCCAAAACCTTGAAGGGAAGATTACCTCGGGAAGTGCTGACACAGAAAATACTCTGAAAACAGCAATAGCCAGTCACACTGAGCAAATAACAACTCTAAATATGAAGGTTGAAGAAGCAATCAAGAACTGGAATCAGAACATGCACACTCGACTGAATGAATACCTTGATTTCCAAGACGACAAAACTGAACAACATAAGTTGTCTGATGCATCTATAATAAACAGTCCACACATTCCTAGTGACATAACCCAAGAACAGTGCAAAGAAACTGCCATCAGGATAATACAGGACCATGTACATGTTATCGTGCAAAACAATGAAATCAAAGAAACACGTTTGTTAGGAAAACAAGGCAGTAAACACAGTATCATGATCAGACTTCATTCATATGATAAAAGAAAGGACTTGATTAAATCAGCAATTACAATGAAAAATGGAGTGTACATCAATGAGTGTCTAACGAGAAAACGTCAAAACCTTCTGTTCAGGTTGAGAAAACTTAAACAGGAAAACAAAATACATCAGTGTTTCACTTGAAATGGGAAAATACTAATTAGAAAAACTTCAACAGGACAACAAAACACCATCTCAAATGAACATGATTTCTCTACCTTCCTTAGAAAAGCAACATTTCTGTAACAGATTAGGTAAGTGTCCTTAACACATATATACGTGTGGTGCATATAGTGTACGTTACTATTATATTATTGTGCATTATTATTTATTTATTTATTTAATAATTTGAACATACATAGGTACAAAAAAATACAGGTAAGAGCAGCATGCCAAAGCCACTTGTATGCATAGCATTACGGGCTGGCTTACAATTAACTTAAGATTAACTAAGCAATGATGAAATCAGTGATAAAACATTATTGTAAACAGATAACTATAAAGCACAAATGAGTATTACAAAGACAGGTCATATGGTTGTATGCATTGTTGTACATTCAGTCGAATGGAGTATTCTGTTAGGTAGTGTATTTAAATAATAACAAAGTTAGATTGGGTCTTAGGTTTAACATTTATGTGATATAATTGTGAGTAACATTTAGGATATACAATTTATAAGATTCAGTTATTCAGTATTTATTTGGTTTTGGGTGAGTAAGTGATCTTTGAGAAGAGACTTATTTACTATTATATTATTGTGCATTATTATTATTTACTATTACATTATTGTGCATTATTATTATTTACTATTATATTATTGTGCATTATTATTATTTACTATTACATTATTGTGCATTATTATTATTTACTATTACATTATTGTGCATTATTATTATTTACTATTATATTATTGTGCATTATTATTATTTACTATTATATTATTGTGCATTATTATTATTTACTATTACATTATTGTGCATTATTATTTTTTCTTTTACTAGCTAATACCAGCTACCTCAAATACTTTTTACTTTTTAATTGCTTTTATTGCTCATAATTTTGTGTTGCAAGTCAAATCTTGCTCCAAATTAATGTTATTCATGGTTGCTACCTGTCCATTTAATTCAGCTTACCACTACTATTTTAATCCCCTTTATATTGTGTGAGCAATTAGTGTATATTCCAATTACATTATTGTGTGAGTCCCAAAACTATCTTTTGCTAGCTAGTACCAGCTACCTCATATTTCTCTACTTTTTATAGTGCAATTAATTGCTCAACTTATTATACATTACACATCAGATGTTACTCCCAAATCAATATTATATCATAGTGACTATCTGTCCATTGAACTTTGTTCACCATTACGTAATTTAGTCCCTTATATATTTTCTCCTTTATTTTATCTTTATACAACTACCTTAGTTCATATATTCACAATTGTTAAAATAATCAAGGTGCTATTCTCAGGTGCTAAAGTGTAATAAGTTCACTGTTTTGCCATTAAAATACTTCAGGTGCTATAGACTACCTCAGGTGCTACTGATTCTACTTTTAATACATTCTTTTACTATTATATCAATTAGCTTCTTTATTTTAACTGTAAATATCTACTGTAGTTCATAAACTCACTTGTTAAAATAATTAAGGTGCTATTAGATATTTAAGTGTATAACTGATTTATCAATTCTCTAATAATCCCTTTTTCCTTCAAATTTTTACAAGTTTTAGATTAATCACGGTGTCTTAGTCATAAGTCTAGTTGTAGATTCAATATAAATCTTATATAATTTTACTCAGAAAATCTAGTTTGTAAAATTACTCTCATCCTATGATTACAGACATAGATCCTGATGTAAACTTTTTACAAAATGGATTACATGAATCAACCAGTAACTGTAATTACTACACAGCAGACCAAGCAAAGACATTACTCAGTGCAAACAATAACATAACCATCTTTAACTACAATGTCAGATCCTTGAGCAAACATTATGATGACCTCACAGCATTACTCAGTTCCCTTAATTCCAATATATCAATGATCACACTCGCAGAAACCTGGTTTAAGCCTGATATTACAGATTTCTATACCATTGCTGGCTACATGGCCATGCACAACTGTAGAACAGATCAGCAAGGGGGAGAAATAGCTATATGCTATTCAAATCAACTTGAATGTATCAATAAATCTTGCACAAGGGATGAACATGGAGAATATATCATAGCCAAATTTAAATCAAAAGACCCGCAAAAACCCCTCACAGTTATAAACATCTACAGAGTACCACATTTATCACTTTAGTGAAAAACTAGGAAACATGATTACTGATGCACACATGAATAAAGACCACCTACTACTAACAGGTGATTTCAACATAAACATACTACACGACCAGGACCCACAAGTAACCGAATTCACAAACACAATGAGTAACTGCCTGTTGCTACCAGCAATATCTAAACCTGATTATGAAATGGTATACAATACCGACAGGTTGGTAGATAAGACACATAGGCAACATTTAGGCAACTTTATTTCGAAACGTTTCGCTTACACAGTAGGCTTCTTCAGTCGAGTACAGAAACTAGGCAGGAGCAGTAGAGATGTGAAGATGATGTAATCAGTCCATCACCCTTGAAGTCATAGATTTGAGGTTGTCAGTCCCTCAGCCTGGAGAAGTTCTGTTCCAATGTCTGGAAATAAAGTTGCCTAAATGTTGCCTATGTGTCTTATCTACCAACCTGTCGGTATTGTATACCATTTGATATTCACTCTGTCAGACACTGCAACACAATGGCATCTTGGTACAGAAGAGAAAACACCTTGGACAACTTTTTCAAGTGAGAACTGTTTGATCTGAGAGGGACATGACTTCTCGGTGGTTACATTCTCACTACTACTACTCTGCACCTCTCCTTCCGACAGTATTTAAGTCTCAACACTGTCGCTTGATCTTCAGTTAGTTCCAGACTTTGGAACAGAACTTCTCCAGGCTGAGAGACTGACAACCTCAAATCTACGACTTCAAGGGTGATGGACTGATTACATCGTCTTCACATCTCTACTGCTCCCGCCTACTTTCTGTACTCGACTGAAGAAACCTACTGTGTAGGCGAAACATTTCGAAATAAAGTTGCCTAAATGTTGCCTATGTGTCTTATCTACCAATATCTAAACCTACAAGAATCTCCGAGACAAGCATCTCCTTAATAGACCACATCTGAACAAACACCATATCCCCTTTAAAATCAGGCATAATTACGGACAACACTACAGACCACTACCCAACCTTTCTCATAACTAATCTGGGCAAACTACCACAAGACATTACTAAAGTAACCTTCAGACTACATAATGAGACAGCAGTTAACAACTTTATAGCAGCTATGAATAACATCGATTGGCAAAATGAGCTTGAAACATATACAGATATGAATGAATGTATAAATAATTTTCTAAAAAAAGCCCAATGCCTCTACAACAGACATTGCCCCAGAAAAACTAAACAGATCACAGCAAAGAGACTGAATAATCCCTGGCTAACACCAAGCATCCTCATTTCCATTAACACAAAGCACAAATATGAAAAACAGTAGAGAATTGATCAAATAACTAGAAAACAGTCAAGAAATTACTCATCAGCACTTACCAGCCTGATAAGAAGGTCAGAAAAATTGTATTTTGAAAATAGATTACATAACATCAAAGGTGATATGAAAAAAACCTGGAAAACTCTATCTGAAATTCTTGGAACTAAAAAGTTATCAAAAAACAAAGCAATCAAACTAACAAAATCAGATGAACCCCTACTCACTCCAACCGAAACAACAAACAGACTTAATTTTTTCTTCTCCACCACAGGAAAATATCTAGCAAAAAAAATACCAAGCACAAACGCTTGTCCATCAGACTACCTCATAGGTACCTACCCAAATACGCTATTCCTAGCTCCAACCAACCCCACTGAAGTTATGCTTATCATAAACACCCTTAAAAGCAAGGCATGAGACATAAACTACTTGCCTGCTTTTATGTACAAAAAAAGCTTCTCAAGTATTGTCACCAATTATTGCAACGCTCTTTAACAAATCCATTGAATAATCTACCTTCCCAACAATCCTCAAAATAGTGAGGGTCACTCTTATCCATAAAGGAGGTGACCAAGCTGACTCGAATAACTATAGACCAATATCTAACTTACCACTGCTCTCTAAAATCTTTGAAAAATTAATTCATAGACGGATCTATTACTACCTCGTTTCACGCAACATATTAAACCCTTGTCAGTTTGGATTCAGAAATAATAAAAGCACAAATGACGCTATCATACACATGCTAGGACTAATATATACCACACTTGAAAAGGAAGAAGTCCCGCTGGGCGTTTTTGTTGATTTACGTAAAGCTTTCGATACAGTTGACCATGAACTACTGTACTCCAAATTAATGCACTATGGTATCAGAGGCCACTCCCTCAACTACCTAAAGTCATACCTTAGTAACAGAACTCAATATGTGTATGCAAATGATGCAAACTCCTCCACCCAAACCTCTTCAGGGGGGGCTCCTTGGCATGGTGAAGAGGCTCTTGGTCTGAGGAATTAGACCTGTCAGTCTCCTTCCTCAGACCGAACCTAATTACCCCCAAATCCCCCCTTCCCTCTCCCATCCTCCCTTTTTCCTTTCCTCCTCCTCCTCCCCACCCCTCCCTTTTGCCCTTCCTTTTTGGCCTTTGGGATTTTTTCCCACAGGCGCGCTAGTTCCTAGGTAGGGGAAAGGGTGTCGGGGTCCATCCCATTCCATTGAGGTTCTTGGCAGTGGCGTAGTTTGCCGTGGAATCTGGATTGCCTGGGGATGTCCCAGTCTCTCTCCGGTATCCAGGAGAGTGGCTTTGGGTGTCTTTCGGGCGACGGGTGTATCTCTGGAAGCCACCTGTCGGATTCCGGGGGTGGTGGCCGAAGGAGGTATGCTTTGTGGCAGATATCCAGCCACCCTCTCTTTTGTCCACCGAGGTAGCTCGGCAGATGTGAGGTTGCTATCCCGGATTGCTGGTTTACTGGCATGATGGGTAGGGTATGGCACGGATTCCATGCTGCATCTGCGCTACTTGCGGTGCTGAGGTCCTCTTGGGCACAGAGGGAGATTTCTGGCCCTTTCATTCCTCCTAGGAACTATCCCTCCCTGGTCCCCCCTTTTTTTATTCTTTTTTTTATTTTATTTTCTTCTTTTTTTTTTTTTCTTAAAAACAAATAGAAAGAAGTAACCTAACCATGGAGTACCCGATCCATGACCCCGCTACCCCCGGGCCCCTTATTGTTACCGCACCCCGTTCTGACCTCACCTCATCTTTTGGCCACTCTTCGGATAATTCCTAAGGCCCCTGTACCTCTTGCTGGTGCTGTTTCCTCACCCGCTTCAGGTACCGGGGCTTCCACTGACTCCTTTGATTTGTCTGACCTCCGCTCTACTTTGGCTATGCTTCCGGCTTCTCCCTCTACGATGCGGCAATTTTCGAATCGCCAGCCCGTCCCACGTCAGACCGACTCTGGTCCCACTTCTAAACATCATCGACAATCTCCTAATGATGTTACTTCATTACCTTCCCTTTCTACTCGGAAAAGACCGACACGTCATGCACTCCCTCTCCACACTCAGTTTCAGACCACACAATGGACTAAATTCTTTACATTAACCCTTTCAGGGTCCAAGGTCAAAATCTGAAGTCACGCACCAGTGTCCAAGAAATTTTGAAAAAAAAAAAAATTATTTTTTCTTACAGAATTAAAGAGCATATTTTTGTGAAGGTAATAAAACAAAAAAAATTAGAATCTGATCATTACTTACCGAGATACAGTACCAAGAAGTTTATAGAAAATGATGTGGTGGCGGCAACATCGACGAATTCCACATACGCGTATTATTTATATTTTGTTTGTTTTAGTTGTTTTTTTTTTCTTTTCCAATTTTTTTCTATTCCTACTAACTTTTGGGGGGCCTGAGAGCCATCGTATATTAATTTGAAAAATTAATACTCACTGTATTAAACACAAAAACCCGCACAAAAGTTTTTTCATATTATTTTACCACTGTTGTTTATTACAAAAACATGCCAAATAGTTAATCTAATGTTCTATCATTAATTCATTTTTTACAATCACGGAAAGGGTTTTGAACTGGGAGTTTGGGGAAACCCTTAAAACAAGGGCACCATGAAAAGAGGCACCTTATTTTCCTCAAAAAACCCGATGTCTTTGCGTCTTTTTTTGCCGCGTTTTTTTTGTGCACAGACATGCATCTTTCTGAGCAAATTTTTTTTATTTTTGAAGGAAGCTTTTAGAATATCACCTCTCCCCTCAAACGCTTGGTAAAAAAAAGACCTGGAAAACCCTATCAGAAATTCGGGAACAAAAAAGTTTCCGAAATGCGAAATAAAATTAGCAAAAACAATAAAACCCAAAAACTCCCCCAACGAAAAAGAAAACAGACCAATGATTTCTTCTCCAAAGGAAAAAAACTTGCCAAAAAATCCCAACCAGAACCCCCCAAAACACCTCAGGGCAAACCCGAACACACTTTTCCCTAGCTCCGACTAACCCATCGAAGTCCCCTTTTTTAATCAACGCCAAAAAAACAAGGCAGGGTTTTAAATACCTTACCCCCCCTTATAACAAAAAAATGCAAAAGTGCTATCACCAATCATTGCAACATTTTTAACAAATCCTTTTGGAATCCTCCCCCCCTTCCCCTTGGTACTCAAAATGCAAGGGTCACCCCGATCCCAAGGAGGGACCAACAGAGTTGAATAACATGGCCAATTCCAACTTTCACCCCTCTCAAAAATCTCGAAAAATTTAAATTTAAAACGAATCTACTCCCACCTTACCCCAAAAAAACTCAACCCCCGCCATTTTGGATTCAGGCCTAAAAAAAAACTAATGATGCTTTTATACCAGCTAAAAAAATACACTGCAAAAGAAAAAAAAATTCGTACAATTGCCACAGTCGCCCCCGGGGCCCTATATCATCTCTTTTTTACCCCTTTCCGGGGGAATTTGTGCTGGGGCTCAACAAAAATAACCACTCGACCACAATTACCCAAAAAAAGGCTGCATTAAATGAAACAAATTCTCAAAAAGGCAGCCCCCCCCCAATATTCAATACACTAAACCTACCCCATCAAAACATCCAACTATTTATTGCACCAAATACATAAAACACTAACTCTGATATAACCCCTCCCCAAACACCCCCTTCCCAAACCCCTAAACAAACCCCATGCCCTAACACAAGGCACAGATCCTTTTTGATGTTCCCGTGTCCATTCACACTATGCAAAAAAAATGCACAAAAAAAGGCCCTAAAATCGGATTCATTACCTGTAAATATAAAAGAAAACATCCTGTTAAATTCAAGTCTTTCTCAAAATTTTACTCACCCAAAACCAAATAAATACGAATAACTGAACATTTAAATTTGTATATCTTAAAATGTTTTCAAAATTATATACATAATTTTAAACCCAAAAACCCCAAATTAACTTTATTATTTTTTTAAATCACTCCAAACAAATCCACCAACGTTTGCAACCATAGACCTGTCTTTGTAATACTCACTTGGCTTTATTTATCGTTTACATTTAATGTTTTTATCACTATTTCTCATTGTTATACACGCTGTATGCCCTTTGTGGCTTACGCTTTTTTTTGTTTATAATAAAAATTTAATTAAATTGCTTAGTTAATTTTAAGTTAATTTTAAGCCCCCGAATGTAGATAGTAAAAGTGGTTTTGGCTGCTGCCCTTATTTTTATTTTTTTTTGTACCTCTGTATGGGCAAAAATTTGGAAAATAAAAAATAAATAAATAAATAAAAAATGAATTCGAGGACCTGTTGTTTTGCAGGTTTTTTACCTGGTACTTCATTAGGGTTTCTGACAACAGAAAACAAAATTCACCATACGGTGGTCTGTTCCCATCTTTATTTTACATTTATATGCATTCAGCATTGAAAGTCCTTGGATGGAAGAAAAGTTTCAGTCCACTTTAACTCTTTACAACACAGTCAAAAAAACCAATCTGCATGTCAAATTTGCAACCAAGCGCATGTTTTTGTATAACAATCACTGTCCCCGGGTTTTTTCGAATACGTTCATTATCACTCGATAATTTTCCACTGTCTTGCATTTCATTATGGTGGTTGTCAACAATGTGACATCTCTTTTGTCATCCCCCGAATGCCTGATGTCATTGGCAGTAAACACCTGCACGTCTCACCACAAACCCCCTGCTTTTGACCGGCAATGTTTACAATTAGAACGCACGTCCCACACCTCTGTCTTTTACCTCGCAAAAATCATGGTAATGGGTTGTGTCCCAGTTAGGGTAATAATTAGGGCCCCTTTAAAAATTTTTGGTCCATCATTTTTTCTCATACTCCCCTGAGATACCCAATAACATTTTGGATCTTTAATTTTTTTACTACCCGTGTAAAACAATATCCAACACAGGCCACGTACAATCACGGGTACAAAAAATTTTTTATACAACGGTTCCTCTTGTCGGTATTACTTTTGATTGACGTCAAACCTTGAAAAAAAACAAAACCGTCAATTACAAGATCTTAAAAGGGAAAAAAGTATTCCTGAACTTTTGTTTGAGAACATGAAAACATTTTTCTTTGTTAAAACCCTGTCACTTCTGTCGGGCCCGGGTTTTTGTCAAGAAGGCAACTACGTAACAGTAAGATAAACCGTTCATGTTTTATTTAAACTAAAGGATGGGGTACAAATTAGCCGATTTTGGACCAGTATGTTTTTATATTTTGCTAAAAGAGTGACATAACATTATTGTTGCAAAAAGCAAATACATTTCTGCAACATCGTCTCTTTCCACCCTTTGGTTATTTTACTTTTTGGGGTAAATCGTATTTGCCTGGTGTACTGAAAAAACTTATTACTTTCCCTGGGAATAATTTCCACAATGGGTGGCAAAAAATAATTCAAAGAATCCAGTTCTTAGCCCTGGTTCCAAGGGGACAGGAGGAGAATTCCACTTTGAGAGTCATCAAAGTGGGGAGGGTGGGGGAAAAAAATTGGGGTTTTGCTGCCAATCCCCAATACGGTTTGTTGGGGGATACTGGACATCATAGGTGGTTTACGGGGGGGTTGTGGTTTTGGGGGCTGGGGGTGCGTCCGCTTTGTTTGAACTGACGAGTCAGCGCGTGGGTCCCCGCGTGGCACAGTGAGTCTCCAGGGGTGCCACACACCACCCGACCCTAACACCATCCACGATGCCTGTGGCCCCCCTCCAAGGGGTAGCCACTCACCCACATCCTACCTAAAAGGGTGTAGGGCCTGGATGTACTCCGGGGTTACTCCGTCCCCCGGGGGACAGCATAGGGGACAAACCCGACGCATGCCTGGGAACATACCGACGCTTCATGGGAATATTTCCTCCTACATACTCGAATGATCGTCGACGCAAAAAAACAATCCCTCAGAATCATGCATTTCTGAAGTAGAGGCCTGGCCCGGGGAAAATTTAGTTTTCTCTTGTTTTTTAAAAACCCACCGGAGTCACAGTGCCCACCCAGAGGTAGAAGGTCGAGGATCGTCGGGGTTTTCTGCACTATTATCGATATCCTGGTTTTTTTTCGGTCACTAACTTATCAAAACCCTGAATTCGTCTTTATTTCCACTTCCAATCAGTGTCAAACTATCAGACGGAAGAGGGCCCCCCCTTTTCCGGGGGGTGAGAGATGACTTGCGACAAGGCATGGTGAACAGGGTAAAGAGCGGCGTTCCCACAAAGCTATGCAGGGCCAGATTTTTTTGTTTATGGTGCACCCCACGGCGCAGACTCATTCTCTCACATGTAGCCTAGAGCCTTTCGCGCAAATTTGACGGCGCTAGAATTTTTTGGCATAATCTCGGTTTGGACCACCAAAAAGCCGTTAAAATAGGGAAGACCCTGAAAGGGTTTTAAAACCGACTTTTCTACTGCCTATCTTTCCCACCATAGCATTGGCAAAGCGCTCCACCCCGGGTAGAGATATTTCGTTTCAGCTCTTAAGACGGCGCCATCATCACAGTCCAATTTTACCCCAAACTCATGATTTTCTCTTTTTTACAAACGATATATTTTCCACACACGAAAAACATCTTTTCCCTCAATTCTTTTGTGGACTGTTATTCTGCCTCATAAACCCTAGTCCAAAAGAATTCCAGAAGTGGCCTGACTTCTCGAACGCTGAATCCAAATATCTCAATTCAAGGTAGACACTTATGTTTTTCCGCCCGGGGTGAAGATGATACCCTTTCAATGGGCTCATTTAACTTTTGACAGCCGTGAACTCCCCCCTTCTTTTAGTAGCAGGACATCGGGTTACAAGTTTGGAAGGTGATCCCTACACCGCAAAGTGTGGGAATTTTGCGGCGATTTGCCCCCCAGCAAAATATTGAGACATGGGGCCGAATGCCCAGTCTGGGTCCCAATGACCATTAAAAACGTCTTGCAGCGAACTCCCTCTTGCCTTAATGCCCATGAGGCTCCCTTCTACCTTGGCCGTTGCCAATCTCTTAAAGAGGGGGAAAATTTGTTCCTAAAAGGGCAAAAGGTCCCCTTATGTATGGGGTTTCTCATCTCCGCTTCCAAGGGAGACTGCCCCGTGTTTTTTATTCTCGGTTTCAAAGCGCCCCCACTCGGGGGGTCAATCTCTGCGCCCCCTCTGCAGTTCCAGCCCCATAGTCACCCTGTACTAATTCTTTTGCTGTCCGGGGCTGAGTCCCTCTTAAATCTCAGTCTGTCCTCACTTTTCAGTCCTCCCCTCAAAAACCCCCGGGTATTAAAAGACCCATCACACCTCCCCCCAAATCGTCCCTCTACTTCCAAGGCCCAAAAAATCCCTTTTAACCCCCCCTTTTCCCCTTTCATCACCTCCATTTTACCTTTCCCATCTCTGTCCTGAGTTTTTTCCCTTTTTCACTGGCTCTTTTAAACAAGTGTGGAGGTTCATCCTCCTCCTCATACTGTGCCTTCCCCCCTGTCCCCCCCAAAGTTTCTTCCTCTTCTGCCCCTCCCGGGTTTTCTCCCTCTTCTGTTCCCTCCCACACTTTCCGTTCCCTCCACCCTTTTGCTCCCCCCCCCTCATCTTGGGAAGTCCATTACAGCTCCGATTTTACTCAAACTCCCCCTCCTTCCACTCCAATATTGCCCCCTATGACGTCTCGAACTCCAAAAAAACTTTAAGCAATCTCTGAATATATGCAGAGACCAAAACCCTCAAAGGGGACAGATTCCCCCCCCGTTTTCTCTTTCTTCTCTTGCACAACTCTTTTTTCACAATGCACTGTTTTTTCGTACTTTAACATTTTCCTTGGCCATCGCATTTGGGGGCTTTTAACCCTCAGTCCAGGGACCCCTTACCCGCGGATTTCAGGGATCTTTATCGTTGCCAATCTGGCCAAATTTCATTTGGAAATTTGCGGCCTCAGGGGGATTGGGGTGGCTTCAAGTTGCTCTCCCTTTCCCCTGTTGGGTTTTGCATACAGGAACCAAAATTACACCCCTGCCCTTATCTATCCTATTCAGGCATAATTTATTGATTCTTAGTCCTTTTCCTGATGGGACCTTTAAAGAAGTGCCCTTCTTTTCCCCACGAATCCGTACCATCAGATTTGTTTTTTTTTGCTGCATTATACTCAGCCCGTACCCTTGTAAGGGTTATACACTCGTTTTTGACTCTCCCTCCAGGCAAACTATCCCAGATATTGCCTTTTTTGTTTTTTCATTACCGCCATCATTTTGTACTTGGGATTTTAATGCCCATCATTTCCTCTGGGGGGGTTTACCGGTTTCCCCCTGGGATTCAGTTAGAGGCTTTTTTTGCTACCCACCCCTTCCACGTTTAAATGCGTATCCCAAAACCCCTTTTGTTCCTCGATCATCTCTCTCTTTCATCGATCTCTCATCGCTCTTTCCCCCACCGATTAGACTTACCCCGGGCTTCCCCGGGTTTACTGACAGGATCATTTTTCCCCTCATTCTTTCTTCCCCTTTTAAAATTTCACCACCCTTCGTAACCCACCTGGGAATTTTTACAGGCAAATTGAACCCTTTTCTCACAACTAACTGTTTTTAGTGAGGTTTCCCTTTTTCGCCTCCAATGTTAGGTTTTACACCCCTTCTCGTCCTCCATTTTAACCCCACTTCTCATTCTATACCCCAAACTTCGGGCAGGCATTCTCAGAAATGCGTGCCTTGGTGGTCTCCTGCTTGTGCTCTTGCAGTACGTTTGAAACGCTCTGCGTGGGGCAGGTACCGGTACAATAGAACCACGGAGAGACTTCTAGACTTTAAGCAGAAGCGTGCGATGGCTCGCCGTATCATTTGTGATGCTAAACGCCCTTGCTGGTGAGATTATGTCTCCACCATCACCACTTCTTCCTCTATGAGTGCAGTCTGGATAAAAGTATGAAAACTGAGTGGTAAATATTTTGCTGACCCGGCTCCTGTTCTGCGGGTTGCCGGTGTTGATATAGCAAACCCACTAGATGTTGCCATGAAATTGGCAATCATCCGGTCCATATTTCTCAGGGGCTCCATCTATACCCCTTGTGTCTTTCCTGAAAGTCTGCCAGAGAGTTAGCACCCTTGGACTTTTCTTCTCTCAGAGAACAGTATAATGTGCCTTTTACACTCCAGGAACTGGAGGCAACACTCTCAGCTTGCCAATCATCGGCAGCTGGGCCCTACGACATTCATATTCGTATGCTACAACATTTACATCAGTCAGCCCTTGCAGTCCTATTACGCCTTTTCAATCTTATTTGGTCACAGGGAGTTCTTTCACAGCTGTGGAAATCTGCCATTGTTCTCCCTTTCCGCAAACCGGGTACTACGGGACATGAAGCCTCCCACTATCATCCCATTGCTCTTACCAGTGCAGTTTGCAAAGTGATGGAACACCTGGTAAATAGACGTTTAGTGTGGTATTTAGAGACACACAACTCTCTCTCCTCTCGTCACTATGGCTTTCGTAAGGGCCGTTCTACCATAGACCCCTTACTACGCTTGGATACGTATGTTTGTAATGCCTTTGCGAATAACCACTCAGTTATTGCCATATTTTTCGACCTTGAGAAGGCATATGACACAACTTGGAGGTATAATATTTTGGCCCAAGCCCATGCCTTAGGCCTTCGAGGCAATCTACCATCCTTCCTTAAGAACTTTTAACTGACAGACATTTCCATGTTCGGGTTAATAACGTGCTCCCCCCGGACTTGATCCAAGCTGAAGGTGTCCCCCAGGGATGTGTTCTGAGCACAACACTTTTTCTCCTTGCTATAAATGATTTGGCCTCTAGTCTTCCATCCAATATTTGGTCATCACTCTATGTTGATGACTTTGCTATTGCATGTGCAGGCGCTGAAAGTCACCTCATTACAGTTTCTCTCCAACATACGGTCGACCGCGTTCCAATTGGGCCACACACATGGGTTTAAATTTTCCAATACTAAAACTCACCAAATTACTTTCACTAGACACTCTGTCATCTCCGATCATCCTTTGTACCTCTGTGGCTCCCGTATCCCTGAACGTGATACAGTCAGGTTTCTAGGCCTCCTCTTTGACCGTAGATTATCCTGGAAACCTCACATTACCTCTCTGAAGGCAACTTGTCACAGCTGGCTGAACCTTCTTAAAACCCTTGCTCATCTTTCATGGGGAGCTGATCGTCGAACTCTCCTTCGCCTACATTCTGCCCTCATTTTATCGAAACTTGATTATGGTGACCAGATCTATTCAGCGGCCTCTCCTGCTACTCTCTCTAGCCTTAACCCCATTCATCACCAAGGATTACGTTTATGCCTTGGTGCTTTTAGCTCTTTCCCTGTTGAGAGCCTCTATGCAGAAGCGAACGTTCCATCCTTATCTGATCGCCGTGATGCCCATTGCCTTCGCTACTATGTACGCTCTCATGATCTCCGCAATCCTTCCATTTATAGAATGGTCACCGATATTAGTAGACATCTTTATTTGTTCACCACCCGTTTGCTCCGTCCCTTCTCCCTTCGCCTACTTGCTCTTGTCTTCTTTTTCAAACCACCCTCTATGTTCGAGCATCTCCCCCTCCCCCCCTGGGAAGTTCCACTGTTCGGTCTGTTCTTTCCACCCCCTTTCTCGAAAACCCACTGTTACGGTAGCTTCCCGCTCCTTTTTTCTTGACCATTTCCCACTCTCATTCCATCCCATTGCAGTGTACAAGAGGTCTAAGTCTTCGAGGGCGGGGATTCGCGCATTTTTCCCACAGCGCGTCGAGGGTATTTACTTCTTCCGGGCTAGTACTTTACTGCAAATTGTATCCATATTGCAGCACTTACCATTTTGGTCTATCCCGTGTCATCATTGTGGTTGTCTCAACTCCCTTTATGCTTTACGGCTATACAAAAATTTTGATACACCTCACCCCTTAGTCCTCCTTTCCCAAATTTTGGGGTATGCTGCATCTTTTCCCAAGCATAAAAATTTTTTGTTTTTTGTTGGTTCCCCTGGTCATTTGACGTTCAGGGCAATAAAAAGGGCCAGACACGCTCGTGGTCAGCATACAACCTATCATTTTTACGAAGGTTTCCATTTACGGACTATTTTGCTGCAATAGCCCCCCCTTTCACACCGTTGGCAACAACGTTGGCCTCTCCCGGGTAACAAACTTCAATCTGTTAAAACCAGTACAGTAAAATGATAGGTTAGGGCCCGCTTCTTGTCACCAAATTCGAGGTGGGAGAACCCCTTCCCGTTTTCTCTTGGCCCATATTTCTTACAGGGTTATCTCAGGGAGAGCCCCCTGCCCCTTTCCTGTGAGAATTGTCAGGTTCCATTTCTTAGCCCATTTCAAAGACTCCCACTTTATAAACGGCCGCAGAATAACCCCCAAACACGTTTCGCTCCGCTGCTCTTTCTTTACCTTTCCCTTTCTCGCTGTGGACTCGCCTTTCATCCGGACTCCTCATTGATTTTTTGGGCAACAACTGTTACGTTGGTAGTCTTATTACAGATAGTAAGGTTCTCATACATGTTCTATGGGGAAAAAACTTTTTATTTAATGGCCTTATTGTCTGGGGTTTTACTTACATCAGGCTGATCTCTTGAGTGCCTGATATCCTTTTCACCAGCCTCTTACGGTTAGTAAACTACTATTTAAAAAAATTTAACTGTATTCTAATAGTAGTACAAATATACAATTACAGCCTCACATTTCAAAACAAAAATCTAACACACCCCATCTTTCCCACATGGTGCTTCAGAACTTGGGTCCTTCCCCCTTTTTTGACAACCTGGGCTAACCAGTGTTTTGACACACTTTTTTCACCCTGGTATGGGGCCAAAATTTAAGTTTTAAAGCCACCCCGGAGCAAAAATCCCCCCAGAAAGATAGAAAAAAGGACCCAGAGGTCCTCCCACCTCCAGTCAACAAAAAAGAGAAGGGGGGGGGAGGACCCTAGCTAAGCCCTCCCCCCCCAAAACAAAAGACTTTTTGCCAACACAATTCTCCGTTCCCCACAATTCTACCCACCCACCTTTTGGGGTTTACCTCTCCAAAATCACTCCTGTATTAATCCTTTTGCTGCCCGGGCTCAGGCCCCATTTCAACGCCCATCAACTCGCTTTCGGTTCTCTCTTAAAGCCTCTTCGACGAGACCCGTACGACATCTTCCCAATGCCCCTCTATTTCTAAAAAGAAAAAAAAAGGTCCGGTAACCCCCCACCCTTTTCCCCACCTCCTCTTTTTCCCCCCCTTCTCTGTCCCAGTTTCCCCCCCCCCGCTCATTTTACAGGCAGAGGTTCACCCCCTCCTCGAAATGTCCCTTCCTCCCCTGTCCCTCCCAATTTCTTCCTCTTCTGCCCCCCCAGTTCCTGTCTCTTCTGTCCCCTGCCACGCTTCCCCAGTTCCCTCCACCCTTTCCCCCCCCCCCTACTTGGTACAGTCCAAAACAGTTCCAATTTTTCTCATCCTCCCCCTACCATTCCCAAAGTTCCCATACGACATCTCGAAATTTCCCAAACACTTTAAGCAATCTCTGAATTTAAAAGCAGAGACCCAAAACCCTCAATGGACACTGATCCACCTTCCGCTCTTTCTCTCTCCTCGCTCCATTTCCAATCCTTTTTTCACAGCGCACCGTTTTTTCGCTGCTTGAACATTTTCCACTGCCCCCAGTGGGCTTTTCTAACCCTTTTAGTCCGTAGGACCCCCTTTCCCCGGATTTCAAGTATCTTTTTCATTGCCAATCATGGCCTTTTTACAGTGGAAAAACCCGGGCCCAGGGTAATCGGGTGGCTTTAGATGTTTCCTCCCCGTTTGCCCCTGTTGGTGTTTGCTTCGGAACCAAAATTACACTTGCGTTTTTCCACATTCAGGCATAATTTTTGATTCTTCAGCCTTTTCCTGTGGGGGCCTTTAAGAAAATCCCTTCTTCTCCCCACTGTATTTCCGTACCACACATTTGTTCATACTTCCTCATTACACAGCAGCCCCTATCCCTTACATAGGGGGTATACGCTCGTCTTTATATCTCTCTCCTTCTTTGGCATTATCTATTCCGGGTTTTTCCTTTCCTTTTTTCATTTCCGCCCCGATTTTTTACTTGGTGATTTTTAATGCCCCCCATTTTTCCCCTGGGGGGGGAAATGCTGCCTTTGGTCCCTGCTTGTGCTCGTGCAGTACGTTTGAAAACGGCTCGGGGGGCAGGTACTGTAAAAAAACCCACAGAGCGACCCCTTTTTTTTAAACAAAGGGGCGATCGCCCCGTTTTTATCCTGACGCAAAAACGCACTTGTGGTGAGTTTATTCCCACCACACCTCTGTTCCCTAGAGTGCATCTGGAAAAAAACGAAAAAGTGGTAAAAAATTCCCTACCCGGCCCGTTTGGGGTTCCCGGGTGTTGAAATAGCAAACCCCTAATTTTTGCCAAAAATTTTGGCAATCATCGGGTCCGTATTTGGGGACCCATCTATCCCCCATTTTTTCCTAAAAGTTCCCAAGAGTTGCCCCCTTTGGACTTTTCTTCTCTCGAGAAGAACAGTAAAAGGGGCCCTTTTTTAACTTCAAGAACGGGGGGAAACTTCTCGCTTGTCGATCACGGCAGCTGGGCCCGACGACATTTTTTCGATGCTACAACATTTACATAGTGGGGCCCCTTGCAGTTCGGTTAATAAGGGCTCTCCCCGGACTTTATCCAAGCTGAGGTGCCCCCCAGGATTGTTTTGACAAACTTTTTTCCCTTGTATTAATATTTGGCCCTGCCCATCAATTTTTGGGGGTCTCACTCTATGTGATGACTTCGCTTTTGCCTGTGCGGGCCCCTGACTGTCCCCTCCTACAGTTTCTCTCCGCATCAGTCGCCTTTTTCCCAAATTGGGCCACCCACGGGTTTTAAAATTTTCCAGCACAAAAAAACCCACCAAATCATTTCCTGACGCTCTGTATCCCAAATTCCTTTGTACTCTATGGCCCCCCGTACCCCTGAACGTGATACAGTCAATTTCGGGCCCCCTTTGATGTGGGTTACCGGGAAAACCTACATTACCCCCTTGAAGGCAACTTGTCCAGCCGCAAACCCTTTTTAAAACCTTGCTCATCTTTCGTGGGAGTGATCGTCGAACCCCTCCTTCCCCTTTTTTCCACCCTTTTTATCGAATTTGATTTGGTGACCAGATCATTCGGGGCTCTCCTGCTACTCTCTTACCCAAACCCCTTCATCACCAAGGGTTTTACGTTATCCCTTTTGGTGTTTTTTTCGCTCTTCCCCTGTCGAAAGCCTCTTGCAGAAGCGAACTTCCACCCTTTTCCCGAGCCGGTGCCCATGCCCGCGCTACTATTACGCTCTCATGTCTCCGCAATCCTTCCTTTATGAAAGGTCACTGATATTAGTAGACTTTTTATTTGTTTGCCGCCCCCCTGCTTCTCCGTCCCTTCTCTCTTCGCCTTCATTCGCTCTTGTCTTCTCTTCAACTCCCACCTTTCTATGTAAAATGTACATCTCATTTTTCCCCTCCCCCCCTGGGAGTTCCAGCTGTTCGAGTCTGTTCTTTCTCCCTCCCTTGCTCGAAAGCCCAACTGTCTACGTCGCTTCCCGCTCTCTTTTTCTTGACCACTTTCACTCTCATTCTCATGCCATTGCTGTGTACACAGATGGCTCTAAGTCTTCTGACGGCGTAGGATTCGCAGCAGTGTTTCCGGACAGCGTCGTTACAAGGGCATTTACTATCTTCAGCTAGTATTTTTACTGCTGAATTATATGCCATCCTTACAGCACTTATCCGTATTGCATCTATGCCTGTGTCATCATTTGTGGTTGTCTCAGACTCCCTTAGTGCTTTACAGGCTATACAAAAATTTGATACACCTCACCCCTTAGTCCTCCGTATCCAACTTTGGCTACGCCGCATCTTTACTAAGCATAAAGATATTGTTTTTTGTTGGGTCCCTGGTCATGTTGACGTACAGGGCAATGAACAGGCAGACACTGCTGCGCGGTCAGCAGTACATGACCTGCCAGTTTCTTATAGAGGTATTCCATGTACGGACTATTTTGCTGTAATATCTTCCCACCTTCACACCCGTTGGCAACAACGTTGGTCTACTATGCTTGGCAACAAACTTCAGTCTATTAAACCGAGTATAGGTTACTGGCCGTCTTCTTATCACCAGTGTCGAGGTTGGGAGACTACTCTCTCCCGTCTTCGCATTGGCCATACTCGTCTTACTCATGGATATCTCATGGAGAGGCGTCTTGCTCCTCTCTGTGAGAATTGCCAAGCTCCATTATCAGTCAGCCACATTCTGTTGGACTGCCCACTTTATCAACGAGCACGCAGAATTTACCTCTGTCGTCGTCTTCGCCCCGCTGCTCTCTCTTTACCTTCCCTTCTCGCTGATGGACCCACCTTTCATCCGGACTCTCTCATTGACTTTTTGACAACGACTGACTTACTTCACAAATTCTGATACTTTCAGCCCTTTCTACTTGAATCTCTTGCTAACCCTCTACCCCTGTACTATCCCCTGCCCCGCTGTTTTCTGTAACCTGCTGATCATCCCCCCTCCCTTCTGCCATCCAATTCCCTTGCTTCCTTCCCTACCCTGCAGCGCTGTATAGCCCTTGTGGCTTAGCGCTTCTTTTTGATTATAATAATAATCTACCACACCTTAATTTTACTTTTACAAAAAGAAATACAACTTTATAAACTACTTATTTAAATTGTGTGTGTGTGTTTCTATAGTATAACCTATTATATTGAGAAAATAGGCTTGACCCAGCTGCCTCTCAGTCCTAAGGGTGATCAGCCCTTATGACATTTAGAACTGAGCCCCCATCAATTCAATATAAAATCGGTATTCTAGAGTAACTGTTACTTATAAATACATGTTGGGTCCTATAGCCCCATAACACCCCCACCTCCAGACGAAGTCTCACAAAAGCTAGCCGGGTCCCACAGGATACGGCTAGTAGAAAGTATAATTGCTTAACCCTTTGACTGTCGCAACCCCCAATCCTGAGGTGTCTCCTGGTGTCGCAAAATTTAAAAAAAAAATTATTTTTTCTTATGAAATGATAGAGAATCTTTTCTCGATTGTAATGACACCAAAAAAACGAAATTTGATGGAAAACTGACGGAATTATGCTCTCGCGAAGTTAGCGACCTCAGCGCTGTTTACAAATTGGCGATTTCGCCCACTTTGAGCCCTATTTACGGCTAATTCCATTGTTCCAGCCGCCCAAACTCATAGCTATTTCTTAGAACTCCATTTTTTCTATCGACTGAGTCCAAGAAACTGCCCATTTACCGATTTCAACTACCTAATAATGTGGTCAGAAATTTGCAATTTGGCCAATTTCATGAAAACTAAAAAATGTGACAATTCAAAATAAGTTCAGAATGAACAATGCAGACATTCCTGGCTCTAAATAACATTTTCTTTGCTCATCAGTCATGTCTCCAGGCCCCTCTGATATTACCCTTGCTTTCTATTTTGAATTTTTATTCAAACAAAAAATAGAAGACTTACTATTATGCAGACTACTGCAGTACTATAATAATTGTATAAATAACATCAACCCATTCGTGACTGCATATTAGAATGGCTAGTTGGACATTTATTGGACAATGACATTTGTTTACTTTTGAACATCGGCAAAATCAAACATTTCCCCTACTTTGAGCTCCATTTCTAGATCTTTTTATAGTAAAATCACTCAAAATCACCTCTATTTCATAATATGTTTTTCCATTCTATCAAATGAGACCAAGAAAACGAGAATACAACCATAAATACTATACGAAAATAGACCACAAATTCGGCATTTTAATTAAAAAAAAACGGTCGGAGTTTTTTTTTTTTCTCATTATGCACTGCGTGCTCCAGTATTTTTTTTATATGGTGCACACTGACCCACACAGACCCATTCTCTCACATGTGGGCCTACCAGCTTTCTCCTGCTTGATTTGAAGCCGCTAGAATTTATGAGTATATATACGTCAAACGCGGTACCTCGTAAGACGTATATATACGGGCCGCGACAGTCAAAGGGTTAAGTCTGAAGGCGGTAAGCAAGACTACTAGAAATGCTACATATTTCCCAGCACCATAACTACTCTTCACTTTACTGTTATTTACAACAGATTGCAGAATTTTTTTAGAAAAGCATTTTAACCATACCCATATACTCAAGGGTGTAACTATTACAATTTTAGTGGCTTTTAAAAAATACACATTACAATGCAAGAATTGCACACAATGTCCACAGTGAAAGCCTGCACCAACAGGCCTGTATCTCTGCTGCGGTAATCCAGCAAGCAACTGGTACTCCAGGGTGGCATCTTCCTGATCAGGAGACTAGAGTAGAGCCAAACCCAGAGCAGTCAGGTGTACACCAGGCAGGAAACTTCACAAAACATGTCAAGGTGTCTCTCACTTGGTGGCCGAACCAAACAGTGAGACTTCCAGTCAACATTCACGATCCTTAACATGGTCAGGCACTCAAGCCCATCTTCCGAGTCCCACTCCACACAGATCCTCCAAACTTATGAAGAGGAGGCTGACATAGAACATAGAGGGTCCAGGGACCACAAAGACAAATCGTCGGGCCGTTTGTATATAGAGCACACCAAGACACATCATCACATATCTTCCCGAACGTCTCATGTACCGAAGGTTGTCAACCACTGCCTCAACTCACATTTACATATACACTGACCCTCGTCGCACTTTGGCTCCGACTCGACTCCTTCACAGTCAGATGGCTGGTAGAGAGTACTCAGGCTTGCTGAGTGTTCACCACTGCAAAAACAACAAGGTCAGCACATGGCAAAACACTATGTACAAAGTACGCACCATGCATCTACATGAAACATCTAGAGAGAGCATCAGCAACCACACCTCTGAGCCTTTTTATATATTTAACTTCCAAATTAAAAGGCTGTAGGAACAAAGCCCATTTTAAGAGTCTGATTTTAGTCACATACACAGGAACAGGATGAAGAGATCCTGAGACATGTACAAATGCTGAATAGCCAGCCTCAAAATGAAAATTTTCTTTCCTGTGATAAAATGTTGACATTTAAATTTAGAAGGTTGTTCATAGATAGTAACAGTTCTGCAACCTCTCGCAGTAAAACAACAAACACCAAAGACATCTCTTTGCACCCAGGTTGGTTACATACACAAGTTTACACAATGAACTACAATTTGCATTACACACATTAAAATGGTACTGGAACACAGGCCATGGAAATCACATCTTCCTGCCCTATGTTTTAGTTTATTTAAAATGTTTGCATCTTTTAGTGCATAAGTATCAATCTTTCTAATCCTGTAAACCTTAGCTGTTAAATGTACTTTGTGGTAGTCAGTGTTCATGCCCAGGGTGCCATCTAATTTGGGAACCATGAAGCATGGGAATGCCCACTGACTCTCACTAAGCACTACAAACTGGTGTTGGAAGAATTTCACTTCTTCCTCCATATCCAATTTTTCATACAGATTTTTCCCACACAAAAATTTTTTGAATTGGCTCAGATTCCTTAACAATTTCCTCATGGAGTTTCAGCTTTTCCCCATTACTGACATCCCAAACTTTTATAAGGTTCCAAGGTGGCTGAGCCAACTCTCCAACATTTTTCTCATTAAACCCAAACATGCATTTCCCAAAATATTTTACACACATGTTATTTCCTAAATATGCTTTTGCTATTTCATATAGATTACTGTTTTGTAGCCCTTTACATTCCATTAAAAACGCTGGTCTCTCTGAATTTTTTGTATAACTTAAAACCCTTTAACCGGTTACTGTGTACACCTATACTCATTTTCTTCCTGCTCAGGTGTGTGGGTTTTATATCTAACCCCTGGGAACTTCCCCCACAACATGTTCTGCTCAGAGCAACTTGCCATACAGATTTTCACATGAATTGGCTCCAGTATCAGCACTTCCTCTCAAGCCTCCAGAGAATTATGGTCCACATTATGGTCCCACATCATCATCCTGGTCTGGTTGATGGGCACATTAACTGGTACCATCCACCTTACTTCACAAACTCTGCTGATACCTTCAGCCCATTCTACCTCAATCTCTTGCTGCCCTCTACCCCCGCACTATCCCCTGCCCGTTTTCTGTAACCTACTGATCATCCCTCCCCTCTTCTACCGCTCAATACCCTCGCTTCCTTCCCTACCCTGCAGCGCTGTATAGCCCTTGTGGCTTAGCACTTCTTTTTTATAATAATAATAATAATAATAATAATAATAATCACTCATATACCCTTATCTTACATATAGAATTTTGTGCATAGGATCAACAACATTCAGTCACCTAAAACCGCTAATAACCCAGGAAAAGGCAGCAGTAAGAATGATAACAAATTCCCACTCCTGCCAGCATACCCCACCAATTTTCAAAAGTCTGAATCTGCTTACCATTAAGAACAACCATACTTATTCATGTGCCTGCTACGTACACAGAACAATACACGCAAATATAAACTCCCCACTCAAACTTTTCCTTACCAAACTAAACAGGACACATGACTACAACACAAGACAGATCTCTTTTTGATATACCTCGTGTCCATATCACATTGTGTAAAAGCTCTATGCACATAAAAGGCCCCAAAATATGGAATTCATTACCAGAAGATATTAAAGTAACCCAGTCTGAAAAACAATTTAAGACTCTTCTCAAAAGCCACTTAATCACCCTAGACTAAATGCTAAATACTCAGTATACATTTACTCACCTATGTACTCCCCACATCATAACTGAAACAATCACATTGAGCCTTTTATCCATTGTTGACAGGGAAAATAATTGAATCATTGTTTTTCACAAAAGCATTTTAGAATATAAATACGTATATCTTTGTATTATACAAATTTTGATTCATTTATAATTAACCCTTTCAGGGTCCGTCCCGTAGATCTACGGCTATACGTTCAGGGTCCAAACCAAGATCTACACCAAAATTTTAGCGGCGTCAAATTTAGCGGGAGAAGGATGGTAGGCCTACATCTGAGAGAATGGGTCTGGGTGGTCAGTGTGCACACAATAGAAAAAATCTGGACGCCCGCATGGCATTGTGGGAACGCCGGCAAAGTAGCTTTGTTCATTGTGGTGGCGGCAAGGAAGCTCTCACTCCCCACTCACTCTCCGGGCGAATTCTGACTCTCCTCTTCACAACTTACAGTTCT
>NC_069411.1:66495582-66513444 GCF_026875155.1 Cherax quadricarinatus | reverse complement strand
AGGTTTTAGGTATGTTTCCTAAGTTTTCTTTGGTGCAAAATTACAAACTTTTACATTAACATTGATGAAAAAAATATATCTTTAAATGTAGAAGAGGAAATTTTGGAAAGGACTTAATTTTAAATGGGTTCTTGCTAATTGACCAGTTTTACTTATTAGGCACGACATATATATATATATATATATATATATATATTTTATATATATATATATATATATATATATATATTTTATATACACACACAGGAGGGCCCCGCTTTACGGCGTTCCGCTAATACGGTCATTTCAAATTATGACCAAAACTCGCTATACGGCTCCCCCCACCTGACTTTCTAATACGGTCACCGTGCCCCACCTTGTTTGTTTACATTCTTCGTGAGCTCAGAAAAGCACTAAGTCTCTCCATTTTGTCTGGAAACTCCAAAATTTCAAATGTTTTTAAAGTTATTTCATATTTTATATATACTCTGATAATTATACTTTATGTATACCTGTACTTAAATAAACTTACATACTGTGCTGGCATGCAGGTACACATTAAAATCAGTAAGAGTGTCTTATGTCTCCAGACGTCATATTAGTAATGATAATAATAATCATCGAGTCTCATTTAAATGTTATATATTACGTTAAATACACATTTTCATTAATCCATCTATGATATTTTTTCAAAATTATATAATTAAACACGATTACATAACATAAAAAGATGATAAATACACCCACAATAGAATAAATAAACATAAATATGAGATGTGGTAGCAGACGACTTGCACAAGTGACGCCTATTAGAAATGATAATAATAATAATAATCACCGAGTCTCATTAAATGTTGTATATTACGTTAATATACACATTTTCTTTAATCCATCCATGATATTTTTTTAAAAATATATAATAAACACGATACATAACATAAAAGATGATAAATACACCCTACAATAGAATAAATAAACATAAATATGAGATGTGGTAGCCAGATAACTTGTACAAGTGATGCCAAAGAATAACATTTTCTCTAATCTAACATAAGAGAAAATGTGTTACTGGGGGTAACTGTAGAAAATTATTCCTTTCGTATGTATGTAAGTAAGTTTATTCAGGTATACACAAATACAGTTACATAGATTATCATACATAACAACATATGTGTAGAGAACCTAGGATAACCAAAAAAGTCAGAGTGACTTATTTCCATTGCCTTCACTCAGAGCATCATTTCTTCTCAAAATGATGTTACATGAGAATGGGAGTGTTCTTCTTTATTTATTCTACCGTATCAATGTTAGAGACAACCTGTACACAATGTAACTTGTACACAAACCAGACGTGTACACTTCGTTTACAAAACTTACCTTCGCCTGGTTTGTTTACATACTCTGCGCCTGTCCTCTCTCATGCACTCATTCTTTCTCTCTCTCATTTATTCGTTTTATCTCATTTACTTACTCCTGACCCTACATTAAGACTACAAATATTTTAAGGTAAGTAATGAGTGAACTGTATATACATTTTATCGCTCTGGGATGCTTAAATATAATAGAATATTATGTGTAGGTGGGTTGGCCTGGTATTGTAGCCCGGCTGACTAACATACATACCACACTTAATTTTTTACAATAAATACTACTCATCTCACCCTATATTTTAAGGTAAGTAATGAATGAACTGTATATACATTTTATCGCTCTGGGATGCTTAAATATCATAGAATATATGTGTGGGTGGGTTGGCCAGGTATGGTAGCCCGACTGACTACCATACATACCACACTTGATTTTTTACAATAAATACTACTCATCTCACCCTATATTTTAAGGTAAGTAATGAGTGAACTGTATATACATTTTATCGCTCTGGGATGCTTAAATATCATAGAATAGTATGTGTGGGTGGGGTGGCCTGGTATGGTAGCCTGGCTGACTACCATACATACCACACTTGATTTCTTACAATAAATACTACTTGTCTCACCCTAGATTAAGACTATAAATATTTTAAGGTAAGTAATGAGTGCACTATGTGTGTATTGTACTTTTTTATTGTTTTTTGATGCCTGGTTCTATTGCTAACTTAATATATGTTAGTGTAAACTGTTATCTAGTGTTTGTATGCATTTGTAAGTGGAAAAAAAGGGTGTTCCACTTTACGGCGGTTTCCGCTTTACGGCGGTAGCCTGGAACCTAACCAGCCATATAAGTGGGGCCTTCCTGTATATATTTATATATATACCTACCATCCGACTTACGACCGAGTTCGGTTCCGAGAAACCGGTCGTTAAGTCGAAATGGTCATAAGTCGAACTTTACTACTGAATATCAACAAAAAATTTTTGTAATGACTTTATTTTATTGTTTTATTTTGGTATTTCATGTTTTACTTTACTTTTTATTTTGTTAGTACTGTATTTTATACTGTAAGGTTTAGGATAAACACTGTGTACATCACAAACACTTGTTTATTTCCCAGAAATTTGGCATAAAAAACACGGTCGTAAGTCGAGTGGTCGTAAGTCGAGCAGGTCGTATTTTGGATGGTATATATATTTTATATATATATATTATATTATATATATATATATATATATATATATATATTATATAATATATATATATATATATTATATATTATATATTATATATTATATATTATATTTTTATATATTATTTATATTATTTTATTATATATTATATAATATATATATATATATATATATATTATATATATAAAATATATATTATATATTTTATATATATATATATATATAAAATATATGTATATATATATATATGTATTATATATATATGTATATATATATATGTATATATATATATGTATATATATATATGTATATATATATATGTATATTATTATGTATATATTTTAAAATTTTATATTTTTAAAAGTTTTTAAAATATATATATTTTTATTTTTTATATAATATTTTAAAATATTTTATATATTATATTTTTTATGTATGTATGTATGTATGTGTGTATTTTTTAATTAAAATATTTACAGTGGGAAACCCCCCCCCTAATGATATTAAACCGTTCATGAAGTATTTAAGTTTTATGCGAAAAATTTTTGGGTTTTGCGAAATTTAAATTTTTCCCCCTTTAAGGGAAAAAATGGGGGAAACAAATTTTAAACCCTGCAAGACACCCAAAAAATATGAAAAAAAAATTTTTTAACCCCATGAAATTTACATTTTCCCCACACACAAAGGGGAAGGATTAAAGCACAATGTAGAGTAGACATGCAAGTATTTTATTGTGTTTTAATTTCTTACTAAAGAAGAATAAATGCACTTATTTTTTTGAAGATGAAACAATGATGAGAGGGGCACTGTGTTTGGGGGTGCCTTTTCCCCCCCCTGAGTACCTTTTTTTAGGTCCCGTTTGGCCAAATTTTTTTTCCGGAAAACCCCGGCCCCATCACAATGTGTATGCCAAACCCATTTTAAATCTCTCAAACCAACCTTTGGGCTTTTTAAAATTTACCAATTTTGGGATTGTTCCGGATTTTTCCCCGGGTTTACCTGGGGGGGTTTGTCGACTGGTGTGGGTTGAAACCCGGGGGGACAAAAATTAAGGTTGGAGGGGGAGCCGTTTCAGTGCTCCAAGAAAAAAAAATTTGAAAAAAAATTTTGGAAATAAGTTTTTCATACAGAAAAATTTGCTTAACTCTTTGGCCCCCCCCAATGGTCAAAAATCAATGTTTACAAAAGTTTCTACAAGAAATTATTTGTCATTTTATTTAAAGGGATGGTGGCGGCGAGGAGGTTTGCAATTTTTTCGGTTATAAAAAAGTTACTCCTCGTCTCCCATTTTGTATTTTTTTGGTTGTGGGGTGATAGAAAAGGGTTTTTTGAAAGGAAACTGCACTTTGAACATCAGTTTACTAAGAAAAACACGAAAAAAAAACCCGATTTCCCCGAAAAAAAAAAAAATTTTTTTTACGGCGGGTAGGGGCCCCCCCTTCTGGCCTATATCTCGGGAAATAACCTTATTCACTTTTTTGCTTTACCACTCCATTTTTAAAAGATTGTATTGAATTTATTTTCACAGGGCAAAAAATAAAAACAAAATGTGTTTTGGGGAATTTTTTAAAAAAAGATTTTTTGGGTTTTTCTCAAAAATTTTTTGATTTTGTGGGGGGTTTAAAAACCCCCTATTTCGGCGAATGGGCTATGTAAAAATCTGCTTTGTTGTATTTTTAAAAAGGGTTTGGGGAAAGTCGGAAGTGGGCCCCTTTTTTGTGCCAATTTTTTCAGGTCATGCTTCCATATATAAAAAATTTTTGCTAATTTTTTTTCTATTTTTGTTTTTTGGGGAATTTTATACTGAAACTTTGTTTCATTCTTTACAAAATGAACCTCCCAAAAGTAACCAAAAATTTAAAAAAATAAACGGTTTTAAAATTAAAAAAATTTAAATGAAAAAGATGGGGGTGCAATGGAAAAAAAGTTAGGAAAGTCCTGAAAGTGCACTGACTTTTTTGGGTTACCCGGGTGGCTAAAACCCTTTGGGGGGTTTAATTTTTTCTGGGTAATTGATCCAGCAAAAAGCTGACTGGTCCGCCCAAAAGCTGGGTTGGGGTGCAGCAGCAGCTGACCCGGGTTTTAGCAACAGCTGACTGGTCCCGCAAATGCTGATCGTGGTGCAAACAGCGCTGACGATCCAGCAAAAAGCTGATTAAAGGGGTGCAGCAGCAAATGGCTGATTTCAGCAACAGCTGGCCCCGGGCCCGCAACCCCGGGTCGTGGTGCAGCAGCCCCTGCTGATCCCGCAAAAAAGGGATGGCCTCCCGCAACAGTGATTGTGGTGGCCCCGCGCAAACTGACTTATTCAGTAAACCCCGAAATCATCCAGCAACAGCTGATCGTGGTGCAGCAGCAGCTTAAATGATCCAAAACAGCTGGGCTGGTTCCGCAACAGCTGATTTGTGGTGCAGCAAAAAGTGACTGATCCAGCAACAGCTGACTGGTCCGCAAACCCGTGATTGTGGATGCAGCACAGTGGGTGATTCAGCAACAGTTTTATGGTCCCGCAACAGTGATCGTTGGGTTTCCCGCAGCAGCTGACTGATCCAAACAACAGTGACTGGTCCAGCAACAGCTGATTGTGGTTTTCCCGCAGCCCGCTGACTGATTCAAACAACAAACTGATGGTCCCGCAACAGCTGAATGATTTCCAAACAAAAGCTGACTTATTTCCCGAACAGCTGGGCTGGTCCAGCAAAAAGTTGATGAAACCCGCAAAAAAGCTTACTGGTCCCGCAAAAGCTGACTTGGGCCAGCAAAAAGCTGACTGATCCAGCAAAAAAGCTGGGTGACCCCGCAACGCTAACTGATTTTAGCAAAAAGCTGACTGGTCCCGCAACAGCTGAATTTGTTCCCCAGCAACAGCTGACTGATCCAGCCAAAAAAAAAGCTGGGGGCTCCAACAAAAAGCCCGATGTGGTGCAGCAGCAGCCCGACTGTCCAGCAACAGTGATGGTCCAGCAACAGCTGATTGTGGTGCAGCAGCAGCTGACTGATTCAGCAACGCTGCGGGTCCAGCAACGCGATCGGGGTGCAGCCCCTTTACTGATCCAGCAACGCACGGTCCAGAAAACAGCTAAAAATGGCGCGCAGCGACGATTCAGCAACAGGACTGGTCCAGCAACCTATCGGGGCACAGCAGCTGACGCCCAGCAACACTGACTGGCAGCAACATGATTGGGTGCAGCACAGCGACGATTCGAAACAGCTGACTGATCCAGCAACGCTGATTGGGGTGCAGCAGCACAAACTGATCCCAACGCTGACTGGCCCACAACGCAGATTGTGGGGCAGCAGCGCTGACTGCCAGCAACAGCTGACGGTCCAGCAACAGCTGATTGGGGTGCAGCAGCACTGACTATTCAGCAACAGCGACTGGTCAGCAACAGCTGACGTGGTGCAGCAGCAGCTAAAATGATCCAAACATCTGACGGTCCACAACAGCGATCGGGCAAAACAGCACTGACTATCCGCAACAGCTGATTTGTCAAGCAACCGCTGTGTGCAGCACACTGACGTGGAAAGATAGTATTTCTAAACCCTTTTTACCACGGGGTTAGACAGAGGCTTTCTTGGGCCCATGGTCACTTTTTTTTGCAGATAAAATCCCCAAAAAACACTGAAATAATACGAAATGTTCCCGATTGTATGTTTGGATTTTTCCCCGGGAGGCGGGTTTTGTAAACAAAGCCACCAGCGGAACAGCGAGGCTGGCTCAGGCCGCCTTTAAAACGCTCTCGGACGAATAGCGTTGAGGGGGTTTTTTTAGCGTATGCGGGGAAAAATCTTAGCAATAAAAGTATCGGTATGGGGGTTTTAACTTTTTATGTGATCCCAAAGGGTATGGGGGGTTTCCCACTAAATATATATACATAATATAAATATTTTAAATATATTTTTTATTTATTATCACACGGGCCAAATTCCCCCCAAAGGCAGGGGGGCCCGAAAAAGAAAAAATTTTAAAACCATCTTTTCCTCCCCCACTGCCCTTTGCCAAAAGGGTGTTTTACACACTTTTTTAAAAACGGGCAACTTTAAACCCCCCTCCTTCAGAGTGCAGGCACTGTACTTCCCATCTCCAGGGCTCAAAATCCGGCCTGCCGGTTTTTTCCCCGGGAAACCCTTCATAAATTACTTTGGGTCACACTCCCAACACCCCGTCAATTTTTAAAAACCCTTTGCTCCATTCACCTTTCCCATCAAACCGCTCACCCCCATGCCCCGCTGGAAGTCCAAGCCCCTCGCCCACAAAACCTCCTTTAAAAACCCCCCCCCTCCAACCCCTTTTCCCAGGGCCCACCCCTACCCCCCTTTCCTTTTCCCCCACAGACTGATACACTCTTTAAGTTTTTTCTGTTTTGCTCCATTCTCTCTACAGGCCCCCAACCACCTCAACAAAACCCCCCCCCAGCCCTCTGGACAAAAAGTTTTTTTGGGAATTTCCCGCCCCCTCCTCCTAACTTTCCAAAATACGAATTTTCTACATTTTATTTACACCACAAAATTTCCCTCAGACATGACATCTCCCCCGCCTCCAGCCTTCCCCCTCGCGGGAACATTTTATCCCCCTGCTTCACACCCAATAAGAGCGTTGGAAAAACTATAAACTCATACATTCCCCTCTTTGCCTCCAAGGACAAAATTCTTTTCCTCCACAGACTCCTAAGTGCACCATCACTCTTTTTTCCCTCATCAATTCTATGATTCACCTCATCTTTCATAGACCATCCGCTGACACGTCCACTCCCAAATATCTGAATACGTTCACCTCCTCCAACTCTCTCCCCCCAATCTGATATTCATTCTTTCATCACCTAATCTTTTTGTTATCCTCATAACCTTACTTTTTCCCTGTATTCACCTTTAATTTTCTTTTTTTGCACCCCCTACCAAATTCATCCACCAATCTCTGCAGCTTCTCTTCAGAATCTCCCAAGAGCACAGTGTCATCAGCAAAGAGCAGCTGTGACAACTCCCACCCTGTGTGTGATTCTTTATCTTTTAACTCCACGCCTCTTGCCAAGACCCTCGCATTTACTTCTCTTACAACCCCATCTATAAATATATTAAACAACCACGGTGACATCACACATCCTTGTCTAAGGCCTACTTTTACTGGGAAAAAATTTCCCTCTTTTCTACATACTATAACTTGAGCCTCACTATCCTCGTAAAAACTCTTCACTGCTTTCAGTAACCTACCTCCTACACCATACACTTGCAACATATATGTATGTATATATACACAGTGGACCCCCGCATAGCGACTTTAATCCGTGCAAGAGGGCTGATTGTTATGCGAAATGTTCGGTATGCGAATGAATTTTCCCCATAAGAAATAATGGAAATCAAATTAATCCGTGCAAGACACCCAAAAGTATGAAAAAAAAAAAATTTACCACATGAAATGTTAGTTTTAATACACACAAACTGAAAAAGGCATGCACAATTACATGACACTTACTTTTATTGAAGATTTTGGGGGATGTTTGATGGGATGGGAGGAGGGGAGAGAGTGTGTTAGTGTTTAGAAGGGGAATCCCCTTCCATTAAGACTTGAGGTGTCGAGTCCTTTTCTGGGGTTACTTCCCTTCTTCTTTTAATGCCACTAGGACAAGCTTCAGAGTCACTGGATTTCTTTCGCACAACATATTGTCCATAGTGGCCTGTACCTCTCGTTCCTTTATGACTTCCTAAAGTGTTTCACAACATTATCAGTGTACAGGTTGCCAAAAACCCGGGTTGCAATAGCTGTGTGAGGGTGATTTTCATCCCTGAAGGTTTGCACTTCAAGCCACTTTGCACAGATTTCCTTAATCTTTGTAGTAGGCAACTTCTTCAATTTCTCTCTCCCTCCCCTGAACCAGTTTCCTCGGTCTGGCCTCTTGCTGTTGAAGTTGATCTATCAGCTCATCAGTGGTTAGTTCTTCATTGTCCTCCTCCACCAACTCTTCCACATCTCCCCACTAACCCCCAACCCCAAGGACTTTCCCAATGCCACAGTGGATTCCTAACTGGCATAATCCTCTCAGGGTTAGCCCAACCCCTTCAAAATCCTTTTGTCTACACATTCTGGCCACAGTTTTCCAAGCGAGTTTAAGGTCTTCTTAGTCACTCCTCCCAAGCCTTACCTATAAGGTTTACACAATTGAGGATATTAAAGTGCTTTCTCCAAAACTCTCTTAGAGTCAGTTGAGTTTCTGAGGTCACTACAAAGCACCTTTCAAACATAGCTTTTGTGTACAGTTTTTTGAAGTTTGCAATAACCTTCTGGTCCATGGGCTGCAGGAGAGGAGTGGTATTAGGAGGCAAAAACTTCACCTTAATGAATTTCATGTCCCCATAAAGTCGCTCTGCCACGTCTGTAGGATGACCAGGGGCATTGTCTAACACCAGGAGGCACTTAAGTTCTAATTTCTTTTCAGTTAGGTAATCTTTCACATTGGGGGCAAATGCATGGTGTAACCAGTCATAGAAAAAGTCCCTAGTGACCCATGCCTTACTTTTTGCCCTCCACAGCACACACAAATTCTCCTTGAGGACATTCTTTTGCCTGAACGGTCTGGGAGTTTCAGAGTGATACACTAATAAAGGCTTCACTTTGCAATCACCAGTAGCTTGGTACACATCAACAAAGTAAGCCTGTCTTTCATAGGCTTATGTCCTGGGAGTGCCTTTTCCTCCTGAGTAATGTAGGTCCTGCTTGGCATTTTCTTCCAAAACAGGCCTGTTTCATCACAATTAAACACTTGTTCAGGTTTCAGTCCTTCACTGTCTATGTACTCCTTGAATTCCTGCACATATTTTTCAGCTGCTTTGTGGTCCGAACTGGCAGCCTCACCATGCCTTATCACACTATGTATGCCACTACGCTTCTTAAATCTCTCAAATCAACCTTTGCTGGCCTTAAATTCACTCACATCATCACTAGTTGCAGGCATTTCTTTAATTAAATCCTCATGCAACTTCCTAGCTTTTTCGCTTATGATCGCTTGAGAAACGCTATTTCCTGCTAGCTGTTTTTCATTTATCCACACCAATAAGAGTCTCTCAACATCTTCCATCACTTGCGATCTCTGTTTCGAAAACACAGTTAAACCTTTGGCAAGAACAGCTTCCTTGATTGCCTTTCTGTTGCCCACAATAGTAGAGATGGTTGATTTGGGTTTCTTGTACAACCTGACCAGGTCGGTGATACGCACTCCACTTTCATACTTATCAATGATCTCTTTCTTCATCTCTATTGGAATTCTAACCCTTATTGCTGTAGGGTTGGAACTAGAAGCTTTCTTGGGGCCCATGGTCACTTATTTGGCTGATAAAATCACCAAAAACACTGTAATAATACGAAATGTTCCGATTGTATACTTGGATGTTATCGCGGAGGCAGGCTGGTAAACAATGCCACCAGCGGCACATTTGAGGCTGGCTAAGGGCGCACATTGGACGCGTCTCGGACGAAGAGCGGTGAACGGGTTTTTGAGCGGTATGCGAGGCAAAATTTTTGCGATAAAAGCGAGCGGTATGCGGATTGTACGTTATGTGATGGCGACGGTATGTGGGGGTCCACTGTATATATATATATATATATATATATATATATATATATATATATATATATATATATATACAGTGGGCCCTCGACCAATGATATTAATCAGTTCCTGAGAGCTCATCGTTAATCGAAATTATCGTTAGTCGAGTTAATTTTCCCCATAAGAAATAATGGAGATCAAATTAATCCGTGCAAGACACCCAAAAGTATTGAAAAAAAAAAATTTACCACATGAAATATTAATTTTAATACACACAAACTGAAGAAGACATGCACAATTACTACTTTACAAAGAATAGAATACATGACACTTACCTTTATCGAAGATCTGGTGATGATTGATGGGATGGGAGGAGGGGAGAGTGTGGATGGTGTTAGTGTTTGAATGGGGGGAATCCCCTTCCATTAGGACTTGAGGTGTCAAGTCCTTTTCCGGGGTTACTTCCCTTCTTCTTTTAATGCCACTAGGACCAGCTTGAGAGTCACTTGACCTCTGTCGCACAACATACCTGTCCATAGAGGCCTGTACCTCGCGTTCCTTTATGACATTTCTAAAGTGTTTCACAACATTGTCAGTGTCACAATTAAACACTTGTTCAGTTTTCAATTCTTCACTGTCTATGTACTCCTTGAATTCCTGCACATATTGGTCGAGGGTCCACTGTATATACAGTGGACCCTCGCCTAACGCTATTAATCTGTTCCTGAGAGCTCAACGTTAGGCGAAATTATCGTTAGACGAATTAATTTTCCCCATAAGAAATAATGGAAATCAAATTAATCCGTTCCTGACACCCCAAAGTATGAACAAAAAAAACTTTTACCACATGAAATATTAATTTTAATACACACAAACTGAAGAAGACATGCACAGTTACATGACACTTACCTTTATTGAAGATCTGGTGATGATTGATGGGATGGGAGGAGGGGAGAGTGTTGATGATGTTTGTGTTTTGAAGGGAAATCCCCTTCCACTGGGACTTGAGGTGGCAAGTCCTTTTCCAGGGTTACTTCCCTTCTTTTAATGCCACTAGGACCAGCTTGAGAGTCACTGAACCCCTGTCGCACAACATATCTGTCCATAGAGGCCTGTACCTCCCGTTCCTTTATGACATTCCTAAAGTGTTTCACAACATTGTCAGTGTAATAGTCACCAGCACAGCTTGCAATAGCTGTGTGAGGGTGATTTTCATCAAAAAAGGTTTGCACTTTAAGCCACATTGCACACATTCCCTTAATCTTTGAAGTAGGCAACTTCCTCAATTTCTCTATTCCCTCCAAAGCAGTTTCCTCAGGTGTGGCCTCTTGCTGTTGAAGATGATCTAGCAGCTCATCAGTGGTTAGTTCTTCATTGTCCTCCACCACCAACTCTTCCACATCCTCCCCACTAACCTCCAACCCCAAGGACTTCCCCAATGCCACAGTGGATTCCTCAACTGGCATAGGATTCCCAGGGTTAGCCTCAAACCCTTCAAAATCCCTTTGGTCTACACATTCTGGCCACAGTTTCTTCCAAGCAGAGTTCAAGGTCCTCTTAGTCACTTCCTCCTAAGCCTTACCTATAATGTTTACACAATTGAGGATGCTAAAGTGATCTCTCCAAAACTCTCTTAGAGTCAATTGAGTTTCTGAGGTCACTACAAAGCACCTTTCAAACATAGCTTTTGTGTACAGTTTCTTGAAGTTGGAAATGACCTGCTGGTTCATGGGCTGCAGGAGAGGAGTGGTATTAAGAGGCAAAAACTTGACCTTAATGAAGCTCATTTCCGCAGAAACTCGCTCTGCAACGTCTGAAGGATGACCAGGAGCATTGTCTAATACCAGGAGGCACTTAAGGTCTAATTTCTTTTCAATTAGGTAATTTTTCACATTGGGGGCAAATGCATGGTGTAACCATTCATAGAAAAAGTCCCTAGTGACCCATGCCTTACTGTTTGCCCTCCACAGCACACACAAATTAGCCTGTAGGACATTGTTTTTCCTGAACACTCTGGGAGTTTGAGAGTGATACACCAATAAAGGCTTCACTTTGTAATCACCACTAGCATTGGCACACATCATCAGAGTAAGCCTGTCTTTCATAGGCTTATGTCCTGGGAGTGCCTTTTCCTCCTGAGTAATGTAGGTCCTGTTTGGCATTTTCTTCCAAAACAGGCCTGCTTCATCACAAATAAACACTTGTTCAGGTTTCAGTCCTTCACTGTCTATGTACTCCTTGAATTCCTGCACATATTTTTCAGCTGCTTTGTGGTCCGAACTGGCAGCCTCACCATGCCTTATCACACTATGTATGCCACTACGATTCTTAAATCTCTCAAACCAACCTTTGCTGGCCTTAAATTCACTCACATCATCACTAATTGCAGGCATTTTTCTAATTAAATCGTCATGCAACTTCCTAACCTTTTCACATATGATCGTTTGAGAGATGCTGTCTCCTGCTATCTGTTTCTCGTTTATCCACACCAATAACAGTCTCTCAACATCTTCTATCACTTGCGATCTCTGTTTCGAAAACAAAGTTGCACCTTTGGCAAGAACAGCTTCCTTGATTGCCGTTTTCTTGGCCACAATAGTAGCGATGATTGATTGGGGTTTTGTGTACAACCTGGCCAGCTCGGAGACACGCACTCCACTTTCATACTTAGCAATGATCTCTTTCTTCATATCCATAGTAATTCTCACTCTTTTTGCTGTAGGGTTGGCATTAGA
Organism: Cherax quadricarinatus; assembly: GCF_026875155.1. Classification (NCBI taxonomy): domain Eukaryota; kingdom Metazoa; phylum Arthropoda; class Malacostraca; order Decapoda; family Parastacidae; genus Cherax; species Cherax quadricarinatus. The sequence goes on along the minus strand of NC_069411.1, from coordinate 66,500,625 downwards.
AGCTTTCTTGGGGCCCATGGTGACTTATTTTGCAGGTGCAATCACTAAAAACTCTGTGAGAATATGAAATTTTTCTGTTTGTAGCTTGGAAGTAAACTGTGGGGCTGTTTGAAAACACGGACCCACGGAACAAGTAAGGCGGGCTCAGGCCGCAAGTGGACGCGTCTTGAATGAATCGCGTTGAACGAGTTTTTTAGCGCTAGCCGAGGCAAAATTTTTGCATTAAAATGTATCGCTAGGTGGATTTAACGTTATGCGATGCGTTCGTTAGGCGAGGGTCCACTAAATATATATATATATATATATATATATAATATATATATATATAATATTTATATATAAATATATATTATATATTATATATATACAGTGGACCCCGCATACCGGACCCTTGCATAACGGCCCAATCCGCATACCGGAAACGCTTTGATCGCTAAAATTTTGCCTCGCAAACCGCCCAAAAACCCGCTCAGCGCCCTTCGCCCCGAGACGCGTCCAATGTGCGGCCTGAGCCAGCCTCATATGTTCCGCCGGTGCATTGTTTACCAGCCAGCCCCCGCGGTAACATTCAAGCATACAGTCGGAATATTTCGTATTATTACAGTTTTTTTCGGTGCTGTTTCTGGAAAATAAGTGAACCATGGCCCAAGAAAGCTTCTAGTTCCAACCCTACAGCAATAAGGTTTAAATCCAATAGAGATGAAGAAAGATCATTGATAAGTATGAAAGTGGAGTGCGTATCACCGACCGGGTCAGGTTGTACAAGAAACCAAATCAACCATCTCACTATTGTGGGCAACAGAAAGGCCCAATCAAGAAGCTGTTCTTCCCAAAAGGGTTTTAACTGTGTTTTCGAAACAGAGATCGCAAGTGATGGAAGATGTTGAGAGACTCTTATTGGTGTGGATAAATGAAAAACAGCTAGCAGGAGATAGCGTTTCTCAAGCTACATAAGCGAAAAAGGCTAGGAAGTTGCATGAGGATTTAATTAAAAAAAGGGCCTGCAACTAGTGATGATTTGAGTGAATTTAAGGCCAGCAAAGGTTGGTTTGAGAGATTTAAGAAGCGTAGTGGCATACATAGTGTGATAAGGCATGGTGAGGCTGCAGTTCGGACCACAAAGCGGCTGAAAAATATGTGCAGGAATTCAAGGAGTACATAGAAACTGAAGGACTGAAACCTGAACAAGTGTTTAATTGTGATAAAACAGGCCTTTTTGGAAGAAAATGCCAAGCAGGACCTACATTACTCAGGAAGAAAAGGCACTCCCAGGACATAAGCCTATGAAAGACAGGCTTACTTTGTTGATGTGTTCCAATGCAAAGTGGTGATTGCAAAGTTAACCCTTTATTAGTGTATCACTCTAAAACTCCCACAGCGTTCAGGCAAAAGAATGTCCTCAAGGATAATTTGTGTGTGCTGTGGAGATCAAACAGTAAGGGATGGGTCACTAGGGACTTTTCTATAACTGGTTACACCATGGGATTTGCCCCCAATGTCAAAGATTACCTAACTGAAAAGAAATTAGAACTTAAGTGCCTCCTGGTGTTAGACAATGCCCCTGGTCATCCTACAGACGTGCAGAGCGACTTTATGGGGGCATGAGCTTCATTAAGGTGAAGTTTTTGCCTCCTAATACCACTCCTCTCCTGCAGCCCAGGACCACAGGTTATTGCAAAACTTCAAAAAACTGTACACCCAAAAGCTCTGTTGAAAGGTGCTTTGTAGTGACCTCAGAAAATCAACTGACTCTAAGAGAGTTTTGGAGAGATCACTTTAATATCCTTAATTTTAAAAAACCTTATAGGTAAGGCTTGGGAGGGAGTGACTAAGAAGACCTTGAACTTTGCTTGGGAAAAAACTGTGGCCAGAATGTGTAGACAAAAGGGAGTTTGAAGGGTTTGAGCTAACCCTGAGAGGAGTATACCAGTTGAGGAATCAGTTGTGGCATTGGGGAAGTCCTTGGGGTTGGAGGTTAGTGGGGAGGATGTGGAAGAGTTGGTGGAGGAGGACAATGAAGAACTAACCACTGATGAGCTGATAGATCAACTTCAAGAGCAAGAGGCAGACCTGGGGAAACTGGTTCAAAGGAGGGGAGAGAGAAATTGAAGGAATTGCCTACTACAAGATTAAGGAAATGTGTGCAAAATGGCTTGAAGTGCAAACCTTTTTGATGAAAATCACCCTCACACAGCTATGGCAAGCCGTGCTGGTGACTGTTACAATGACAATGTTGTGAACCACTTTAGACAAATCATAAAGGAACGAGAGGTACATGCCACTATGGACAGTATGTTGTGCGAAAGAAGTCCAGTGACTCTGAAGCTGGTCCTAGTGGCATTAAAGAAGAGGGAAGTAACCCCAGAAAAGGACTCGACACCTCAAGTCTTAAGGAAGGGGATTCCACTTCTAACACTAACACACTCTCTCCCCTCCTCCCATCCCATCAATCATCACCAGATCTTCAATAAAAGTAAGTGTCATGTAATTGTGCATGCCTTTTTCAGTTTGTGTGTATTAAAATTAACATTTCCTGTGGTAAATTTTTTTTTTTCATACTTTTGGGTGTCTTGCACGGATTAATTTGATTTCCATTATTTCTTATGGGAAAATTCATTCGCATACCGAACATTTCGCATAACAGCCACCCTCTTGCACGGATTAAGGTCGCTATGCGGGGGTCCACTGTCTATATATATATATATATATATATATATATATATATATATATATATATATATATATATATATATATATATATATATAATATATACACAGTGGACCCCCGCTTAACGATCACCTCCCAATGCGACCAATTATGTAAGTGTATTTATGTAAGTCCTTTTGTACGTGTATGTTTGGGGGTCTGAAATGGACTAATCTAATTCGCAATATTCCTTATGGGAACAAATTCGGTCAGTACTGGCACCTGAACATACTTCTGGAATGAAAAAAATATCGTTAACCGGGGGTCCACTGTGTACAGGTCTCCCTCAACATTCACGGTTTCAGCTTTCGCGGGCTTCACACATTCGCGAATTCCCATCCGCCAAATTCCCAGCCACCAAATTCCCAGCCGCCAAATGATATTCAAGTTTCCCGCCACCTGCGAGTCCCTACTACCCTCCCTCCGACCCCCGCAACTGGCAGCCAGCCCTCCCACCACTCACTGTGGTGAGTGTTTTGTTTGTTCATTATTTGCTATTAAACTACAGTATAAATAATGTAAACACATTCATGACTGCATATTGGAATGGCTATTTGGACAGGTATTGGACGGTGACATCATGTGTTTACTCTTGAACACAGCAAAGAATCAAACATTTGTGCTACTGCTAATAATAACAATAATAATAATAATAATAATAATAATAATAATAATAATAATAATAATAATAATAATACGATATAATTGAAGAAGGAAATTGTACAAAAATACGAGGGAGTGGTTGACACATCGTCAGTGTGGCTTTGTTTATGCTGGAGTGAACATTAGTCTCCCTGCTCTTCCAAACATTTCACAATAATTCATTGTCTGGTGCTTGTAGATTGAGTGTGACTGGAGTGGTAGAGGTGATAGAGGCAGTGGTAGAGGCAGTGATAGAGGCAGTGGTAGAGGCAGTGGTAGAGGCAGTGGTAGAGGCAGCGATAGAGGCAGCGATAGAGGCAGTGATAGAGGCAATGGTAGAGGCAGTGGTAGAGGCAGTGATAGAGGCAGTGGTAGAGGCAGCGATAGAGGCAGTGATATTTACTAACATATATGTTATAAATAATAATAGTACATTATGAATAACATTTATTATTATTATTATAAATGTTATTAATATTAACATGTACTATTATTATTTAAACATACGTATATGTTAGTAAATACCACTGCCTCTGTCACTGCCTCTGTCACTGCCTCTGTCACTGCCTCTATCACTGTCTCTATCACTGCCTCTATCACTGTCTCTACCACTGCCTCAACCGCTGAATTATTGTGAAATGTTTGGAAGAGCAGGGAGACTAATGTTCACTCCAGCATAAACAAAGCCACACTGACGATGTGTCAACCACTCCCTCGTATTTTTGTACAATTTCCTTCTTCAATTATATCGTATTATTATTATTATTATTATTATTATTATTATTATTATTATTATTATTAATTATTATTATTATTATTATTATTATTATTACTACTACTATTGTTATTATTAGCAGTAGCACAAATGTTTGATTCTTTGCTGTGTTCAAGAGTAAACACATGATGTCACCGTCCAATACCTGTTCAAATAGCCATTCCAATATGCAGTCATGAATGTGTTTACATTATTTATACTGTAGTTTAATAGCAAATAATGAACAAACAAAACACTCGCCACACTGAGTGGTGGGAGGGCTGGCTGCCAGTTGTGGGGGTCGGAGGGAGGGCAGTAGGGACTCGCATTGGTTGATGAAGTGGTGGAGGCAGTGGTGGAGTCTGTGGTATTTAATAACATACATGTTATTAAAGCATAACATATATATATTTAGTACAACTTACGACGTTTTCATGTATTTTATGATTGTTCATGGTTCAACAAGTTAAGCAGTATTGTATTATATTTCCCTACAATATATTGGGGCACCAAACATTCACGGTTTTTCAACATTTGCTAGGCTCTTGATCCCCTAACCCTTGCGAATGTTGAGGGACACCTGTATATATATATATATATATACAGTGGTCCCCAACTTTTCGTAGTTCCCGGCAATCGTAAAATTCGCCAATCATAGGGGTATTTTCGTATAAACAATGACTCGCTTTTCATAGGTTGACTCGCGAGTCGTAGTTCGTCCGGGATGCGTACGCACAGCGTGAGCCAGGGCGGCAGCCAGTCTGGCATTGTTTACCAGTGAGCGAAGGTCCCCTCACGAGCTCCAGCGAGATATTTCATAATATTCCATTTATTTTAGAGCTTGCAAGCTAAATAAGCAACCATGGCCCAAAGAAAACTCCTGGCCCAAACCTTTGGGAAAAAAGGTGAGAAATACGATTGAATTTAAGAAAAAAAACAA
>NC_069411.1:66446810-66495082 GCF_026875155.1 Cherax quadricarinatus | reverse complement strand
TTCTTTTTTGGGTCACCCTTGCCTCGGTGGGAGATGGCCGACTTTTTGGGAAAAAAAAAAAATATATATATATATACAGTGGACCCCCGCATAACGATCACCTCCGAATGCGACCATTATGTAAGTGTTTTATGTAAGTGCGTTTGTACGGTATGTTTGGGGTCTGAAATGGACTAATCTACTTCACAATATTCCTTATGGGAACAAATTCGGTCAGTATTGGCACCTAAAACATACTTCTGGAGTGAAAAATATTGTTAACCCGGGGGTCCAACTTATTTATATTTATATATATATATATATTATATATATATATATATATTTATATATATATATATATATATATATATAATAAAATATATGTAGTAGGTTGGTAGACAGCAACCGCCCAGGAAGGTACTACCGTCCTGCCAAGTGAGTGTAAAACGAAGGCCTGTAATTGTTTTACACGATGATATAATTGCTGGTGTCCTTTTTTCTGTCTCATAAACATGCAAGATTTCAGGTACGTCTTGCTACTTCTACTTACACTTAGGTCACACTACACATACATACATACATGTACAAGCATATATATACACACCCTGCCAAATGCAAAGTCATGAAGATTGGGGAAGGGAAAAGAAGACCGCAAACAAAATATAATTTAGATGGCCAAAGACTGCAAACCTCACTCAAGGAAAAAGATCTGGGGGGTGAGTATAACATCGAGCATATCTCCTGAGGCGCACATCAATCAGATAACTGCTGCAGCATACGGGCGCCTGACAAACCTACGGATAGCGTTCCGATACCTCAGTAAGGATTCATTCAAGACTCCGTTTGCCATTTACGTAAGGCCTATACTGGAGTATGTAGCACCAGTTTGGAATCCACACCTAGTCAAGAACGTCAAGAAATTAGAGAAAGTGCAAAGGTTTGCAACAAGACTAGTCTCAGAGCTAAGGGGATTGTCCTACGAAGAAAGGTTGAGGGAAATCGGCATGACAACACTGGAGGACAGGAGGGTCAGGGGAGACACGATAACGACATATAAAATACTGTGCGGAACAGACAAGGTGGACAAAGATGGGATGTTCCAGAGAAGGGACACAGACACAAAAGGTCACAATTGGAAGTTGAAGACTCAGATGAATCAAAGGGATGTTAGGAAGTATTTCTTCAGTCATAGAGTAGTCAGGACATGGAATAGCCTAGAAAGTGACGTAGTGGAGGCGGGAACCATACATAGTTTTAAGGTGAGGTATGATAAAGCTCATGGGGCAGGGAGAGAGAGGACCTAGCAGCAATCAGCAAAGAGGCGGGGCCAGGAGCTATGAATCGACCCCTGCAACCACAAATAGGTGAGTACAAATAGGTGAGTACACCCCTCTGGGTTTTCTTCTATTTTCTTTCTAGTTCTTGTTCTTGTTTATTTCCTCTTATCTCCATGGGGAAGTGGAACAGAATTCTTCCTCCGTAAGCCATGCGTGTTGTAACAGGCGACTAAAATGCCGGGAGAAAGGGGCTAGTAACCCCTTCTCCCGTACAAATTACTGAATTTAAAAAGAGAAACTTTCGTTTTTCTTTTTGGGCTACCCTGCCTTGGTGGGATATGGCCAGTTTGTTAAAAAAAAATAAATGTATATATATACAGTGGACCCCCGCATACCGATGGCATCACATAACGATTAATCCGCATACCGCTTGCTTTAATCGCAAAAATTTTGCCTCGCATACCGCTTAAAAACCCGCTCACCCATTTTCGTCCAAGACGCGTTTCCCAAAGTGCGGCTGAGCCACGCTCACATGTTCCGCCAGTGGCATTGTTTACCAGCCAGCCTCCGCGGTAACATCCAAGCATACAATCGGAATATTCGTATTATTACAGGGGTTTTCGGTGCTTTTTCTGGAAAAATAAGTGACCATGGGCCCAAGAAAGCTTCTAGTGCCAACCCTACAGCAATAAGGGTGAGAATTACAATAGAGATGAAGAAAAGATCATTGATAAGTATGAAAGTGGAGTGCGTGTCTCGAGCTTTGGCCAGGTTGTATAATGAACCCCAATCAACCAAACGTATATTGGTGGTACAGTGCTGCTGCTGCTGCCCCTGTCAGCTGCTGCTGCTGCACTGTCAGCTGCTGCTGCTGCTGCACTGTCAGTGCTGCTGCTGCTGTGCATCGGTCTGCTGCTGCTGTAACATCGTCTGTTGTGCTGTAGCATCGTCTGTTGCTGCTGTACCACCGTCAGCTGCTGCTGTTGCTGTAGCATCGTCTGCTGCTGCTGTAACATCGTCTTGTTGCTTTCTGTAGCATCGTCTGCTGCTGCTGTAGCATCGTCTGTTGCTGCTGTACCACCGTCAGCTGCTGCTGCTGCTGTGTAGCACCCTTGTTGGTGTGGCTTATTGAGAATACCAAGAAACAATTAACCCAGAGGATTTGCAACCAGGATAACCCAAAAAAGTCAGTGTCATCGAAGCTGTCTAATTATTTCCATTGGGGTCCTTAATCTTGTCCCCAGGATGCAACCACCAGGTCGACTAACTCCAGGTGAAAAGGCAAAAATGCCTGGAACTAGTGCTCATATTGGTGAATTTAAAGCCAGCAAAGGTTGGTTTGAGAGATTTAAGAATCGTTTGGGGGCTTTCACAGTGTGATAAGACCTGTTCTGGAAGAAAATGCCAAACAGGACCTACAGTACTCAGGAGGAAAAGGCACTCCCAGGACACAGTTGTCTTTATCAGTCATGCTGCATCTTCAATAAAGGTAAGTGTCATTTATTCTTCATTTAGTAGACTAGTACATGCACAATATATACTGTGCATGTACTACTCTACTATTGTGCATGTATCCTTCTCTTTGTGTGTAGGAAAATGTATTTCATGTGGTAAAAATTTTTTTTCATACTTTTGGGTGTCTTGCACGGATTAATTTGATTTCCATTATTTCTTATGGGGAAAATTCATTCGCATACCGATTATTTTGCATAACAATGACCCCTCTTGCACGGATTAAAATCGGTTATGCGGGGGTCCACTGTATATATATATATATATAATATATATTTATATATATATATATATATATATTATATATATATATTATATATATATTATATTATATATATATACATATTCATATACATATATATACATATATATATACATATATATATATCATATATATATATATATACATATATATATATATACATATATATATATACATTATATATATATACTATATATATATACATATATATATACTATATATATATTATACATATATATATATATATATATATATATATATATATATATATATATATATATATATATATATATATATATATATATATATATATATATATATATATAGTGGAACCTCAAAAATCGAACTTAATCCGTTCCAGGAGCTAGTTCTAAATTTGAAAAGTCTGAGATTCGAAGCAATATTTCCCATAAGAAATAATGGAAATACAATTAATCCATTCCAGAAACCCAAAAATATTCATGCAAAAAAAATATATTTTATAGAGATTAATTACAATTCTACATACAACAAATACTATGGTTTTTAATTATGTATAGTAATACATATAAAATAACATTTTTACTTACCTTTATTGAAGATTAGTGATGGCATCTGGAAGATAGGGAGGAGGAGAGAGGAAGTTGGGATTAGTGTTTGGAAGGAGAATCCCCCTCCATGAGGACTTCAGGTAAAGCCCTCTCTGGGGTTACTTCCCTTCACTGTCTTTTAATGCCATTACGACCAGCTTGAGAGTCACTGGACCCCTGTCTCACAAAATAACTGTCCACAGTCCTCTGTTTCTTGCGCCTCTTTAACATTTCCCTAAAATGGGACATGGTTCTGTCACTGATCTTGTTGCAAAGATGGCTTGTTTCAGCTAACTCAGGGTGGTACTTCTGCACAAACATTTGAACATCATTCCACTTGGCACAAATCTCCTTAATCTTTGAAGAAGGCACCTCATCCACTCCCTCTTCCTCCTCCTCTGAAGCAAGTTCCTCAGCTGTGGTCTGATACTGCTCCAGATCAAGCTCTTGCAGCTCTTCAGTGGTTAGCTCTTCCCTGTGGTCCTCCACCAACTCTTCCACATCCTCACCACTCACCTCCAGCCCCAGGGTGTTCCCCAATGCCACAATAGAGCCCACAACAGGCAGAGGGTGAGCTGGATCAGGGTCGGCCTCAAACCCTTCAAAATCCCTCTTTTGGACGCAATCTGGCCACAATTGTCTCCAAGCAGAGTTCTAAGTCCTGAAAGTCACTCCCTCCCAAGCCTTACCTTTAAGGCTTATGGAGCTGTAGATATTGAAGTGATTCCTCCAGAACTCTCTAAGGATCAACTTAGTGTCTGTGGTCACTTCAAAGCACTTTTCAAACACTGCTTTTGTGTAGAGTTTTTTAAAGTTAGAAATGACCTGCTGGTCCATGGGCTGGAGGAGAGGAGTGGTGTTAGGAGGCAAGAACTTCACTTTTATAAAACTGAAGTCCTTAGACAGGAGGTCTAATAAGTTTGGAGGATGAGCAGGAGCATTGTCCATTAACAGGAAGCACTTGAGTGGCAATTTCTTTTCCTGGAGGTATTTTTTCACACTGGGGCCAAAACACTTCATAGACCCACTCTTTGAAAATTTGTCTTGTGACCCATGCCTTATGATTAGCTTTCCACAAGACACACAACTTGTTCTTAAAGACATTGTTTTTCTTAAACACTCTGGAATTTTCTGAATGATACACAAGTAAAGGCTTCACTTTAAAATCACCACTAGCATTAGCACAGAACAAAAGAGTAAACCTGTCTTTCATAGGCTTGTGTCCTGGCAGTGCCTTTTCCTCCTGTGTGATGAAGGTCCTTTTTGGCATTTTCTTCCAAAACAAGCCTGTTTCGTCACAATTAAACACTAGTTCAGGTTTGAATTCTTCACTGTCTATGTACCCCTTAAACTCCTGTACAAACTTCTCAGCTGCCCGTTTGTCTGAACTGGCTGCCTCACCATGTCTTACAATATTGTGTATGCCACTACGCTTCTTAAATCTGTCAAACCAGCCTCTGCTGGCCTTAAATTCACTATCAGCACTGGTTCCAGGAATTTTCTGTACCAGATCGGAATGCAACTTCCTTGCCTTTTCGCAAATAATCGTCTCTGAAACACTATCACCTGCAATCTCTTTATCCTTGATCCACACCAGCAACAACTTCTCAACCTCTTCAACTATTTGTGGTCTTTTTTGGTTAGCATATTAACACCTTTCGCAACATCAGTTTCCTTGATTTGTTCTTTCTTTGCCAGGATAGAACCGATGGTCGACTTGTTTTTTCCCGTACATCCTGGCAAGCTCAACAAATCTCACACCACTCTCATATTTCTGTATTATTTCCTTCTTCACATCTATGGTGTTTCTCACTTTCTTTACCACAGGGGTACCACTAGCAAGTTTCTTTGGGCCCATGGTAGCTTATTTCACAGTCCCACAAGCACTAAACACAACGAAATAATTGTAAAATGCGTGAATGAGAGCGCAGGTTAGTGTTCACTCAAGCATAAACAAAGCTAGACTGCTCACGGCGCCTGCGTGGGGGCGCGGACAGAGCGGGCGGGCAGACAGGTCCCGTACCCAGCAGTCCGAAAATAGGGGCACGTTCGATAATAGGGACACAGTTTGTCAGAAAAAATGGTCCTATTTTCGAAGTGTTCAATGTGTGATATGTTCGATTTTTGAGGTTCCACTGTATAAATAAATATATACAGTGGTCCCCCGCTTTTCGTAGTTCCCGGCAATCGTAAAATTCGCCAATCATAGGGGTGTTTTCACATAAACATGGACTCGCTTTTCATAGGTTGGCTCGCGAGTCGTAGTTCGTCCGGGACGCGTACGCACGGCATGAGCCAGGGCGGCAGCCAATCTGGCATTGTTTACCAGTGAGCGAAGGTCCCCTCATGTGCTCCAGCGAAATATTTCATAATATTCCATTTATTTTAGAGCTTGCAAGTACTAAATAAGCTACCATGGCTCCAAAGAAAGCTCCTAGTGCCAAGCCTGTGGTAAAGAAGGTGAGAAATACGATTGAATTTAAGAAAACCATCATTGAACAATATGAAAGTGGTACAAGTGTGGCTGAACTGTCCAGGATGTATAAGAAACCCTACACAACCTTATGTTCCATAGTGGCCAAGAAAAATAAAATAAAGGATGCTGTTGTTGCAAAGGGAGTAACTATGCTGACAAAAATGAGATCACCAGTACTGGAAGAGGTTGAGAAGTTATTATTGGTGTGGATAAATGAGAAACAATTAGCAGGAGATACTCTTATGTCTTCGTTTATTTGTGAAAAGGCTAGGCAGTTGCATAAAGATTTGGTAAAGACCATAACACTGTATCAATCGCATCTGCTAGAAAAATGACAGGATGGATAATGAGAACCTTCAAAACTAGGGAGGCCAAGCCCATGATGACACTCTTCAGGTCACTTGTTCTATCTAGGCTGGAATATTGCTGCACACTAACAGCACCTTTCAAGGCAGGTGAAATTGCCGACCTAGAAAATGTACAGAGAACTTTCACGGCGCGCATAACGGAGATAAAACGCCTCAATTATTGGGAGCGCTTGAGGTTCCAAACCTGTATTCCCTGGAACGCAGGAGGGAGAGATACATGATTATATACACCTGGAAAATCCTAGGAGGACTAGTACCGAACTTGCACACGAAAATCACCCACTACGAAAGCAAAAGACTTGGCAGACGATGCACCATCCCCCAATGAAAAGCAGGGGTGTCACTAGCACGTTAAGAGACCATACAATAAGTGTCAGGGGCCCGAGACTGTTCAACTGCCTACCAGCACACATAAGGGGGATTACCAACAGACCCCTGGCAGTCTTCAAGCTGGCACTGGACAAGCACCTAAAGTCAGTTCCGGATCAGCCGGGCTGTGGCTCGTATGTTGGTTTGTGTGCAGCCAGCAGCAACAGCCTGGTTGATCAGGCTCTGATCCACCAGGAGGCCTGGTCTCAGACCGGGCCGCGGGGGCGTTGACCCCCGGAACTCTCTCCAGGTAAACTCCAGGTAAATAGTGGTGAAGTGACTGAATTTAAGGCCAGCAAAGGCTGGTTTAAGAGATTTAAGAACCGTACTGGCATACACAGTGTGGTAAGGCATGGTGAGGCTGCCAGTTCGGACCACAAGGCAGCTGAAAAATATGTGCATGAATTCCAGGAGTACATAGAGGCTGAAGGACTGAAACCTGAACAAGTGTTCAATTGTGACGAAACAGGCCTCTTTTGGAAGAAAATGCCAAAGAGGACCTTCATTACACAAGAGGAAAAGGCAATGCCAGGACACAAGCCTATGAAAGACAGGCTGACACTAATGTTCTGTGCTAATGCTATTGGGGATTTCAAAGTGAAGCCATTACTAGTGTACCATTCTGAAAATCCCAGAGTGTTCAGGAAAAACAATGTTATGAAGGGTAAATTGTGTGTGTTTTGGAAATCACGAGGGAAATTTTCGTCGAGTGGTTCAATGAAGTGTTTGGCCCTAATGTGAAGGAGTATCTCCTGGAAAAGAAATTGGATCTCAAGTGCGTGCTAGTAATGGACAATGCACCTGCTCATCCTCCAAACTTGGATGACCTAATTTTCGAGGAGTTTGGGTTCATCACAGTAAAGTTCTTGCCCCCGAATACCACTCCTCTCCTCCAACCCATGGACCAGCAGGTTATTGCAAACTTTAAAAAACTCTACACAAAAGCAATGTTTCACAGGTGCTTGACTGTGACCAAAGACAATCACTTGACCCTAAGGGAATTTTGGAGAGAACACTTCAGCATCCTCCACTGCATAACCCTTATAGGTATGGCTTGGGAGGGAGTGACTACCTGGACTTTGAACTCTGCCTGGAGAAAATTGTGGCCAGATTGTGTCGACAAGAGGGATTTTGAAGGATTTGGGACTGACCCTAATGAGCCCATGTCTGTTGTAAAATCAATTGTTTCACTGGGGAATTCCATGGGGTTGGATGTGAGTTTGGAGGATGTGGAAGAATTGGTGGAAGACCACAATGAAGAGCTCACCATTGAGGAGCTGCAAGAGCTTCAGCAGGAAGAGCAACACATCGCAGCTCAGAATCTTGCTGCAGAGGAGGAGGAAGAGAGATGGAAGAAGGTGCCTTCTTCAGAAATTAAAGAGATTTTTACTATGTGGGGTAAGATGGAAAGCTTTATGGAGAAACATCACCCTAACAAGGTTGTTGCAAGCCAGGTTGGCAACATGTACAGTGACAAAGTCTTGGGCCATTTTAGGGAAGTGTTAAAGAAACGCCAGAAACAGAGCTCTTTTCACAGTTATTTTGTGAGACAGGACTCCAGTGACTCTCAAGGTGGTCCTAGTGGCATTAAGAAACAGAGAAGAGAAGCAACCCCAGAAAAGCAAATGGTACTTGAGGTGTTGATGTAAGGGGATTCCCCTTCCAAACTATAAACAATCCACTCTCTCTCCTCCAGTCTCCCATACACTAAGAAGAATCTCCAATAAAGGTAAGTGTTATGCTGTTAATGTTTCATTCATCATTTCCCATTGTATTGTTTATGTACTACATCTATATTTCATGTTAAAAAATTTTTTGTTTTAATACTTATGGGTGTCAGGAACGGATTAATTGTATTTACATTATTTATTATGGGGAAAATTGATTCGTAAATCGTAAATTTCGTTTATAGTAACGGCTCCAGGAATGGATGAATTTTGAACAACGAGGGACCACTGTATATTGTATGTTTGGGGGTCTGAAATGGACTAATCTACTTCACAATATTCCTTATGGGAACAAATTCGGTCAGTACTGGCACCTGAACATACTTCTGGAGTGAAAAAATATTGTTAACCGGGGGTCCACTGTATATATATACATATATATATATATATATATATATATATATATATATAATATATATATATATATATATATATATATATATATATACATAATGTATACAGTGGAACCTTGGCTTACGAATGGCCCACCTTGCGAATTTTTCAGGACACGAACGGTCACTCGATCGATTTTTTGCTTCTGGATATGAATGATCTTTCAGGATGCAAACTTCCCCCTCAAGGGAGGTTCCTTGGTGAAGGGCTCTTGATCAAGGGAATTGGATCTGTGTTCCACTTCCCTAAATTAATAATACTAATTTTTTTTTTTTTTAACAAGTCGGCCGTCTCCCACCGAGGCAGGGTGACCCAAAAAAGAAAGAAAATCCCCAAAAAGAAAATACTTTCATCATCATTCAACACTTTCACCACACTCACACATTATCACTGCTTTTGCAGAGGTGCTCAGAATACAACAGCTTAGAAGCATATACGTATAAAGATACACAACATATCCCTCCAAACTGCCAATATCCCAAACCCCTCCTTTAAAGTGCAGGCACTGTACTTCCCATTTCCAGGAACTCAAGTCCGACTATATGAACATAACCGGTTTCCCTGAATCCCTTCACTAAATATTACCCTGCTCACACTCCAACAGATCGTCAGGTCCCAAGTATCATTTGCCTCCATTCACTCCTATCTAACACGCTCATGCACGCTTGCTGGAAGTCCAAGCCCCTAGCCCACAAAACCTCCTTTACCCCCTCTTTCCAACCCTTTCGAGGACGACCCCTACCCCTCCTTCCTTCCCCTATAGATTTATATGCTTTCCATGTCATTCTACTTTGATCCATTCTCTCTAAATGACCAAACCACCTCAACAACCCCTCTTCTGCCCTCTGACTAATACTTTTATTAACTCCACACCTTCTCCTAATTTCCACACTCCGAATTTTCTGCATAATATTTACACCGGCCGCATCCCACCACGGCAGGGTGGCCCAAAAAGAAAAACAAAAGTTTCCCTTTTTAAATTTAGTAATTTATACAGGAGAAGGGGTTACTAGCCCCTTGCTCCTGGCATTTTAGTTGCCTCTTACAACACGCATAGCTTACGGAGGAAGAATTCTGTTCCACTTCCCCATGGAGATAAGAGGAAATAAACAAGAACAAGAACTAGTAAGAAAACAGAAGAAAACCCAGAGGGGTGTGTATATATATATGCTTGTACATGTATGTGTAGTGTGACCTAAGTGTAAGTAGAAGTAGCAAGACGTACCTGAAACCTTGAATGTTTATGAGACAAAAAATGGACACCAGCAATCCTACCATCATGTAAAACAATTACAGGCTTTCATTTTACACTCACTTGGCAGGACAGTAGTACCTCCCTGGGCGGTTGCTGTCTGCCAACCTACTACCTAGGAATAATAATAATAATAATAATAATAATAATAATAATAATAATAATAATAATAATAATTATTATTATTATTATAATACATACATACTAATAATAATACACTGCAGCAGGCCTGTATGTGACCGATCCTCGAAAGGTTAACTATTACGTTAAGTCTGCTCGAAATGCCTTGGCATGATAGTGGGTTTATTTGTACCAATCAAATTATGAAATGTAAACACACATTGTAATGGCACGAAAGTGGCTTTTTTTATACCAATCAAATTATGAAATGTAAATATACACTGTAATCTTGGCAAAGAAATAAACTTTTGTTTTGTTTTCCATTTATATATAAAAATAGACACACAATCTATGTAAACAACTATAAGCCAATATCTAATTTGTCATTGTTATCTAAAATCTTTGAAAAACTAATTCATTAGTGAGTATACAATTCCTTCGTTTCCCTCAATATACCTAACCCCTGCCGGTTTGGTTTCAGGGGACAAAAAAGTATGAATGATACAATTACAATACTGCTGGACCTACCTTATGCAGCTCCTGAAAGTAATGAGAATCCAATGGACCTCTTCGAAGATCTTAGAAAAGCTTTTAAAACAGTTTATCACAGGATCCTGGATCTTAAACCCAAACATTATACTATCAGTGGTCACACCCTAGGTGCTTTGTCCAATCACATTTCTTGTCTGTTTCACCCAACATCCACTCTATGGGGGTCTGTTTTATCACAGTTTTACTGTAATGTCATCCAATATTGTACAAACAAAATATCATGTGGCAAGAAATTCTGAATCTTAATTTGAATGATGCACTGCCTGGACCAGACTGGTCTTAGATGAAGTGGTTGTAGGAGATGCAAAAAGTTGCACTAAGGTCAAAAATATTGGCAGGCAGCATTTTTGAAGCCATGAAAAATTGTGTGTACTATTACATCACACACAGTCATCACCTGTGTACTGGTACACTGGGCACAGTTAAAACACTAAAACAGGTGGGGTCCATTTATACAGCAAGTTAGGTTCCAGGTTAGTACTGCAAAGTGAAACAGCCTTTTTTTCACTCTGAAATGCATATATAACCTGATAACATGTTTACACTATGTATCACATATTAAGTAAGCAATAAAGCTAGGACTAAAAAATGCATATCTGTATATAATACACACATTACTTACCTTATATATTTGTCCTTAACTTATTAAGAGTGGTTAATATATTTATTGTGGGAAGTCTGAATAAATGAACAATGGGTATAATTGAAAACTGTGACATTAGCAAAACACCATAAAGCAAAGCACTGTGAAGCGAGGCCCTCCTGTACTATGTATTAGATTGTTTAAAAATAAAAAAATAACACTGTAAATTTTAAGTACAGTAGAGTCTAAGTTTTGCCCTAAATGATATGCATCCTATGGGCCTTCACATTATTGTATGTGGTGTATAGTAATTTTGAAATAAATATATGAATTTGTATTTATGTAGTATTTGTAGGACAGCACTGCCACACCTTCACCATGGGAGCATCACTATTGAATAGGCTATATTATAACAAAAACCTCTGAGTAGATTTCTCCCTGATGAATAAAATCACAAGAACAACAGAGAAAAAGATCTAAGAGCTTACCACAAAATTAGAATCCGGTCGTGCAGCACAACACCAGACCCAGGAACTCTGCTCCCCGATGGTACCCAGCTTGACACCTTCTCTGGTGTACAGGAGACAACACTTGTTGGACCCACCAACCAGTAGGTATTCTCCTTTACTAAAGTAGTTCACACAGCATGGATCAAAGCCCAGTGGTCGCTCTTTTCCCACCTGACAACAAGAAAACCATCTCAATGTTACATTTTCATATCTCACAATTAATGGTACCAAAAGACTGAAGAAATGCAGATACTAAAAATACAGTTCTCTATAGTATTAAAGACTTTTTTCAACACACTGGCTGTCTCCCACTGAGGCAGGGTGACATAAAAACAAAAACACTTTCACTGTCATTCAACACTTACACCATCATCCACATAATCACTGTCTTTGCAGAGGCACACAGATATGACATTTCAGATGTCATTCCAAATATCTTAAACCCTTCTTTCAAGTGCAGGCATTGTACTTCCCACTCCCAGGACTCAAGTCTGGCTAATCGGTTTCCCTGAATCCTTTCAAAAAATATTACCCTGATCACACTCCAACAGCTCATCAAGTACCAAAAACCATTCATTTCCATTCACTCCTAAAATGCTCACACATGCCTGCTGTATGATATGAATATATTAATCAGGTATACGTATATACAGGAAGGCCCCACTTATATGGCTGGTTAGGTTCCAGGCTACCGCCGTAAAGCGGAAACCGCCGTAAAGTGGAACACCCTTTTTTTTCACTTACAAATGCATACAAACACAAGATAACAAGTTTCCACTAACATATATTAAGTTAGCAATAGAACCAGGCATCAAAAAACAATAAAAAAGTACAATACACACATAGTGCACTCATTACTTACCTTAAAATATTTATAGTCTTAATCTAGGGTGAGACAAGTAGTATTTATTGTAAGAAATCAAGTGTGGTATGTATAGTAGTCAGCCAGGCTACCATACCAGGCCACCCCACCCACACATACAATTCTATGATATTTAACCCTATGAGGGTTTTCGTCGTACTAGTACGTCTTACGCGTAGGGGTTTTTGACGTACTAGTACGCATAAATTCTAGCGGCCTCAAATCTCGTGCGAAAAGGCTGGTAGGCCTAGGTGTGAGAGAATGGGTCTGCGTGGTCGGTGTGCGTGGTAGAAAAAAATCTGGGACCCAGTGGTGCATTGTGGGAATGCCCTCTTAGTAAACAATGTCCACCATGCCTCGCGGTAAGAAGCTCCTCACTCCTCGGCGAATTGGGACACTTTTGTTCCCCAGTGACAGTTCTAATAGTGATGGAAGTGCCAGTGAAGATGAGTTTCGTGGTTTTAGTGAGGTTTTGACTGAAACTAATGACCATAATATCGGTAATAGTGAAGAAAACCCAGACGACCCTCAGCCTTCCACCTCTGGTGCTGGGCCCTCGTGTTCACGTTCAGTTGTTCCAGAACCCAAGAGGAAACTTCTATTTTCCCAAATCCCAGACTCAGATGAGAGCATGGGTGATGATAGTGATAGTGAATATGAACTACAAGCTCTTCAAAACTAGTTCCAGTAGTGATAGTGAAGTGCAATATTCCCAGTGAAGCGTCAGTATATACGACGATATATGCGCTCTGGAAGTGTGCCATATGCTATTCCAAGGGGAAGGAGTGTATCTCGGAGTACATCCCGTGGCTGTACAACAGGAACAGACAGTGAAAATGACGAAGATACTGTTGCAATTGGGATGGAAAATGTGCGTGGTGGTAGTGGTGCCAGCGGTGAGGCACCAGCAGTGGGCCATGCTGCCACCCACGCTGCCACCCACGCCGCTGCCTCAGCTGATCTAGAACAAAGGCCACCATCCCCACTCCCCCACCACACAGCCTCCACAACCACAACCTCCACAACCACAACCACCTGTCATTGTCCAGTACCCACCAGCAGACCGCACCTGGGATTGGCAGGAAGCTGTCAATTTTGTTCCAAATCCCCACCAGTTTGATGGCAGGAAAAGTGGAATACGGGCCCATCTTGTGCATTTGGGGGAAACAATGATACGAACGGGAAGTTTGAGTTATTCTTTGACGAACCACTGATGAAAAGTATTGCCCATGGAAAGCAACACTACAAAGGGAGTACCCCATGGAAAAACACATTACTTTCCCCCAAAAATCAGTCTACAAAAAAAGGGGAAAGGGAAAGGCAATGTGGTTGAGATGTATCTTTCTTTGCCACAAATAAGCTTTTTGCCAAAAGGGTGTATAAGCACAAAGAAAAATTTTTTTAATGGTCAACAGCCCCCCCTGTTAAAAAACCCCGGTTTCAGTGTATAATGCCATAAATCGATTTTTTGCTAATGTTAGTATGCTTCACTTCTCAGATAAAACCGGGGCCTGACAAAAACTGACGGTTAATAAGTTTAAAGGGAATTTTGTTTGTGTATCTGAAACAAAAATTTTCAGTACGCTTTTTTTATCCCTTGGGAAAAGGGCTTTTAATTCACGAGTCTTTGTTTCCCTGTTAAAAGGAAGCTCCTTTAAAAGAGTACATACCAAGAAGGGGAAAACCCGTTTTGGGGTAAAAGTTGTTTGTGCTTTGTAAATTGTTACAGGGGGTCTGGTTTTTGGGGATTTTAAATTTGTGCACACGGGAAATTTTAAAACATTGAAAAATACCAGGAAGTTTTGGGGCATCTTTTATGGGGCTATGGGGACCCCAAAAATGTATTTAAAAGTAACAGTTACTATAAAATACCAAATTATATTGAATTGGGAAGGGGACTTTGCTCAAAAATGTCAAAAAGGGAATTAAATAAAACCTTAGGACGGAGGGGGCAGCGGGGTCAAACCAAATTTTTTCTCAAAAAAATTTGGGTTTTTTACTATAGACCAAAAAACACACAATTTAAATAAGTAGTTTAAAAAAGTTGTTTTTCTTTTTTTTAAAAAGAAAAATTTAAAAGAGGGGTAGAATTGTTTTTAACGGAAAAATTGTCCCTTTGGGCCCAACATTTCTTTTTTTTTTGGTGGGGGGAAGCTTTGTGGTTTCTCCTCTCCCCCCTCTGACTGACTCTTCTCTCTCTCTGTGGCGGGAACCTTAAAAACCTGCAGGTTTCCGGGCCCTTCCCCCATTTTTTGGGGGCAAAAAAGTTTGCTCCAGGGGTGATTTTTAAAATTTTAATTTTTGGGGCCACCAAACCCGGGGTGATAAAGTGTCCCCCAAAAAAAAGGGTTTTGCCCAGGTTTGCGGGAAAGAGTAAAAGGAAAAAAGTTTTTTGCAACACCCATGTGGGCACAGGCATGGAGTGTTTTTTTAAAAAATTTTGTTTTAAATTTTAAGGTGTATTTTTATTTTTTTACTTTTAAATTAATTAAAAACCCCAAGTTAAAAATATTTTTATTGGGAAAAAAGGTTAATTTTAAAATAACCTGGGAAAGAGGGTTTTTTAAAAAAAAGGAAAAACCAAGAACACCCCGGGTGTTTGGGGCTGTAAAAAAATTTTAAAAACCAAAAAATTTTAAGGGGCCATTAATAAAAAGTACCCCCCCACTGGGATTTTTTGGGGGAATTTTTACTTTTTTCCAAGGGAAATAAAAAAAACAACCCTTTTAACCCAGCATCAAAGGTGAGGTGGGTTTCGGCCCAATAAATAGGCCATTTGGTGGGGCATAAAACAAAATTAACTGGTCCCAACCCCAAAATTTTTTGGTTTTTTTTTTTTTAAATTTTTAATTGTTTAATTAAAAAAATTTCCAAACAAAAAAATAAAATTTAATTATTTAAATTTTTTTAAATTTTAATAAATAATAAATTTCTTTCATAAAAAAATTAAATTTTTTTTAAAAAATTAAAAAATTTAAAATTTAAAAAATGGCAAAACAGTGGCGGGGCAGCATAAAGAGAAATGAACCCATTCAAAAACCCTGAGTTTGTGTTTGATTACACCTTCAACATGGTTCAGTGGAAAAATTGTACTTGCAGATTGGACTTTTTCCATCCCACAATCTTAAAAATATGTAAAGATGGGGCCCCGGAAACAAACCACAGTACGGGGGAATTCTGTTTGTTTTCATCAGAAAATAGTTTTTCCCAGAAACCAAGGAACAGCACCTAAAATTTGACCGCCCCACCAAAATTTATAAACAACTCCCTCTCTCTGAAGAAATGGTGATCCCCTTTCCGGTAAAACTGCTGCTACGTTTGGGAAAAAAAAAGGCCAGAAATTTTTAAAATCTGAGCACATACAAAAAAAAAGGAAACAAAAACGCAGAGACACTGTTTTATGTGTGGGGGAATTTGGGAAAAAAAAAATTTTCCAAAAAACGTGCTTTACCCCAATTTCAAAACTTCCACAGGCGCAAAACTTCTAAAAACATTCCCTGTTTGTATATGTGTATAAAAAATATAAAAAAAATAGAATAAAAAACTTTTTCAAAATGTTTTTTTGGGAAAATATTTTCTGAAAAACAAAATAATGACCAGTGTTTACCCCCCTTATTGTTTTGTATTGAAAAAGAAAAAAAAACTTCCCAAAATACTGATAAAGTTGGCCTCAAAGGCAAAAATTTTCTCAGAAAAAAAAAAATTTGAAAAAAAAATTGAAAATAACATAAAAAGAAAATTTTAAAAAAAAATTTACCGGGGGGGCCGGCGTGGGCGATTTTTACCTATGTTGTTAAATTTTTTTTTTGGGGCAAATTTCACACCTCCAAAACTCGGTAATTATTGACGAAAAATTTTTTTTTGTTTAGTTCCTATAATGTTTAGAAAAAAATACTCAATTTTTTCATACAAAAAATTTAATTTTTTTTTTTTTTTTAAATTTGGCCGACCCTTTGGGGAACGATTTTCCCGGAGGGGCCTGTTGACCCTAAAGGGTTTAGCACCCCAAGCGATAAAAGTTTTTTAAAAGTTCACTCTTTAACTTACCTTAAAATATTTTTTAGTTTTAAAAAGAAGGGAAGAAGTAAGTAAATGGGGATAAAACAAAAATAAAATGGGGAGAGAGAAAGAATGAGGGCAGGAGAGGGGAAACCGGGCTTTAAGATTTAAATATTAAAAAAAACCGGCGAAGGAAATTTTTATTTGGGTCACTTGTACAAGTTTTTCTGGCTACCACATCCAAAATTTATGTTTTTTTATTCTTTTGGGGTGAAATTTACCATCTTTTTATTTTATGTATCGTGTTTATTATAAAATTTTTAAAAAATATCAGGGTTTTGGTTTAATGAAAATGTGTATTTTAACGTAATATAAAATTTTTTTAAATGAAAACACGGTGTTTATTATTATTATTTATTACCATCATTTCAAATATGGCGTCACTTGTGCAAGTCGTCTGCTAACCAAAATTCAAAATTTTTGGTTTAAATTTATTTTGTGGGGTGTTTTTTTCATCTTATTTTAGTATCGTTTTTTATTATAAAATTTTTGAAAAAAAATCAAAGGATTAATGAAAATGTGAAATTTAACGTAATATATGACATTTAAAAGAGACCCCGAGTTTAAATTATTATAAATTACTAATATGAACTTTCCTGGGACATAAGACACTCTTACTGTTTTTAAATTGTGTACCTGCATGCCAAAACAGTTTGTAAGTTTTTTTAAAGTACAGGAAATACTTAAGTAAAATTATCAAAAGTATATATAAAAAAAAAAAAAATTTAAAAAATTTGAAATTTTTGGGTTTCCGGGAAAAAATGGAGAGATTTTAGTGCTTTTTGAGCTCAGGGAAGAATGAAAAACAAACAGGGTGGGGGGGCCGGTGACCCGTATTAGAAAGTCAGGGGGGGGAAAAGCCTTTTTATACCGAGTTTTGGTCTAATTTTAAATGCCGTATTAGCGGAAACCCCTTTAAAGGAAACCCTTTAAAGGGGGGCCCTGCTGTATTTAAAAAATTTTATATACGGGAAGGGCCCCCCACTTAAAAGGCTTTTAAAGGTTTGGGTACCCCCTTTTAAGCAAAAACCCGCCGAAAAAGTGGAACACCCATTTTTTCCACTTAAAAATGTACAAACATTTAAATAAAAATTTTACACAAACATATTTTAAAGTTAGCAATAAAAACCCGGGATCAAAAAAAAAATTTAAAAAGTCCCTTTTTACCCCACATATTGCACTCTTTATTTCCTTAAAATATTTATAGTTTTAAATTTAGGGGAGAAAAGTAATTTTTAAATTGTAAAAAAATCAAGTGGGGTATTAGGGTATTTCAGCCAGGCTACCTTTCCAGGCCACCCCAAAAAAACCACATACAATTCTATGACATTTAAGCATCCCAGAGTTTTTAAAATTAAATACGTTCACTCTTTATTTCCCTTTAAAAATATTTTTTATTCTTAATGTGGGGTTTCGGGAGTAATTAAATGTTTTAAAACGAAAAATGAGGAGAGAAAGAATAAAGTGCAGAAAAAGTACAGGCGCAGATTAAAGTAAAAAAACCAGGCAAAGGGAAAGTTTTGTAAAAGGTTTTTAAGTCTGGTTTGTGTACAATTTAAAATTGGGGTACAGGTTGTCTCTAAAACTATTCGGTAGGGGAAAAAAAAAAGAAGAAAAACTTCCCCCTTCTCATGTAACATCTTTTTTAGAAGAAAATGATGCTCTGATGAGGGCAATGGAAAAATAATCACTCCCACTTTTTTTGGGGTTTTCCTAGGTTCTCTACAATATGTTGTTATGGGAAATAACCAAATTAACTTTATTTGTGTATACCCGATAAACTTATTACATACATTCGGAAAAAGGGGTAATTTTTAAAAAGTAAACCCCCCTTTAAAACATTTTCTCTTATGTTAGATTAGAGAAAATGTTATTCTTGGCCCCACCCGTACAAATTAAACTGGCTACGACATCTCATATTTATGTTTATTTTCTTTTGTAGGGTGTTTTTTTATCTTTTTTTTAAGTTTTTGTATCGTTTTTTATTATATAAATTTTGAAAAAAATATGGAAGGATTAAAGAAAATGTGTATTTTTAAAAGTAATATAAACATTTATAAAACTCGGGGATTATTTTTTAAAATTTATTTGCATTTCAAAAATGGCCCTCACTTGTGCAAGCGTCTGCTACAACAACTAAAAATTTATGTTTATTTTATTTACTGGGGGTGTTATTTAAAAATCCTTTTTTTGTTATGTACGTGGGTTTTTTAAAATAATTTTGAAAAAATACATAGATGGTTAATGGGAAAAAGTTATTTTAAAAGTAAATACGACATTTTTAAAAGAGAAACCCATGATTATTATTTTCATTTCTTAAAATGAGCTTTGGGGGATTTAAAAACACTCTTACTGATTTTTAAAAATGTACCCGCATGCCAGCACAGTATGTTTTTTTTATTTAAGTAAGGGATAAAATTTAAATAAAAATAATCAAGTATAAAAAAAATAAAAAATAAAATTAAAAAAAAATTTGAAAAAATTTTGGGGTTTTCCCGACAAAATGGAGAGAATTGTTTACTGAGCTCACGAAGAAAGTAAAAAAAACAAAGGTTTGGGGCCGGTTTACCGGGGATTAGAAAATCAAAGGGGGGGGAGCTTGGGATAGGAGTTTTGGTCAATTTTTTTGAAATGGGCCGAAATTTGCGGAAGCCATTTAAAATGGGAAAAACTGTTTAAAACGGGGGCCCTTCCCGTATTTATATATATATAATTTTATAAACGCAGGGCCCCCCTTTACGGCGTTTCCCCTAATTCAGCATTTCAAATTATGACCAAAACCCCGCTAATGGCTCCCCCCCACCTGTTTTTCTAATTTCCCGGGCACAGCGGAACCGGGGTTTGGGTTTTTTTTCTCCCCGGCACATCTCCCTTTTTAAAGTCTGGAAAATTTCCAAAAATTTCCCAAATGTTTTTAAATTATTGTATATTTTATAAAGTATTGTAAATTTAAAAAAACTTGTGTACATCTGTACCCAAATAAAAAATTACACCTGTACTGGCTGTAGGTACAAAATTAAAATCACCCAAGAGTCTCTCATCTTGATGCAAAAATAAAAATAAAAATAATAAAATTTTTAATAATAAAAAAATTAAAAATAAAAATAATAATAACTCTTGGGGGCATTAAAGTCGATTTTTACGTTAATATAGGGGCTTTTTCCCCTTTTTCATCTATGACATTTTTTTCAAAATTATATAAGAAAAAAACATTTTGTAGCAAAACAAAAATATACCTGCAACCCCAAAATATAAAAATTTTTTACAAATAAGATTGGGATGTTTACCAAAAAGGGTTTTTAAAAAGTGTCGGAAAAGAATTACGTTTTTCCTAGCCCTCAATTGGTTTTCTAGGGGTTAAATTTTAAAAAATATTCCCTTTTGTATGCCCTTTACTTTATAGCTATAAATTTTGTACTAAAATTGTACAAAGTGTAAGAGTATTTGGTTTTGTGATTTTAAATTTTTATAATAAAAAATAAAAATATTTTTAAGGTTAAAAATTTCACAAAAACCCCTTTTCAAAAGAAAATGAATGAACTAAAAAAGGGGGAAAGTATTTAAAAACCCTCTTTTCGGGCCCGACTGGAAAAATCGTCCACAACCGTTCAGTTTTTTTGTTCGTTTACCCCCTGTCTGAGCTCGGGGGTATCATTTAAAAGTTGTATATTACGTTAAATACACATTTTCATTAATCCCCCCATGGGTATTTTTCAAAAATTTTTAATAAACACGATACATAACTTTAAATTTTCATAACAACATTGTGTAGGAACCAAAAGGGGGAACCCAAAAAAAGGGCAGAAATGACTTTTTTTTCCATTGCCTTCACTCGGAAACCCTCATTTCCCTTTTCAAAAATGGTTTCATGAAATGGGGGTGTTTTCTTTTTTTTATTCTACCATAAACCCAAAGTTTGAAGGGAAAAACCCGTACAAAAAAGTAACTTGTACACAAAAAACCCAAAGGAAAACCCGTTTTTCCAAAAATTACCTTTTGCCTGGTTTGGGTTTTAATTAAAAATCTGGCCTTCCTCTTCATGCATTCTTGGTATGGGGAGCCTGGCTGACCCACCCTACATAAACCCCACTTGATTTTTTACAATAAAAACTTTCTCATCTCCCCAAAAATTTTAAGGAAATTTAAGGGGTAACTGTATATAAAATTTTATCGCTCTGGGATGCTTAAAATATCATAGAATATATTGGGGGGGGGGCCTGGTATGGTAGCCTGGTGAATACCATTTCATAACCCCCACTTGATTTTTACAATTTAAAAACGTTGTCTCCCCCAGATTAAGACTATAAATATTTTAAGGTAAGTAATGGTGCACATGTGGTATTGTACCCTTTTTTTTTTTTTTTGATGCCCGGGGTTTTTATTGCTAACATAATATATGTTAGTGTTTAAATTGTTATCTAGGTTTGTTTTGCATTTGTTTAATTAAAAAAAAAGGGGGTTTTCCCCTTTTCGGCGGTTTTCCCCTTTAAAAAAGGCGGGAGCCTGGAACCTTTAACCCCCCGTAATGTGGGGGCCCCCCTGTTTTATATATGTATATATATATATATATAAATAAATTAAAATATATATATATAAATAATATTATATATATAAAAATATAAAATATTTTATATATATATACAGTGGGCCCCGGGTTTAACCCATATTTTTTCACTTTCCAGAAGTAGTTCCCCGGTGCCATAAATGGGCCGAATTTTTTTCCCATAAGGAAAAATTGTGAAGTAGATTAGTCCAATTTTAGACCCCCAAACAAACACGGAAAAAAAACACACTTACATAAATAAAATTCCTTACATAATTGGTCCCAAATTTGGGGGTGATCGTTAATTTCGGGGGTCCACTGCATATTTTATATATATATATAAATATATATAAATTTTTAATTTTTAATTTTTAAAAATTTTAATTTATAAATTTTTTTTTTTTTTTTTAAAATTTTTTATTTTTTCACAAAAGGCCATTCCCACCAAGCAGGGGGGCCCGAAAAAAAAACATTTCACCCTATTCACTCCTCACCTTTGGGGGTTTCGCCGAAGGGTCTTTACATACGTTTTTAAAAATGCAAAATTAAAACCCCTCCTTTAGAGGAACACTGGGATTCCCCCTCTCCGGGGCTCAAATCCGGCCCGCCGGGTTTTTCCCCGAACCCCTTCATAAAGTTACTTGTCACACTCCCAAAACCCGTCCCTATTAAAAACCATTTGTCTCCATTCCCCCTATCAAAAAACCCCTCAAAGCCATGCCCCCTGGGAATTTCCCAAACCCCTCGCACACAAACCTCCTTTACCCCCTCCCTCCCCTTTCCAAAGGCCCCCCAAACCCCTTTCCCCCCGCCTTCCTTTCCCCTACAGATGTTTTCACCCTTTTAAGTTATCGTTTCGCCCCCATTCTCCCACATGTCCCAACCACCTTAAACAACCCTTCCTCAGCCCCTGGACAACAGTTTTTGGGAAACCCGCCCTCCTCCTAAAATTCCAAACTAAAGAATTCTCTGCATTTTAAATTCCCCCCCACCCATTGCTCTCAGACATGACATCTCCCTGCCTCCAGCCCTTTTCCTCGCCCGCAAAAATTTATCACCCATGCTTCACAAACCCCTATAAGAGCAGGGGGTTTTAAAAATAAAACTCTATACATTCCCTTCTTTGCCCCCAAGGACAAAGTTCTTTTTTCTCCAAAAGACCCTAAGTGGGACCACTCCCCCCTTTTCCCGCCTCATCAATTTTATGATTCAAAAAATCTTTCATAGACCCATCCGGGTTTAAAAACCCTTCCCCCTCCCAAATTTTCTGGGAATTTTCTTTTTTCCCCCTCCATAAATCTCTCCCTCCAAACTGTATCCAATCTTTCATCCCTAATTTTTTTTGTTATCCTCATAAAATTACCCCTTTTTCCCTTTTAAATTCCCCCTTTCAAAATTTTTTTCTTTTGCAAAACCCTACCAAAATTCCCCCCCCCCAAAAACTGCAACTTCTCTTCAGAATCTCCCCAAAAGCCCGTGTCCCTCGCAAGGGCAAAAATTTTACAAATCCCCCCTTTTTGTGGGGGTTCTTTATCTTTTAAAACCCCCGCCTCCCTTTCCAAGGGCCCCCCCGCTTTTGTTTCTCTTACAACCCCCTCTATAAAAATATTAAAAAACCACGGTGAATCACACACCTTTTCTAAGGCCTTTCTTTTAATGGGGAAAAAATTTTCCTCCTTTCCCACAAAACTTAAAATTGGCCTCACCTTTTCCCCGTAAAAACTCTTTTACGTTTCGTAACCTTCCTTTACCCCCTTTCACCTGAAAAATCTGCCAAAAATGGCCCCCCAAACCACCCTGTTTATACGCCTTTTCCCAAAAACCCTAAATGCCCCAAAGACCCCTTTTGCCTTATCTAAATACTGTTCATTTATATGTTTCACTGTAAACACCTGGTCCACACACCCCCCTACCTTTCTAAAGCCTCCTTGTTCATCTGCTATCCTATTCTCCGTCTTACTCTTAATTCTTTCAATAATAACTCTACCATACACTTTGCCAGGTATACTCAACAGACTTATCCCCCTATAATTTTGCACTCTCTTTTATCCCCTTTGCCTTTATACAAAGGAACTATGCATGCTCTCTGCCAATCCCTAGGTACCTTACCCTCTTCCATACATTTATTAAATAATTGCACCAACCACTCCAAAACTATATCCCCACCTGCTTTTAACATTTCTATCTTTATCCCATCAATCCCAGCTGCCTTACCCCCTTTCATTTTACCTACTGCCTCACGAACTTCCCCCACACTCACAACTGGCTCTTCCTCACTCCTACAAGATGTTATATCCCTCCTTGTCCTATACACGAAATCACAGCTTTCCTATCTTCATCAACATTTAACAATTCCTCAAAATATTCCCTCCATCTTCCCAATACCTCTAACTCTCCATTTAATAACTCTCCTCTCCTATTTTTAACTGACAAATCCATTTGTTCTCTAGGCTTTCTTAACTTGTTAATCTCACTCCAAAACTTTTTCTTATTTTCAACAAAATTTGTTGATAACATCTCACCCACTCTCTCATTTGCTCTCTTTTTACATTGCTTCACCACTCTCTTAACCTCTCTCTTTTTCTCCATATACCTTCCCTCCTTGCATCACTTCTACTTTGTAAAAACTTCTCATATGCTTTAAATAAATATATATATATATATATATATATATATATATATATAATATATAACAATGGTCCCTCGATAATCCTATGGCTCGACAGTTGTAATTTTCGAAAATCGTAACGTTATTTTCATCGAAACATTGGCTCGCGAATCGTCGTTTGACCCACAAATAGCTGTTCATCTCGGACGCATACACGCAGCCCCGAGCCGCCTCACACTCCAATCCCAGCCAGTGTGCCATTGTTTATCAGTGAGTGAGGATGATCCCACGGGTTCATACAATACATTTCATAATATTCCACTCGTTTTAGTTCTTGCAACTGCTAAATAAGTCACCATGGCTCCAAAGAAAGCTTCTAGTGCCAGCCCTTTGGTAAAGAATGTGAGAAACACATATAATTTAAGAAAAAGTTTGTAGAAAAATACAAAGGTGGTGGTGGTGGTAGAGTGGAAGTAGTTGTGATAGTGGTAGTGGGTGGTAGTGATGGTGGTAGAGGGTGCTAGCAGTTGTGATAGTGGTAGAGGGTGCTAGCAGTTGTGATAGTGGTAGAGGGTGCTAGCAGTTGTGATAGTGGTAGAGGGTGCTAGCAGTTGTGATTGGTAGAGGGTGCTAGCAGTTGTGATAGTGGTAGAGGGTGCTAGCAGTTGTGATAGTGGTAGACAGTGGTAGTGATGGTGGTAGTAGGTGGTAGTGATGGTGGTACAGGGTAGTAGTGGTTGTGATGGTGGTAGAAGGGTGGTAGTGATGGTGGTAGAAGGTGGTAGTGATGGTGGTAGAAGGTGGTAGTGATGGTGGTACAGGGTGGTAGTGGTTGTGATGGTGGTAGAGGGTGCCTTCTTCAGTGATTCAGCGATTCTACCAACTCCTCCAATGTTGTTGGAGTTATATAGGGCTGCAGAAAACACTGCCGCCTCAGCTGCTGCTTCACCACCATTATGTTCGGCTTACTCTCAGTGGCCCTTATACACCCAACAACAACACAACACCTCTCGTGACATACATAATGACTTATTTTATTCATTCTAGAGTATATTCCATGTCTCTATGTTATTAATATAGTTTATTATATCATATTAGTTAAATTGTGATGTATAAATAAGCCATAGAGTTGACATTAGTGTCATATTCTCCAACAATAAACTCAACATCCCTCCCTCACACAAACAAGTCTTCAATAAAGGTAAGCGTGATGTTAACCCTTTCAGAGTCAGCAGGCCCTCTCCCAAACCTGTTCTCAGGGTCAGTAAATATTCAAAAAAAAAAATTTCTTATGAAAAGATAGAGTTTTTTTTTCTAAATTTTATAGGCTAAAAAAATTTTTTTTTTTTACCATCAATACTTACCTAGATATGGAGGCGTGAAGGTGACAGAAATTGAACCGCATACAGCAACATCGCCGACTGCCGGTCACCTGGTAATAGTTTATTTTGTTTTTTTCTACTTTTTTCTTTTATTTTTTAATATTTTATTTTTTCAAGTAATTTTTATGGCCTCTGAGACCAATATAAAGACTATCTGGTATATATTCAGTCATTGTAAACTACACAATAACAGAACAAACTTTGCCATCATTATATTGTTTACAAAACATGTTTACACAAACCAACAATAAAAAATGTTGTTTATTACTAATTTTCTATCATATATATATATATATATATATATATATATATATATTATATATATATATATATATATATATATATATATATCATATAAGAGTCACTGGACAGGTTCTGAAAGCTTGTAGCAGTGTGGGGGTGGATTTGTAAATATGCTGAGTCACGGGTGTGTCGTGTGTCACAATGATGCATCATACCACCAGTCACTAATCTTCACTGACTTCCACAACACATCCCTTCCTCCCCACACACCTACCTTCCTTCCTTTCCTTCCTTCATTCCATCCTCTCATCTCTTCCTACCTACCTTCCCTCCTCCTTCTTCTAATCTCTTCCTACCTACTTTCCTTCCTTCCTTCCCTCCCTCCTTCCTTCCCTCCCTCCTTCCTTCCTTCCCTCCCTTCTTCCTTCCCTTCCTCCTTCCTTTCCTCCCTCCCTCCCTTCTTCCCTCCCTTCTTTCTTCCCTTGTTCCCTCCCTCCTTCCTTCCTTCAAGTAACTTTTCTGGCCTGTGAGACCAATATAAGGTATACTGAATGTATATTCACTCGAGTGGTGACGTGTACTTAGGTGGTGACGTGTACTTAGCTCAATCAGTGGTGACGTATACATAGCTCAGTGAGGACGTTAGTGTACTCTCCTTGGACTGAACCAAGATACCCTCCATCGAGCAACTTTACCAGCAGCTTAAGGAAGAATTGAGGGTAGCAAAGATGGAGATACGGCGATTGATTGAGGAAAACAAGAGGATTCGTAGAAGTCCTCCTGTTTTGAGTCCTCAGGTCAAGAAGGGAACCTGGACAGTGGCTGGACAGCATGGAACGAAGTTGACGATCAAAAAGACGAATGGAAAGGTAGAAACAATGAAGAAGAAAGAGACTGCTGCGGAAACTGTTGTGAAAACATCTAATGCATTCTCCGTGCTGCCCGACGAATGTGAGCCAACTACTGGGAACGTCACGACGAACGACACCAAGGAAGGTAACAATATTGTTGTTGGGATAGCCAGGTTAGGTACATGGATAGAGCGGTCTGCTTGAAGGACAGGAGTAGGAGACAGAGGGTTTGCTTTCCTGGGGCTGGGATGGAGGATATTGTTAGCCGGCTTGACAACATCATGAATGGTAATGGGATCAATCCTATTACCTGCCTCAGTGCTGAAGGCAATGATGTAGGCAAGCGTAGAAGTGAGGATTTAGTTAGAAGGTTCAGGATATCAATAGACATAATAAGGAAGAAGAGGGGTGCCCTGTTATATGTGGAATTTTGCAAAGAAGGGGTGTTGGAAATGAATGGTTGTCCAGAGCAATTGGTATTAAATGTTGGCTGGATAAACACTGTAAGGATAATGCTGTACCATTCACTGACAACTGGGACAACTTCTATGGCCAAAATGATATGTATGCCAGGGATGGGGTTCACTTATCCAGGGCAGTTGTCGGTTTTCTTGCTAACTCAGTTGAGGGAGTTGTTAGGACTTTAAACTAGGATTAGTTAGAGGTATGGGTTTAGAAATGATAAACAATGAGTATGGATATATTGACTTATGCTCTGATATTAGGAATCTTAATAGTAACTGTCATGGGGTAACTCTGGGTAATGATAATTTCAGAAATTGTGTAAAAACAAAGATGAACAGGAAAAATGTGAAGAAGAAACATATGATGGTATTTTATGCTAACAGTCGAAGTGCAAGAAATAAGATTAATGAACTACGTTTGGTAGCATGGGCTGGTAACTTTGATGTCATTGCATTAACTGAAACCTGGTATGATTTAAAAAGTCGGGATATGATTGCTGAGTGTAAAATTCAAGGGTTTAAGTTTTTCCATGTGGATAGATGTAATGGGAAGAGGGGAGGAGTTGCATTATATGTTACATAAAAACAGGTATAAAAATAGATGGAACAGTAGCAGAATCTGTTTGGGTAGAGTTTGTAGAAGGTCAAGAAAAACTAATTCTAGGTGTAATATACCGACCTCCAGGCTTGGATCACGAAAGAGGGAGACTTCTTTGGGACGAAATTGTTAGGGCTTCTAGACACAATGACATAGTGATAGTAGAGGATTTTAACTTTAGTCAAATTGACTGGAATTCTTTGACTGGTAATCTGGAGTCCAGTGACTTTATGGAAACAGTTCAGGACTATTTTCTGAAGCAGTGTGTAACAGAGCCTACCAGGGGTAATAATTTGCTAGACCTAGTCTTGTCAAATCAGGAAACACTCGTAAATAATCTGGAGATCACTGAAGAGCTTGGTGCAAGTGATCACAAATCCATCACTTTTAGCATTAACTGGGAATACAAGAAAATGACAATACGGTAAAAATCCCTGATTTTCGTTCTGCCGATTATAATAGACTTAGAGAACACCTGTCAAATCTCGATTGGGGTTATCTAGCTAATGATTTTATTGACGATGATCATGCTTATGATTACGAAGGGATCTGTATTGATGATTTTTTTCTTAACCCTTTCAGGGTCCAGAGGCCAAATTTCAAAGAGTGCACCAGTGTCCAAGAATTTTCAAAAAATAATTTTGTTATTTTTTTTTATGAAATGGGAGAGAATCTTTTTCTGAAGGTAATAAAACAAAAAGTACAAAACTTGATGGAAAATTGACGAAATTATGCTCTCGCGAATTTTGATATGTCAGCGATATTTACGCATCGGAGATTTTGCCGAATTTGACTCCCATTGTAGGCCAATTACCTTACTCGAGTCAACGAAATTCTTAGCTATTTCACTAGCGTATTACTTCTATTCTATCGACTGAGCACAAGAAATCGCCAACTCAACTGTTTCAACTACAAAATAAAGTGATTGGAAGTTGGTAATTTGGCCAATTTAGTGCAAAGTTCAAAATATTCCAAATTCAAAATAGGGTCCAGAATAAACAATGCAGGTATTCCTGGCACTAAGCTAACATTTCCTCTGTTCATTTGTTACATTTTCAGGCTTTACAAATGAATTCCATTTTGATTTCTATAATATATGTATCTTCCATTCTATAAAATGAGACCAAGAAATCGCAAATACAACTATAAAAAGCATACGAAAAAACACTGCAAATTTGCTGTTTTAATCGACAATTACTGTCTCAGTTTTTTCTCTCTCATTATGCACTGTGTGCTGCAGGATTTGTTTTATGTGGTGCACATATACCACAGATGTATTCCCTCATATCTAGGCCCTAATTTACCACTCACAGCTATCAGAGTGAGCTAAACTCATGGCACAGATCTACGGTTTGGACCCTCAACGTAAAGCTGTTGATCTACGGCACGGACCCTTAGAGGGTTAATAATGTACACCATGCTCAGAGTATATACATTTTCCAGAGAGAAATTAGGTCTAATAATAATGATCCCAAATGGGTTAACAAAAGGCTAAAGCATCTATTAGGGGAGAAAAGGGGAACTTATAGGCGTATTAGAAGTGGTGAGGTTAATCTTACTGACCAATATGTTCAGCTTAAAAGAGAAGTAAAAAAGGGGATTAGAAAGGCTAAACTTGACTATGAAATTAGAGTTGCTAATGAATCAAAGACAAATCCAAAGTGGTTCTTTCAAGTGTATAGTACGAAGGTGAAGGAAAAAGTAGGACCTCTGAAAATTGGGAATGGACAGCTGACGGATAACGAACTGGAAATGTGTCCCATATTTAATGACTATTTTTAGTCAGTTTTTACACAGGAAGACATAAATGAGATTCCAGAAATTAACAATTATTCAGTTCCTGATGAATTGAAATTAACTAATACAGTGGTTCCTAGCTTTTCGTAATTCTCGGGAATCATAGATTTCGGAAATCATAGGGATATTTTTGTATAAACATGGGCTCGCTAATCATAGGTTGACTCGCAAATAGTAGTTCGTCCGGGATGTGTACGCACGGTGTGAGCTGGGGCGGCCTACCTACCCAGCCAGTCTGGCGTGCTCCTACATAATATTTCATAATACAGTGGACCCCCGCATAACGATTACCTCCGAATGCGACCAATTATGTAAGTGTATTTATGTAAGTGTGTTTGTACATGTATGTTTGGGGGTCTGAAATGGACTAATCTACTTCACAATATTCCTTATGGGAACAAATTCGGTCAGTACTGGCACCTGAACATACTTCTGGAGTGAAAAAATATCGTTAACCGGGGGTCCACTGTATTCCACTCATTTTAGTGCTTGCAAGTACTAAATAAGCTACCATGGCTCCAAAGAAAGCTCCTAGTGCCAAGCCTGTGGTAATGAAGGTGAGAAATACGATTGAATTTAAGAACAGCAACAGATCACAGCTCAGAATCTTGCTGCAGAGGAGGAGGAAGAGAGATGGAAGAAGGTGCCTTCTTCAGAAATTAAAGAGATTTTTGCTATGTGGGGTAAGATGGAAAGCTTTATGGAGAAACATCACCCTAACAAGGTTGTTGCAAGCCAGGTTGGCAACATGTACAGTGACAAAGTCTTGGGCCATTTTAGGGAAGTGTTAATGAGACGCCAGAAACAGAGCTCTCTCCACAGTTATTTTGCGAGACAGGACTCCATTGACTCTCAAGGTGGTCCTAGTGGCATTAAGAAACAGAGAAGAGAAGCAACCCCAGAAAAGCAATTGGTACCTGAGGTGTTGATGGAAGGGGATTCCCCTTCCAAACTGTAAACAATCCAATCTCTCTCCTCCTCCAGTCTCCCATACACTAAGAAGAATCTCCAATAAAGGTAAGTGTTATGCTGTTAATGTTTCATTCATTATTTCCCATTGTATTGTTTATGTACTACATCTATATTTCATGTAAAAAAATTTTTTGTTTTAATACTTCTGGGTGTCAGGAACGGATTAATTGTATTTACATTATTTCTTATGGGGAAAATTGATTCGCAAATCGTAGATTTCGATAATAGTAGCAACTCCAGGAATGGATTAACTACAAAAAACGAGGGACCACTGTACTGCTGTCACGAGGGACATGGTTATCAAACAGATAGACAAACTGAAGCAGAATAAGTCCCCGGGACCCGATGAGTTGTTTTCCAGGGTACTTAAGGAATGCAAGATGGAGCTTAGTCAGCCATTAACGAGTGTGTTTAATGGGGCATCCTTACTGGTGTTGTGCCAGAGTTGTGCAAGATGGCTAATGTGGTTCCCATATTCAAATCAGGGGATAAGTCCACTCCTTCAAATTACCGTCCAATAAGCATGATATGTATAGTGGGCGAGTTATTAGAAACAATTATAGTTGACATTATTAGAAGTCACCTTGAAGAGCATAAGTTGATTAACCCCTTGACTGTCACAACCCCCAATCCTGAGATGTCTCCTGGTGTTTCAATATTTCAAAAAAAAAAAAAAAAAAAAAAAAATTCTTATGAAATGATAGAGAAACTTTTCCCAATTGTAATGATGCCAAAAAAAGGAAATTTGATGGAAAAATGACAGAATTACACTCTTGTGAAGTTAGCGACCTCGGCGATATTTAAAAATCGGCGATTTTGTCCACTTTGAGCCATATTTTCGGCTAATTCCATTGTTCCAGTCGACCAAACTCATAGCTATTTCTTTAGAACTCCATTTTTTCTATCGACTGAGTACAAGAAACTGCCCATTTACCGATTTCAACTACCCAATAAAGTGGTCAGAAATTTGCAATTTGGCCAATTTCACGAAAATTAAAAAATATAACAATTTCAAGACAAGGTCCAGAATGAACAATGCAGACATTCCTGGCTCTAAAATAACATTTTCTTTCTTCATCAGTCACATCACCAGGCCCCTCTGATATTATTCTTGCTTTCTGTTTTGAATTTTTATTCAAACAAAAAATAGAAGATTTACTGTCATGCAGACTACTGCAATACTGTAATAATTGTACAAATAATGTCAACCCATTCATGACTGCATATTAGAATGGCTAGTTGGACATTTATTGCAAAATGACACCATTTGTTTACTTTTGAACATGGGCAAAAATCAAACATTTCCCCTACTTTGAGCTCCATTTCCAGGTTCTTTTTATAGTAAAACCAATCAAAATCACCTCTATTTCTATAATATGTTTTCCATTATATCAAATGAGACCAAGAAAGTGAGAATACAACCATAAAAACTATACGAAAACTGACCACAAATTCGCCATTTTAATTAAAAAAAAACGGTTAGTTTTTTTTCTCATTATGCACTGTTTGCTCCAGGATTTTGTTTATATGGTGCACACTGACCACACAGACCCATTCTCTCACATGTGGGCCTACCAGCTTGCTTCTGCTTGATTTGAAGCCGCTAGAATTTATGAGTATACATCTATATACGTGAAACACGGTACCTCGTAAAACGTATATAGTATACGACCGAAACAGTCAAAGGGTTAATGAATCTCAGCATAGGTTCACAAGAGGTTGTTCCTGCCTGACAAATTTACTGACGTTCTTCAATAGAACATTTGAAGCAGTGGACAGTGATAAAGAATATGATATTGTTTATTTCGATTTTAGTAAAGCCTTCGATAGAGTACCTCACAAGAGACTTAAGAAAAGTGGTAGCTCATGGTATAGGAGGTAAAGTTTTAGCATGGACAGAGGCATGGCTTCCCAATAGAAAGCAGAGAGTTTCCATTAATGGGGTCAAATCTGAATGGGGATTAGTCATTAGTGGCATTCCACAAGCATCAGTTTTAGGCCCTCTCTTGTTCATAATTTACATTAATAACCTTGATGAAGGAATTACGAGTGACATGAGTTAATTTGCTGATGATACAAAGATAGGCCGTATAATTCATTCTGAGGAGGATAGCAATGAACTTCAGGAGGATTTGGACAAATTAATGTCTTGGTCTGAAAAATGCCAGATGAAGTTCAATGTGGATAAGTGTAAGGTACTAGTGCTTGGTAATGAAAATAACCCTCGAAGCTAAAAACTAGGTAAAATAGAGCTTGATCATACAGAATGTGAAAGACTGGGAGTCATGGTAAGCAGAACTCTAAAGCCAAGACAGCAGTGCCTTAGTGTGTACAACAAGGCTAACAGATTACGTACTAGGATTTATCTCTAGAAGTATAAGTAACAGAAGCCCAAAAGTTATTTTACAGCTCCACACCTCACTAGTGACACCTCATTTAGATTATGCCACTCAGGTTTGGTCTCCTTACTACAGGATGGATATAGACTCATTGGAGAGCATACAGGGAAGAATGACTAAAATGATTTACTGTGTAAGGAATCTCCTGTATGAAGATAGACTTAAAGCCTTAAATCTCCACTCTCTGGAGAGACGTAGAATGAGGGGAGATATCACTGAAGTGTATACGTGCATGACGGGCATAAACAAAGGAAATATTAATAAAGTACTGAGGGTGTCGAACCACGTAAGAACCAGAAATAATGGATTTAAGCAGGAAAAATTAGGATTTAGAAAGGACATAGGTAAGAACTGGTTTTCTAACAGAGTTTTAGATGCATGGTACATAAGAACAGAAGAAAGGAGGAACACTGCAGCAGGCCTGTTGGCCCATACTAGGCAGGTCCTTTACAATCTTTCCCACTAACAAAATATTTGCTCAACCCAATTTTCAATGCTACCCAAGAAATAAGTTTTGATGATTCTATTTACTCATTAAGCAAGTCTCACTCAAATCCAACCCCTCTCACTCATGTATTTATCTAACCTAAATTTGAAACTACCCAAT
Organism: Cherax quadricarinatus; assembly: GCF_026875155.1. Classification (NCBI taxonomy): domain Eukaryota; kingdom Metazoa; phylum Arthropoda; class Malacostraca; order Decapoda; family Parastacidae; genus Cherax; species Cherax quadricarinatus. The sequence continues at coordinate 66,461,749 of NC_069411.1, read as the reverse complement.
GTTTTAGCCTCAATAACCCTACTAGGCAGACTGTTCCACTCATCAACTACCCTATTTCCAAACCAATACTTTCCTATATCCTATCGAAATCTAAACTTATCTAATTTGAATCCATTACTGCGGGTTCTTTCTTGAAGTGATATCTTCAAAACCTTATTTATATCCCCTTTGTTAATACCCATCTTCCACTTATACACTTCCATTATGTCTCCCCTCATTCTTCGTCTTACAAGTGAATGAAGGCTAAGAGTCTTCAATCATTCTTCATACGGAAGATTTCTAATGCTATGTATTAATTTGGTCATTCTATGCTGGATATTTTCTAGTAAATTTATATCCATTCTGTAATACGGAGACCAGAATTGAGCTGCGTAATCTAGGTGAGGCTTTACTAATGATGTATAAAGTTGTAAAATAACCGCTGGACTTCCGTTGCTTACACTTTCAGATATAAATCCCAGTAATCTGTTTGCTTTGTTACATACGCTTAGGCACTGCTGTCTTGGTTTAAGGTTGCTGCTTACCATAACCCCCAAATCCTTTTCACAATCTGAATGGCTAAGTTCTACATAATTTAACTGATAAGTACTAGGGTTATGGACACTCCTGAGCTTCAGAACCTTGTACAGTGGTCCCCCGCTGTATTATTGACGCGTACCCACTGCGTGAGCCGGGGCTGCCACCCCGGCTCATGCAGTGGGTATACGTCCCGGACGAACTACGACTCACAAGTCAACCTATGAAAAGCGAGTCCATGTTTATACGAAAATACCCCTATGATTGGCGAATTTTACGAATGCCGGGAACTACGAAAAGCGGGGGACCACTGTATTTATCTACATTGAACTGCATCTGCCCCTTTTCTGACCAGGAATTCAGTTTGTCTAAATCCTCCTGAAGTTTCCTGACATCTAAGTTTGAATCAATTATCCTACCTATCATTTTGTCATTGGCGAATTTGCTCATATCACTAGTAATTCCCTCATCAAGGTCATTGATATATATTATAAAGAACAACGGACCCAAGACTGATCCCTGTGGAACGCCACTTGTTACAGAGTCCCACTTGGATTTAACCCTATTTAAGCATACTCTCTGCTTCCTATTGGTGAGCCATGACTCGATCCACGACAGCACTTTTCCCCCAACGCCATGAGCTGCCACTTTCTTTAACAGTCTCTGGTGAGGTACTCCATCAAAAGCCTTACTAAAATCTAAATAAACAATATCGCATTCTTTATCATGATCAACTGCCTCGAAAGCTTTACTGAAGAAGGTTAATAAATTAGTTAGGCAGGAACGGCTCCTTGTGAATCCAAGCTGAGTATCATTAATCAAGCTGTGCTTATCCAGAAGGCTTCTTATATTATCAGCTACAATTGACTCTAGTAATTTGCCTACAATTGAGGTTAGGCTTATTGGGCAGAAATTTGGCGGTAACGACTTGTCCCCTGCTTTAAAAAAAGGAATTACATTAGCCATCTTCCACATATCAGACACTACACCTGTTTGAAGAGAAATATTAAAAATACAGTGGTCCCTCGTTTTTCGTAATTAATCCGTTCCTGGAGGAGCTACTATAAATGAAATTTACGATTTGCGAATCAATTTTCCCCATAAGAAATAATGTAAATACAATTAATCCGTTCCTGACACCCAGAAGTATTAAAACAAAAAAATTTTTAACATGAAATATACATGTCGTACATAAACAATACAATGGGAAATGATGAATGAAACATTAACAGCATAACACTTACCTTTATTGGAGATTCTTCTTAGTGTATGGGAGACTGGAGGAGGAGAGAGATTGGACTGTTTACAGTTTGGAAGGGAAATCCCCTTCCAGCAACACCTCAGGTACCAATTGCTTCTCTGGGGTTGCTTCTCTTCTGTTTCTTAATGCCACTAGGACCACCTTGAGAGTCACTCTAGTCCTGTCTCGCAAAGTAACTGTGGAGAGAGCTCTGTTTCTGGCGTCTCTTTAATACTTCCCTAAAATGGCCCAAGACTTTGTCCCTGTACATATTTCTCACCTTTACCACAGGCTTGGCACTAGGAGCTTTCTTTGGAGCCATGGTAGCTTATTTAGTACTTGCAAGCACTAAAATGAGTGGAATATTATGAAATATTTCGTAGGAGCACTTGAGGGGACCTTCACTCACTGGTAAACAATGCCAGACTGGCTGGGTAGGGAGGCCGCCTTGGCTCACACCGTGCGTACGCGTCCCGGACGAACTACTATTCACGAGTCAACCTATGAAAAGCGAGTCCATGTTTATACGAAAATACCCCTATGATTGGCGAAATTTACGATTGCCGATAACTACGAAAAGCAAGGGACTACTGTATTAGTCAATGGTTCACAAAATTCCATTTTACACTCTTTAACCCGTAAATGGTCCAAACGTATATATACGTTCATTCGCGCAGCACCCCGAATACATTTTGAAAAAAATAAAATCTTTTTTTATTTATAGAAAAAAAGAACTCATTTTTTGACATGTTTTAGAATAAAAAAAAATTAGGGTCAGTACTTCCCGAGATATGAGACCGAGAAGTTGGCACTGGATGCTCATGTGACAGTAACATCGAATCCTGCCGCTTGCAGAAGTGTTGCCAATATACCTTTTTTCTATTTTTCATATTATTTTATGTAATTTGTATGTTCTGATTATTACAATTTGTAGTAGTTCTTGTCATTTTATAAGCAATCTTAGTTCTGACACTAGTGTTAGGTACTGAAATTGTACTCAAATTGTCACAAACACACTGACAAGTGGACATTTACACCTGTAATGAGCTGCCACTTTCTTTAACAGTCTCTGGTGAGGTACTCCATCAAAAGCCTTACTAAAATCTAAATAAACAATATCGCATTCTTTATCATGATCAACTGCCTCAAAAGCTTTACTGAAGAAGGTTAATAAATTAGTTAGGCAGGAACGGCTCCTTGTGAATCCAAGCTGAGTATCATTAATCAAGTTGTGCTTATCCAGATGGCTTCTTATATTATCAGCTACAACTGACTCTAGTAATTTGCCTACAATTGAGGTTAGGCTTATTGGGCGGTAATTTGACGGTAACGACTTGTCCCCTGCTTTAAAAAAAGGAATTACATTAGCCATCTTCCACATATCAGACACTACACCTGTTTGAAGAGAAATATTAAAAATACAGTGGTCCCTCGTTTTTCGTAATTAATCCGTTCCTGGAGGAGCTACTATAAATGAAATTTACGATTTGCGAATCAATTTTCCCCATAAGAAATAATGTAAATACAATTAATCCGTTCCTGACACCCAGAAGTATTAAAACAAAAAATTTTTTAACATGAAATATACATGTCGTACATAAACAATACAATGGGAAATGATGAATGAAACATTAACAGCATAACACTTACCTTTATTGGAGATTCTTCTTAGTGTATGGGAGACTGGAGGAGGAGAGAGATTGGACTGTTTACAGTTTGGAAGGGAAATCCCCTTCCAGCAACACCTCAGGTACATCAAATCCTGCCGCTTGCAGAAGTGTTGCCAATATACCTCTTTTCTATTTTTCATATTATTTTATGTAATTTGTATGTTCTGATTATTGCAATTTGTAGTAGTTCTTGTCATTTTATAAGCAATCTTAGTTCTGACACTAGTGTTAGGTACTGAAATTGTACTCAAATTGTCACAAACACACTGACAAGTGGACATTTACACCTGCCTTAGCCATTTACTATTGTCTTGGAATATATACAAAGTATTTATATGTCCCAGCAATGTTTTGGATATGTTGGGGTTGGGAGGAAGACGGAGAGGAAGAGGAAGAGGGAGAGGAAGAGGAAGAGGAGGAGGAAGAGGAGGAAGAGGAAGAGGAAGAGGAGGAGGAGGAAGAAGAGGAGGAGGAAGAAGAGGAGGAGGAGGAAGAGGAGGAGGAGGAAGAGGAGGAGGAGGAAGAGGAGGAGGAGGAAGAGGAGGAGGAGGAAGAGGAGGAGGAGGAAGAGGAGGAGGAGGAAGAGGAAGAGGAAGAGGAGGAAGAGGAGGAAGAGGAAGAGGAGGAAGAGGAAGAAGAGGAAGAGGAGGAGGAAGAGGAAGAGGAGGAAGAGGAAGAGGAGGAAGAGGAGGAAGAGGAAGAGGAGGAAGAGGAAAAGAGGAAGAAGAGGAAGAGAAGGAGGAGGAGGAAGAGGAGGAGGAAGAGGAAGAGGAGGAAGAGGAAGAGAGAGGAGAGAGAGAGGAGGAAGAGGAGGAGAGAGAGGAGGAGGAGGAGGAGGAGGAGGAGGAGGAGGAGGAGGAGGAGGAGGAGGAGGAGAATACGTAATAATAATAGGTAATAGTAAGTTCCCTTGAAGCATGAAAAACAAAGTCCACCCCTGACAGTGAGATGATAAGATGAGATAACATCTGATAAGAGCTGACATTTGATGAACATACATGAGGGTGGGGGAGGGTGAAGCTGATAAGAAAAGATTAGAGGTGATATTTGATGAGCATCGCCCTCACTTTGTTTTCGCTGGCACACAAACATGTCTGTCTGTCAAGCTCCATGTCCACTTATCCGTCTAGCTCTCTGTCTCAGAGAGAGCCACAAGACTGCGTCATCACCTTTACTCATACCTTCAAGCAGAGTATAGCAGTTTGTCTGGATTTTTTTGATTATCTTAAGTACGCTGAGGTCAGTGGTCACCTGCGGTCATACCTGCCTAAGCTCTTGGGAGTTAGCGAGGGCTGTTACCAAGCACCATGGCTTGTTGTAGTGTTTTAGAATCTCAGGTTCAAGTGTTGAAGAAGGAGATTCTACTTCTTCAGGAGGAAAATAGGAGGCTGAAGCTTCGCATAGATGAGTTTGGGAGCGAGCGTGAGAAGGATTTAGCTGGTAAGGAAGGAATGGTCGCCAACAGTGATAGTGGCAGCCGCTCTAAGTGGTAAGTGGTCCACAGTTCAGGAAGAAGGAAGATGAGGAGAGTTAATAGAGAAGATGTGAAGGTAGGAAATCGATTCTCTGTTCTCCAAGACGAGTGTATTTCAGTGGTTAGTGAGGTTGAAGGTACCACTGATTCCACTGCTTATCAAGGTAAGAATATTTTAATAGTAGGCGATTCTCAGGTAAGATATATGGACCATGCATTTTGTAACAGAGACAGAAAGGTCAGACAGAGAGTGTGTCTTCCTGGAGCTGGTGTTGGTGACATAGTCAGCAGCTTGGATATTATGGCAGGTAATGGGAACAAGACCATTATCTGTCTTAGTGCTGGGGAATGACATTGGGAAGGGCAGGAGAGAGGAGTTGCTGGTTAAGTACAGGTCAGCCATAAAAAGTAGTTAGGTTCTAAGGGAGGGATCCCATCATATGTAGCATCTTGCCTAGAAAGGGATGGGCAATGAATGGATGTCTAGGGCAATTGGTAATAAAAATTTCTGGCTAGACAGGTACTGCAAGGAACTTGCAATCCCATTCATTGAATAACTGGGACCTATTCTTTGGCAAACGTGATATGTAAGCAAGGAATGGGGTTCATCTCTCTGGGGATGGGGTTTTTGATTAGCCAATTCAATTGAGAGGGTAACTGATGACTTGTCTAGGAATTAAAACTGATAGATTATAGAGGTATGGGTGTTTGTGGGAAACAATCAGGCTGCAGCATAAGGGTTAAAAACAAACAGTTATTAAACCCGGGTACCTCAGGGATATGTTAAAAGACAATATTCAAAATAAAGTTGCTAGTAAAATGGCAAAAACAATATCAACAAACAAAGAGGGATAGTAGAGGGCAACGAGTGACTAACTCCCCTAAGGTTTATTATCCCAAAAAGTAGGAGTCTAAGAAATAAGATAGATTGAGCTAAGATTACTTGCAAGTGTAGTAATATAGATATTATTGGTATAACAGAGACCTGGTTCAACCTGAAAGATAGAGAAATGCCTTCTGAAAGCAACATACAGGGTTATAAACTATTCCACACTGATAGGGGCAGCAGGGAAAGGGGGGGTGTGGTGATGTATGTCAGAGAAAATTAAATTGTTGTCTTAGACATGATATAAGATTAGAAAAATCGAACACAGAATCTGTTTGGCTACAGTTTTCTTTGGGGACATGACAAATTAATTTTGGGTGTGATTTATAGGCCCCCAAACCTTGATGGGAAGGGCAGTAAAGCTGTTATGGGACGAAATCATAAGGCATCTAGATATGAAAAAAGTTGTTATAATGGGAGATTTTAACTTTAGACAAATTGATTGAACAATATGACAGGAAATCTTGAGTCTAGTGACTTTCTTGATACAGTTCAGGATTGCTTTTTAGAACAGGTTGTGACAGAACCAACTAAGAAACAATCTGCTTGACTTGGTTTTCCCAAACAAAGATTCACTAATTAATAATCTTGAGGTTAATGATGAGCTTGGGGAAAGTGATCACAAATCCCTTAGTTTTAATATATCATGGAATTACCCAGATAACTGCAATCAAATCTCTGTCCCAGATTTTCGCTTGGCCGACTTCATGGGACTGAAAAATTACCTGGGTGGGCTAAATTGGGATGTCCTGACTATGGGTCAGGTAGGTGATCTTGGTTGCCAATGTGATGTTTTTCAGATCATAGTTCTAGCTGCCTAGACAACTTTTGTTCCGAGTAGGGAAATTAGATCTAACAAAAATTATCCCAAATGGATGAACAATAGATTAAAACATCTCATTGGTCAAAAGAGAGGCATATATAGGCATATCAAAAGAGGGGATGGGCAGTTAACCCTTTCAGGGTCCAAGGCCAAAATCTGAAGTGACGCACCAGTGTCCAAGAAATTTTGAAAAAAAAAAAAAAAAAAATTTCTTACAGAATTAAAGAGCATATTTTTGTGAAGGTAATAAAACAAAAAAAATAAGAATCTGATCAGTACTTACCGAGATACAGTGCCAAGAAGTTTATAGAAAATGATGTGGTGGTGGCAACATCGACGAATTCCACATACGCGTATTATTTTTATTTTGTTGTTTTAGTTGTTTTTTCTTTTCTTTTCCATTTTTTTTCTATTCCTACTAACATTTGGGGCCTGAGAGACCAATACTGTATATAATTTATATATATAAACTCACTGTATTGAACACAATAACCGCACTAAAGTTTATTATCATATTATTTTTACCACTGTTGTTTATTACAATAAACATGCACAAATACGTATAATACTAATGTTCTATCATATATTTACATATTTCAATCACTGGGCATGGTTTTAAAACTGCGGAGCTTGTGGAACTCCTTGAAACAAGGCACCATGCACAGATGCACCTTACATTCCTCACACATAAACCGAGTGTTTTTGGTCTTGTTCCCGTCGTTTTGTTTTGCACAACAAGCATCTTCTGACAAATTTCTTTTGAGTTGAAGGAAGCTTATTATGAAATGATCACCTTCTCTCCTCAACGCTTGGGTATATCCTGGGGAATTAAAGGACCTTTTGTATTGAAAAAGGTGTTGTTACCTGGTACTTCATTAGGGTTGTCTGCAACAACAAACAAAATCACCAAGGGTGGTCTGTTCCCATCTTATTGGTACATTTTTAATGTTTGGGCTTGAAATGCCATGAGATGGAAGAAAATTTCATGTACCACTTGTAACTCTTACGAACACAGTCAAAAAAACCAATCTGTTTGGGACACATGTCAACCAAGCCATTTTTTGTGAAATAATCAATCACTGACATGGTTTCCGAATACTTCATTAAAAACTCGATCAACTTTCCCACTGTCTTATTTCATTACGGGGAATGGTTTCAAAAATGTGACACCCGTTTGCATGCCCCCGTAATGCCATAATCTTGAAATTAAACACCTGCACGTCTCACCACAAACACCTGTGCTGAGCCGGGCATAGTTTATGATTAGAACGCCTTGCCACACACATCTGTTTTGTTCACTCGCATGAAATCACTGAGTAATGGGCTTGTGACCTTATCGGTAAAAAAAGATGCCCCTTACCAAGAAAGGTCCATCATGTTTCTCACTTTTTCACTGAGATACCCAATAACATTTTGGTATCTTTCAATTTTTTAAATACCCTTTAACAAAAATACCCAAAACCCGGGCCACGTCAAAATCAAGAGTACAAACAGTTTTTCCCAAAAGGGGCCCCTCTTGCTGGGGTTATATACGCTTGAATGAAAATTACCTTGAAAAAAATCAAAACTCGTAAATTTACAAGATTTTTTAAATGGATAAAAGTAAAAATCCTAATTTTTGTTTGAGATACTGAAAACATTTCTAATCTTGTATAACCTGTCACTTCGGTCGGGCCGGTTTTGTCAAAAAGTGAAACATACCTAAGAGTAGGATAAACCTTTTCACTGGTATATTTCATGAAGACCGGGGTAAAATTAGCCGATCTGGGCCCATTAGCTTTTAATTAGCTTATAGACGGGGGATAACATTATTGCGAAAAACGCAAATACATTTCTGCAACATCGTCTCTTTCCACCTGTTAGTTTTTTGACTGTGGTGATAAGATCGTTTTTTGCCATGGTACTAAAAATACTTATTATTTTCCCTGGCAAAAATTTCCATCAAGGTGGTCAAAGAAAAATTTCAAAGAATTCCATTCAGGGCCCCTTTTTCCAAAGGGGGACAGGAGGTAGAATTCCACTTCGGATCATCAAAGTGGTGGGGCTTGGGAAAAAAATTGGGTTTTTGCTCCAAATCCCACATACAGTTTTCTGGTGGATACGGGACTCATAGGCTGGGTTTTTTCGGGGGGTTTGGGGTTTTTTTTGGGGGGTGGGGGCTGACGCCCGCTTTGTACTTAAAACTGACGAGGGCAGCGCTGGGGTCCCCCGTTGGCACGGGAGTCACGCATGCGGTCCCATTTTTCCCCCACCACCACTAACCCATCCATTGAGCCTGTGGTCCCCATGCCAAAGTGTCCCCCACTCATCCTCACTATCACACCTAAAACAGGTGTAGGCCACGGATGCTCTGGATGACCCGGGATGTACTCTGTCCCCGGGACGCATGGGAAATCCCCGAGCGCAGCGGCGGCGAACATACCGACGCTTAAAGGTGAATATGATTCCTCACATCACACTCGAAGATCGTCGGGCAAATAAAATCACAATCCACTCAGAATCATCGCATTACGAAGTCAGAGGGCCGGGGCCAATCGAAATATTAGTTTCTCTTATTTTAGGAACCCCCACCGTGAGTCACGAGTCCCCACACCAGAGGTAAAGGTCAGGATATCGGGGTTTTCTGATATATCGATATCCTGGTCATTTTTTTTCGGTCATAACATCAAAGCCTTTAATTGTCTTCTTTTTTCCACTTCCATCATGTCGAACTAAGACAGGAAAGGAGAGCCCCAAAATTTTCCGGGGGGTGAGAGCTGCTTTTTGAGGGCAGGGAAAAAGGGTAAGAGCCGGCGTTCCCCACAATGCTATCAGGGCCTAGATTTTTGTTTAGGGGCACACACCCACGGCGCGACCCATTCTCTCCCATGTAGGCCTATGAGCGCTTTCGCGCAAAATTTGACGGCATAAATTTTGGCATAGATTATTTTTTGGACACTCACTGTAAAGCCATAGTCTACGGGACGGCCCCTAAAGGGGTTAAAAATCAAAAATTTTCAATTAAAGAAGAAATAAAAAAGGGAATAAGAAAAGCAAAAAGGGATTATGGGGCTAAGGCCCAAAGGGGATTCAAAACTAACCCAAAAGGGGTTCTTTCAGGTAACGGAGTGAGATAGGGAAAAGTTTGGGCCCACTTAAGAGAACTCGGGTCAATCACGACATATAAGGATAGTGTAATTCAAATACCTACTTCCTCTCTTTTTCCCCCCCGGAAAATAGTCGATATTCCCTGAAATAATAGATTATGTAGAACAGATGAGAAAACATGTCGATTGCGGAAACAGTGAATGGTCCCAAAAAATAGAGAAACAAAACCCTACAAACCCCCCGGCCCTGATAAATTTTTTTTCGAGGTTTTAAAAGGAATGTTTAAAGGAACTTAGCTCCCTTTTTGGGCTAATTTTTTAAACAATCACTAAAAACGGAAAGTGCCTGAAAAGTGGAAAATGGCAAATAATACCTATTTACAAGGCGGGTGATGGGCCCTTGCTTGAACTATAGCCCAATAAGCCTTACCTCCTTGGGAAAATTTAGGGAATCAGAAATTGCCGAAGCAATTCATACCACTTGATAGCACAGTTTGATTAAGAACTCAACGGGTTTAAAAAATGGCTTCCTTCTTACGATTTACAACTTTTTTCACTAAGGTGTTTGAGGAGGAGACAGGGTGATGAAATGATTTTGTGTATAGGACTTCAGAAAGGTTTTTAATAGAGTTCCACACAGAGGCTTTTGGGGAAACTTAAGGCACACGGGAATAGGGGGAAAATTTTTTTTTTTCCTGGTGGGCATGGCGACAAATGCAGAAGGTTTGCGTAAATGGGGAGAAATCAAAAGGGGGGGCACGCACAATGGGTTCCTCGGGGGGCCAGTGCTGGGCCCGTTGTTGTTCACAATTTTTCAAAAAAACATTGATGAGGAATAAAAAACACATAACAAATTTCTTCTGACACCAAAAAAGCCGCCAATTCATTCTAAAAGAGGACACGGACGCTCCCGGATATTTAATAGACTGATCAATGGTCGGAAAGTGGAAAAATGCAGTTTAATATTGACCCCGTTAAATTTTAAAAAAAACCCGAATAAAAAAATTTGTAGACTTAAATTATTCAAAAAAGGGAAATTTGGTTTGATAATCCAAAACCCAAACATTTCCAAAGTAAAAAACGGCTTCATATTTAAAAAATTTAAAAAAAAGGTCCTCAGGTTTTTTTCCCTTATCCGGGGGGGCCTAATTGACAGGCCAAAAAAATTTTGGTACCTAAAAACAGAATATTAAATTTGGAAAACTACAGAGGAAGATGACAAAGAAAAAAAATCCCATGTATCCCAGAATCTTTCCCTATGAGGATAGACTGAGGGCCCTAATCCCTCTCTCAAAGCTAGAATCAGGGGGGAATGATCGAGGGTATAAATGGAAAACAAAAATAAAAAAAAGAGGATTAATAGCGTGTGAAAATTTCCCGCCATGCAGGACTGCGCAAGGTTTTTAAGTTTGGGAAAAAATTTAGATTCAGAAAGGATAGGAAAACACTGGTTTGGTAATAGAGTTGTGGGGAGTGGAACAAACTCCCGATGTATTTAGGCTAAAAACCCTTTGTTACTTTAAAAAAAGTTAGAAAATACATGAGTGGGTGTGGGTGGGTGTGATTGGACCGACAGCTTGTCTGCTGGGGGCTGGGGCAGTGCTCCCCCTTGAGTGGGGATGACGGACTGGATGGGCATTGGGGTAATCCAGGGGGGGGGGGATTGGGCAATCCGTGGGGGGGGGCAGGGCCCCGCTCCCCCCCTGGGCAGTAGGCCCCTTTTCAGTGTTCCTTTTTTTTATTTCTTTAAATTTTCACTATGTACACTTTATTTATGGTACCTGTGAGACAGAATAGGAGATAGATTGAAAAATACAGAGAAGATAGACGAAAACAGATAGAGACAAACAGACACAGATAGAAGAGATAGACAAGAAAACAGAGATAGACAGAGGAAGACAAGATAGAGAAAGGAGTAGACAGACCAAACTTTGGGGGTTTAAAATCCTCTTAAAAAGGAGTGTTAAAATTTACATTACATCAGTGAAACCTGGTTTTGCGCACTGTTTGCCCAGCTGGCGCTCAATTTAACTGGCGCTCCCACAAGGTACACTTGTCCCGATTTTTTTAATACTGCGACACTAATGTTAGGATCCATTTTATGCTGACAAGGATCTCAGCCATGGCCAAATTTGAAGGCAGGGAAAAAAAAAATGTATACATACGTTTGGGGGGGGTACGTGTAAGAACGTATAAATGTTTTTGGGGGGGGGGGCCCTTAAGGGGTTTAAAAACCCTTAAAAAAATTCCGGGCCTGGAGAATTTTTTTGCTTTTGCCCCTTCAGGGTTTTGGCCCTATAGTATGGCTTACGCGCAAAGGGTTTTTGAGTACTAGTATGCATAAATTCTAGCCCTTTCCCAATTTTCGGGAAAAGGCGGGAGGCCCCAGATGTGAGAGAATGGGTCTTGTGGGGGTGTACAGCAAAAAAAAACTTAACCCATGGGGCATTGTGGAATCCAATTATACAACTATTCACCATGTTGATTTTAAAAAGCTCCTCATCTCGGGGAATTGGGACACTTTTTTTCCCCAGTGAAGTTTTAATACAAAAGGGAAATGCCCTGAAATAGTTTCAAGTTTGGGGAGGGTTTTTCCCGAAACTAATGACCATAATACGAAAAGTGAGGAAAACCCAGACGACCCCACCTTCCACCTCTGGCTGGGCCCTCTTTTTCATGTTCCATTTTAAAGAACAAAGAGGAAAATCCTACTTTCCCAAATCCAGACCAGATTGGCATTTTTGATGAAGTGATAGTGATTTTGAACACAAGCCTTTTTAAAATAGTTCCCGTAGTGATATTTAAGTGCAATATTCCCCAGTGAAGTTTCAGATAAATTTTCCCCTGAAGTGTCAGTATATATGAGATATATGCGCTCTGGAGTGTGGGCCCTATGCATTCCAAGGAGAAGGAGTCATCTCGGGGTACATCCCCTGGCTGTACAAAGGAACTGACAGTGAAAATGACGATGATGCTTTTTAATTTTGGGTTTGGGAAAAAGTGCATGGGGGTGGGATGGGGTGCCACCTGAGGCACCAGCAGTGGGCCCCTGCTCCACCCACGCTGCCACCCCGGGCCGCGCCCCAGGGGTCTACAACAAAGGCCACCCCCCCCACCCCCCCACCACACCGCCTCCACAACCACAACCCCCAAAGCACAAACCCCCCTGTCATGTCCATACCCCCCACAACCGCACCTGGGTTTTCGGAAGCGCCAAATTTTTTATCCAAATCCCCCCCAGTTTGATGACAGCCAAAATGGAATACGGGCCTTTTTACACTGGGAAACAATGCCCCTGAATGAATGTTTCCAGTTATTCTTTGGACAACCCCTGAGGAAAGTACAATGGGCCCCAGCTAATGATGGCATCGCTAATGTTAAAACCCGCTAACATACATTTTAATGCAAATTTTTGCCTCGGCAAAAGCCAAAAAAACCACCCAACGCGATTGGTTCGAGACGCGTCCCCTGTGGCCTGAGGGCCTCGTTGCCCCTGGGTGCCAGTGTTTACAACCAGCCGTGAGGCGCACCCCGCATACAATCAACTTTTAATTATCACAGCATTTTTTTGTGATTTACCTGCAAAATAATCCCATGGGCCCCCCGAAACTTCAGTGCCCCCCTGTGGGAAAAAGGGGGAGAATTATTATGGAAATTTAAAAAAGATTTTTAAGGGTTTTTTTGGGTTTGCCCTGGAAAGCAATGCCAGTTGTGGGAAACCATTTCCCACTTCAAAGATTAAGGAAAAGTGTGCAAAAAGGGTTAACGCATCCTTTATGGAAAAGTCACCCCAACACAGCTATTTAGCCATGTGGGGGCTATTACAAAGACAAAGTTGTGGGCCCTTTTTGGCAAATCTTTAAAAGGGCGGGAGGTAGAACCCCTTAGACAGATTTGTTGTAACAGGGTCCTTTTACTCTCAAGCTGGCCAGTGGCATTAAAAAAGAAGGGGAAAACCCGGGGAAAAGGACTTGAACCAAAATCCTAATGGGAAAAGGGGTTCCCCCTTTAAACAAAAACTTTCCCCACCTCCCCCCCCCTCCCATCCCATAATCACATAATCTTCAAAAAAAGGGAAGTGTCAGTTTATGTGTATTAAAATTTAAAATTTCATGTGGTAAAATTTTTTTTTTCGACTTTTGGTGTCTGCTGGATTAAATTTTATTTTCCCTTATTTCTTTCGGGGAAAAATTTAATTCCCTTACATAATTCCGCATAGATGAACTTAAGGGAAAGGATTAATATCGCATGCCGGGGTCCACTGTATATTTTAAAAATATTAAAATATAATATATATATATAATATAATATAAAATATATATTATATTTATATATACGTAGGGCCCCGCTTTACGGGATATCCTTTATCATTCCCCCTAAACTTTATTTTAATTATGACCAAAAAATCTATACGGCTCCCCCCCCGATTTCTAATACGGTCAACCCCCCCCCACCCCGGTTTTGCTTACATTTTCCCGTGGAAACTGTAAGCACTAAGCTCCCATTTGTCTGGGAAAATCCAAAATTTCAAATGTTTTTAACCCTTTGGGGGACAGGCCCTCTCCGAAAATCGTTCCAGGGTCACCAAATTTCAAAAAAAAAAAAATTATTTTTTCTTTTGAAAAAAAAGGTTTTTTCTTCTAAAATTTTAGGCTAAACAAAAAAAAAATTTTAAATAAACTTTCCGAAAGGGGGTAAATTTCCAAAATTTAACAACATATGGAACATCCCCCACTTGCCGTCCCCTATTTTTTTTATTTTACTTTTTTAGTACATTTTTTAATTATTTTTCAATTTTTCTTTTTTGAGTAACTTTTTTTGGCCCCTTTAGGCCCAAAATGACAGTATTTGTAAGTATTTCTTTTTTTAATACACCAATAAGGGCTAAACACGTGTCATTATTTTGTTTACAGAAAATATTTACACAAAAAAAGATATGAAAAGTTGTTTATTACTTTTTTTCTATATTTTATATACCCATTACTCCAGGGAATTTTCAAAGTTCTGCAGCCGTGAAGTCTTTGAAAAAGGGGCATGCACGTGGAGTTTTGCACTCCCCAAATAAAACGAGGTTTCCTCGCGTTGTCGTGGGCGTTTTTTTTTTTATGTAACAGACTAACACCTCTTCTACCTTTTTTTTTCAAAGCATAGCGGCAGTTTTACCGGAAGGATCACCAGCTTCAGACACAGGTAGTTGTTGATAATTTGGTGGGCGGTCAATTGCAGGGGTTGTTCCTTGGTACT
>NC_069411.1:66403013-66446310 GCF_026875155.1 Cherax quadricarinatus | reverse complement strand
AAGGGTCCCGGCCCCCCCGGTTTCCTAACCCCTTGTAATGTTCTTTGCTCCACTCCAACAGCACGTCAACTATTAAAAACCATTCGTTCTCCATTCACTCCTATCAAACACGCTCACGCACTGCCTGCTGGAAGTCCAAGCCCCTCGCACACAAAACCTCCTTTACCCCCTCCCTCCAACTTTCCTAGGCCGACCCCTACCCCGCCTTCCTTCCACTACAGACTGATACACTCTTGAAGTCATTCTGTTTCGCTCCTTTCTCTCCACATGTCCGAACCACCTCAACAACCCTTCCTCAGCCCTCTGGACAACAGTTTTGGTAATCCCGCACCTCCTCCTAACTTCCAAACTACGAATTCTCTGCATTATATTCACATCACACATTGACCTCAGACATGACATCTCCACTGCCTCCAGCCTTCTCCTCGCTGCAACATTCATCACCCATGCTTCACACCCATATAAGAGCGTTGGTAAAACTATACTCTCATACATTCCCCTCTTTGCCTCTAAGGACAAAGTTCTTTGTCTCCACAGACTCCTAAGTGCACCACTCACTCTTTTCCCCTCATCAATTCTATGATTCACCTCATCCTTCATAGACCCATCCGCTGACACGTCCACTCCCAAATATCTGAATACATTCACCTCCTCCATACTCTCTCCCTCCAATCTGATATCCAATCTTTCATCACCTAATATTTTTGTTATCCTCATAACCTTACTCTTTCCTGTATTCACTTTTAATTTTCTTCTTTTGCACACCCTACCAAATTCATTCACCAATCTCTGCAACTTCTCTTTAGAATCTCTCAACAGCACAGTGTCATCAGCTAGAATTTATGAATATATATACTACATCAAACACGGTACCTCGTAAGACGTAAATATACGGCCGCGACTATCAAAGGGTTAATAAATGTATGAAAGAGGGGAAGGTACCTAGGGATTGGCAGAGAGCGTGTATAGTCTCTTTATATAAAGGGAAGAGGGACAAAAGAGATTGAAAAGGGGTAAAGCAACTGGAACTGACGGGTTCATGACAGAAATGTTAAAAGCAGGGGGAAGACATAGTGTTGGAGTGGTTGGTATTTTTGTTTAATATATGTATGAAAGAGGGGAAGGTACCTAGGGATTCGCGGAGAGCGTGTATAGTCTCTTTATATAAAGGGAAGGGGGACAAAAGAGATTGTAAAAATTAGAGGAATAAGTTTACTGAGTATACCAGGAAAAGTGTACAGTAGGGTTATTATTGAAAGAATTAGAGGTAAGACAGAATGTAGAATTGAGGATGAGCAAGGAGGTTTGAGAGTGGGTAGGGGATGTGTTGATCAAGTGTTTACATTGAAGCACATATGTGAGCAGTATTTAGATAAAGGAAGGGAAGTTTTTATTGCATTTATGGAATTAGAAAAGGCATATGATAAAGTGGATATGGAAGCAATGTGGCAGCTGTTGCAAGTACAGTGGTTTCCTTTCAACATTCGCCCTGGCCTGAAAGTCATCCATTCGGAATAGTCCGTTATTTCGTCAAAACAGTGTCTCACAAATAAAGTCCAAATTAACTCGGTAATCGTTCCTTCGGTCCGGGACGAGTACTCACGTCTGAGCAGCCTGGGCCCTGCCTTCCCAGGCCAGTGTGCCATTGTTACCACTCGTGAGCGACAGTCCCCTCACCATGCTCCTAGCTAAAATATTTCATAATATTCCATTGATTTTAGTTGCTTGCAAAGTGCTAAATAAGCTATCATGGCTCCAAAAAAACGCTTCTAGTCAAGCGCTTAGGTAAAGAATGTTGAGGGAAAACACATACAATTTATGAAAAGTTTGTAGAAATATACAAAGATGGTGGTGGCAGAGTGGAGCGCAGTTGTGATAGTGGTTGATGTGGTAGAGGGTAGTAGTGATGGTGGTAACAGTTGTAATAGTTGGTAGAAGGTCATGGTGATGGTGGTAGAGGCTTCCTCTTTAGTGATCAGCTGATTTTGCCACTCCTAAAAATGTAGTTGGGAGTTATATAGGGCTATTAGAAAACACCACCGCCTCAGCATCTATGCTTCACCACCATTATGGACGGCTCTTACTCTCAGTGGCCCTTATATACCCAACAAGACAACACACCTCTCGTGACATTCGTTATTGACTATTTTATTCATTCAAGAGTATATTCCATGTTTCTATGTTATTAAATGCGAGGGTCTTGGCAAGGGCGTGGGTTTTAAAAGATAAAGGAAATCACACTAAAGTGGGAGTTGTCACAGTTGCTCTTTGCTGTGACACTGTGCTCTTGGGGGAGATCTCTGAAGAAGAGTTGGCAGAGATTGGTGGAGGAATCTTGGTTTAGGGTGTGCAAAAGAAGAAAATTGATAGTGGAATACAGGAAAGCAGTAATGGTTATGAGGATAACAAAAAGATTAGGTGATGAAAGATTGGATATCAGATTGGAGGGAAGAGAGTATGGAGGGGAGGTGAATGTATTCAGATATTTGAGGAGTTGGACGTTGTCAGCGGGATGGGTCTATGAAAGATGAGGTGAATCATAGAATTGATGAGGGGGAAAAAGGGTGAGTGGGGAACCTTCAGGAGTCTCTGGAGACAAGGAACTTTGTCCTTGGAGGCAAGAGGGGAGACCATGTATGAGAGATATAGTTTTACCCAACGTCTTTATGGGTGTGAGATGGGTGATGAATGTTGCAGCGAGGAGGAAGGCTGGACGGCAGTGGAAGATGTCATGTCTGAGAAGCATTGTGTGGGTGTGAATATAATGCAGGGAATTCGTAGTTTGAAGTTAGGAGGAGGTGCGTGTATTACCAAAACTGTTGTCCAGAGGGCTGAGGAGGGTTGTTGAGGTGGTTCGACATGTGGAGTGAATGGGACGCGAAACATGAATAACTTCAAGAGTGTATCAGTCCTGTAGTGGTAGGAACAGTGTGGGGTAGAGGTCGGCCTAGGAAAGGTTGGAGGGAGGGGGTTTAAAGAGGTTTTGTGTGCGAAGGGGCTTGTGACTTCCAGCAGCATGTTTGTGGAGCGTCTTTGATAGTATGTGAATGGAGACAAAATAGTTTTTAATACTTGTCGTGCTGTTGGAGTGTGAGCAAAGTAACATTTATGAAGGGGTTCAGGGAAACCGGTAGGCCGGACTTGAGTCCTGGAGATGGGAAGTACAGAGCCTGCACTCTGAAGGAGGGGTGTTTATGTTGCAGTTTAAAAACTGTAGTGTAAAGCACCCTTCTGGCAAGACAGTGATGGAGTGAATGATGGTGAAAGTTTTTCTTTTTCGGGCCACCCTGCCTTTGTGGGAATCGGCCAGAGTGATAATAAATAAATAAAATGTCATATTAGTTGAATTGTGATAGATAAATAAGCCGAAGAGTTGATATTAGTGTCATATTCTCCAACAATAAACATGCCATCCCTCCCTCACACAAACAAGTCTCCAATAAGAACATAAGAAAGGAGGAACACTGCAGTAGGCCTGCTGGCCCATACCAGGCCAGTCCTTCACAAATCCAACCCACTAACAGAACAAATGCTACCCAAGCAATAAGCTCAGGTGCAAGTCCGACTGAAATCCAACCCCTGTCGCTACTGTATTTTTCCAACCTAAATTTGAAACTACCCAATGTTTTAGCTTTGATCACCCTAGTAGGCAGACCGTTCCACTCATCAACTACCCCTATTATACCAACTTTCATTTATACATTTTATTAGGTGCTTTACATTTATTTGTATTTTTTTCTGCATGTAAATCTATAATTTATGCTGGGGTGTGACCATGAAGTGACTAGAGTCTTTTGGAGGGGGATTCCCCTTCCAAACAATAACTCTCTTCCATCTCTTCCTTTCCATGTCTTCCATTATCAACAAACAGCCTTATTTATTTATTTATTTAGTAAATTTGAGCATACTTCAGAGGTACAAAAAAATATACAGTGAAGAGCAAGGCATGCATAGCCACTTATATGCATTGCAATACGGGCATGGCTTAAAATTAACTTAAGTAAAACTAAGCATGATGAAATTACAAAAAAAACAGTGATAAAACATTATTGTAAAAAGATAACTTTAAAAGGCACAACTGAGTATTACAAAGACGGTCATATGGTTGCATGGCATTGCTGTACATTCAGTCGATGGAGTATTTGTTAAGGTAGTGTATTTAAAATAAATAACAAAAGTTAGGACTGGGTCCTAGGTTTACTTTGTGTGATATAATTGTGAGTAACATTTTAGGATATACAAGTTTAAGGTTCAGTTAATTCAGTATTTATTTGGTTTTGAGTGAGTAAGTGACTTTGAGGCAGAGACTTGAATTTATGAACAGGTAGTGCTTTCTTTTATATTTACCGGTAATGATTCCAGATTTTTAGGGCCTTTTATGTGCATTGAGTTTTTTGCATAGCATCATAGATGGAACACGAGGAACATCAAAGAGTGTCTGTGCCTTGTGTTATGGTATGTGTTCTGTTGAGGTTGGCAAGATGTTTGAGGGGAGGGTTAATATCAGAGTTAAGTGTTCTATGTATGTAACAGGATGCAGTAATAAGTATGGATGTTTTGTATGGTGAGTAGGTTGAGTGTTTTGAATATTGGTGGAGTGTGCTGCTGTAAGTGAGAATTTGTTATCATTCATAACTGCAGCCTTTTGTTGGGGTACTTAGTGTCTGAGATGGTTAATTGTTTGTGAGCCCCATGCACAATTCCATAGGTGAGATAGGGGTAAATAAGGAGAGTGATAAAAGGGCCAGGAGGGTGACAGTGGATCATAGTACCGTTATCTTCGATTTAATATGCCTACAGTCTTGGAAATTTTCTTAGAAATTTGATGTATATGTGTATTGAAATTTGAGGTCTATTATCAAGGTGGATTCTTAAGAATTTTCCCTCTGCTGTTAGCTTTGTGATAGGTAATTCTGTTTATCGTAATGTTAAGTGGGTAAATCTGTAGCTCTGTTACCAAACTGAATGAAGTAGTTTTGTCAATGTTAGTGTAAGTTATAGTCATCAATCCAGGTAGGATATTTTCTGTAATTCGTTGTTTACAGTATGGCTAGCATGAACTGATCTCGGGTGAGAGAAGACGTATGTAGTGTCCATTCTGCAAAAAGTGTGGGTTTGAGTTAATTGCGAAGCATTTGGTAGGTCTTTATTGTATAGGAGGAAAGAGAAGAGGGCAAGGACACTTCCCTGTGGGACACCAACTGTAATTGGTGAGCGGAAGAGCTTGCCCATTTGCGTACACATATTGGCTTCTGTTCTGAGGTTGACTTGAGGTAGTTGAGGGAGTGCTCTTAATACCATAGTGTGACAATTTTACGTGGAGAAAGTTCCATGGTCAAACCTGTATCAAAAGCTTTACGTAAGTCAAAGAAGATCCCAGTGGGACTTTTTTTTTTTCTCTATTGCAGTGTATATATGTTTGCTTGTTATAATAGTCACTAGTATTTTATTCCCCTAAACCCAAATTGGCGGGGGGTTGAAATGTTTTGGGAGATGAGGTAGGAATAGATTCGTTTTATGAATTTTTTTTTCGAAGATTTTTGGAGAGGGGTAAATTGGTTTTGGGCCCTTGTTATTTAACTCTGTTTGGTCTCCTCCTTTAGGTCGGGGTGACCCTTGCTATTTTGAGAGCTTTTTGGGGGAAAGGTGGGGATTCAATGGATTTTTTAAAAGGGGGTTTTGCAATGTTTGGTGATAGTATTGTGACACTTTTTTGTATTAAAGGGTGGTAAGGTTTTTTAAATTCCTGCCTTGTTTTTTTAGTGTGTTGATTAAGGGAGATTCGTATGGGTTGTCGGAGCTGGAACAGTGTGTTTGGGTATTTGCCGTGAGGTAGTTTTTTTTTTTGGTGGGGTATCTGGCTTGGGGATTTTTTTGGAAAGGGTTTCGTCCCTATAGGGGAAGAAATCATTGAGTTTTTTGCTTTTTCTTTTTTGGTGGGAGTTGGGGTTCACTGATTTTGCTAATTTTATTTCGATTTCGTTTTATTTTTTTTTGTTCCCAAAATTTCTGATGGGTTTTAATAAAGGTAATGTCATGTTGAATGTTCATTCTTTTGAGCATGAAAAATCTATCTTTTAGGTAAAAAAAAAATTGTTTTGATACTTCAGGGTGACTGGAAAAAATTAAATTTGGATTTACATTATTTCTTATGGGGAAAATTTGATTAAAAAATCGTCTTTTTCGTAATGGGCCCACTTCGGAACGGATTAAGGATGATAATTGAGGGACCATGTTATGGAAATGGTGGAAAGTTACTAAATGTTGTAAAGGTTTTTGTGAGGAAGTGAGGCTCGGTTAGGGGGTGTGTCGAAAAGAGGGAGACTATTCCTGGAAAAATGGTCTTAAAAAGGGATGTGAAATGTCGCCATGGTTTTTTAATATATTTATAGATGGGGTTGAAAAAGAAGTAAATGCTAGGGTGTTCAGGAGGGGGTGGGATTAAATTATGGGGAATTAAATACAAAATGGGGAATTTTGACACAGTTACTTTTTGTGTTGATACTGTCTTAGGGGGAGATTTTTAAGAAAAATGAAAAGGGTTTGGGGGATAATTTTGGGGAGGTGTGAAAGGGTAGAAAGTTGAAAGTAAACATAGAGAAGAGTAAGGTGATGAGAGTACAAATGTGTAGAAAAGAAAAATTGGATATCAAATTGGGGAGGAGGAGTATAAAAGAAGTGAATGTTTTCAGATTTTGGGAGTTAAAGGGGTCAGAGGTGGATTTATGAAGGTGAGGTTAATCATAGAAACTGATGAAGGGAAAAAAAAAGGTGAGTGGTGCATTGAGGTATATGTGGAGGCAAAAAATGTTATTATGGAGGCAAAGAAAGGAATTTATAAAAGTATAGTGTACAAACTTTTATAGGGGTGTGAAGTTTGGGGTTGTAATGCAGAGCGAGGGGGCGGTTGGGGGCAGCAAGATGTCTGTTAAGGGCAATGGTGGTTAAAAATTATGCAAAAAAATTCAGTGTGTGGAAATTAGGAAAAGGGTGTGGGTTAAAAAAAAGTATTAGTCGGGGGGCTGAAGGGGTTTTTTTGGGGTGGTTTGGTTTTAAGAGAATGGATCAAAGTAGAATGACATGGAGAGAGATAAATCTGTGGGGGAAGGAGGCGGGGTGGGGGTCGCCCTCAAAAAGGTTGGAGGGGGGGGGTAAGGAGGTGTTTGGACTTTCAGCAAGCGGGTGAGCTGTTAGTTGGAATGAAGGGAGACAAATGGTATTTGGGACCAGATGAGCTGTTGGAGTGTGGCGGGTAAAAATTTAGAGAAGGGATTAGTTTTTAACCAGTTATTTTTATAAAAGGACTTGAGCCCTTTAAAGGGAAGTACAAAGCCCGCACTCAAAAGCGGGGTTTGGGAATTGGCAGTTTGGAGAGATATTTGTGTATTTTTTAATATATACTTCTAAACTGTTGTATTTGGGCACCCCCCAAAAAAAGGATTATGTGTGAGTGAGGCAAAAATGTTGAATGATGATGAAAGTATTTTCTTTTTGGGGACTTTTTTTTGGGTCACCCGCCTCGGTGGGAGACGGCTGACTTGTTGAAAAAAAAAAAAAAAATTCATTTTAATTTATAAATCGTAAGTTTTTCAGGTAACACAAATACTTTCATAGATTATATACATGAGCAATGGTAAAAACTAGGTAACCGATTTTTTATTTCCTGGGGGCCTTTTTATTTACACTTACATTTACTTTTTGCTTACACTTTATATTTAAAACTTATGTTGGAGGAAAGGGTGTTGTTTATTTATTTGTTTGTGGAGGAGTGCTGGCAGAGGTTTAGGGTAGTGGAAGATTGAGGCCGGCATAGTTCAGGGTATACCCAAAACCAACAACATTGAAGAGTTATTTCGTGTCATTTTTCTATTGCTTCTGCTTAACTTATTGCTACATGTTCATCACACTTTATGCTGGCTGAACTATGCCTTTATGATACCGCTGCTTTAGTACGTACATATCGTAGACTCAAGAATCACTGCAGAAGGATATTTCTCCTTTCTTTTCCTCCCCCACTTTGTATTTTGCTACAAGTTTTTTCTGCATTTTATTGTGTTTCTTTCCTTTTTATCACAGGGTGGCACTAGAAAATTTATTTGGGGGCCCCTGGTGGCTTATTTAGCAGTTACAAGCACTAAAAAAAATGGAATAAAACAAATTTTGTCCATGTAGCTGGAACGACCACAATGGCTTGTAAAACAATGGGATATGGCATACACTGAGTCTTGGAGTGGCTGGGCCATTTAGGGCGATGGAATGTTGGGACGAAAGCCTTTGACGGTTTTTTGCATTGGGAGCCCAAAATTTTTAAGCGAAAAAGAGCCCTTAGTCGATTTGGTGTTAGACGATCCGCGTTAGTTGAGGGCCCACTGTATTTATATGCATTTATAAGTGGAAAAAAAGGGTTTTCCCAAATTTACGGCAATTTCCGTTTAGGGTGGTACCGGAAACCCTAACCTGCCATATAGGGGGGGCCCTACTGAAATCAGATCAAAACATAGAGGTCAGACTGTATGGCGGGGGCCCGGGCCAACAAAATGTGTCGTCGAAAGGGGAACCCTTTTACCAAATTCAACTTCAATAACAAAAAAACATGGGGGGGCCCAAGAAACCCCGGCCCCTAATTGATAAAACGGGGAAGATGCCTAAGCAACACAGCCCAAACCTATGTCAAAAAAAAATTAATTGTGGACTCGAGGTATGCTCAAGGCATATTCCTTTAAGGAAAAGGGGAGAAAATGTAAACTAAAAAGAGAAAGGCACTCCCTATACAGGCAAAGGCAAAGAATAACAGAGCAGCAAAAAAGGGCCAATAAATCTGTATACTTGGGAGACACGGGACGAGAAAAGCAAAATCGAATTAAAGTTAAAGGAATCTTACAGGAGCCAAAGATTGGGGGAAAAAAACAAAAAAGCCATAAATGAATAAAAGAAATCCAAAATATTTCTTTTCTTATGCCAAAAAAGTCGAGAAAAACACGTTTGGGCCCTTATTTAAACAAGATGGGTCCTACAAAAAGGGACAGAAAGGAAATGAGTGAGCTACTCAAGTTCCAATATGAGTCGGTTTTTTTTAGTGACCCACTACCGATGAGAGTCAATGACTAAAAAAAATTTTTTTGGAAAGGAGACGAAATTTGGGAGACTCGAAACCTTTGATATAGTGGGCCCTGGTTTTCGGCCCTAACCCTTCCGAAGGCCCCGGGCTAAAACCAAAATAATTTTCCATAAGAATTAAGTAAATACAATTAATCCATTCCAGACAAAAAAATTAAAAAAAAAAAATACTTATTTAACAATTAAGTCGTATTCATACCTTTACTGAAGACTAAAAGGGTGACAGGGAGGAGGAAAGGGAGGAGTTTTGTTTTGGGAAAGGGGGAAACCCCTCCCTAAGGGCTTCAGGTTGCAAAGCCCTTCTGGGGTTACTTCCCTTCTTTGTCTTTTAATGCCCTAGGGCCAGCTTTAGGTCCTCCCCAACTCCCCCTGCATGTGCTCACTCCCGATTTCCTGCACACTTTCTGCTTTTCTGTACACTCCCTGCATACCCGCACACTTCAGTATGCCTGTACATCCCGCATTTCTGCTCACCCCCCTGCATGCCCGCTACACTCCCTGCATACCCGCTCATCCCCGTGCCTGCTACACTCCTTGCCCCTTTTGCCCGCCTGCCTTGAATTTTATCATGTTTCTCATTTCTTTACCAAGGAACTTTATAAGACTACTTTGGGGCCATGGGTCTTTTTTGCAGTTGCACTCAATAAAAAACACCAAAAAAAAAGGATTATAGCGAAATGTTTGAATGAAAGGCAGAGCTTCCTCCTCACCAGGGGCACAGCCAGACGATGTGAGAGGTGCTGGCGGGCAGGTAAACACGTTCCCATATGGCGAAAAGTAAAATAATGGCCAATAATGGAACCCGAAAAACCTGCCTATAACCGAATTGGCTGATAACAGGCCCCGGCACAAAACCCGAGGGTCCACGTATTATCCGACCCAAATGACTTTAAAAAGGCAAAAAATGACATGCCCAAGCACTTCCCCCCAGGCCCAGATCATGGAAAATCCGGTTCATCAAAAACTGCAAGAAGCCCCTATCAAGTGTTTTAACATTTTTGGAGAGGGAGCATGGAACAGGGGTCATTATAGTGCTAAAAACAACGACTAGCCCCCTCCCAAAGGGGGCAGTAAAGCAAGGAAAAGAACTAGAGACCAATAGCGCTATGTTCCATATTAAAATCTTTGAAAGGGTTTAGAGCAAGATCGCCACCCTCTAAAACACTCAGTTACACAACCCCGGACAACGGGTTTGAGCAGGTTGCTCCTGTCTGTCCCAACTCTGGACCACTCAACAAAGGGCCGGTTTCTCTACAAGATAAACAAAATGCAGATGTAGTTACCAGACTTTGCAAAAACCCTTTGCGGTGTGACCATGGTGTAATACCCTCAAAATGTGTGATAAAAGGATAAAAATAAAAGTTGGTGAGGATCTTTAATTCCTAACAAAAAGAAAAAAAAGAGTAGTAGCAAACAGAGTAAAGTGTGAGGAGCTACGGGGAAAAAACTTTGTTCCACAAGGCCCCCAAATACTCGTCCCCCTGTTCCATCCTCATATCTGGACGACGGATGAAGCCACAGCCCATGTCTTCCTTTGAGGATCCCGAAACTGCATGACAGTGTGTTCCTTGAAGACACCCAAGCTCCCGGCAGACTCAACCAAAACTTTAAATGGGCTTTTAAAAAAATTAAATTAAAAGTTTAAATTCCCCTTGGGTTTTTAAAAATTTATTATCTTTTGGGAAAAAAAATTTTTAAAAATTTGTGAATTATTCAAAAAATCAGTTTTCTGTCTTGAAAAACAATATAAGACCCAAAAAGGGAAGCAACCCCAACATTTTATTTGATTTTAAATATTTATACTTTTAATTTGTATTTTACCATCTAGACCAAAAAAAAAAAAAAAAAAAAAAAAAAAAAAAAAAAAAAAAAAAATTTTTAAAAAAAAAAAAAAAAACCCAAAAAAAAAAAAATTTTTAAAAACCCCAAAAAATTTAAAAAAAAAAAAAAAAAAAAAAAAAAAAAAAAAAAAAAAAAAAAAAAAAAAAATTTTTTTTTAAAAAAAACCCAAAAAAAAAAAAAGAAAAAAAAAACCAAAAAAGAAAAAAAAATTTTTTTAAAAAACAAAAAAAAAAACACCTAACTAACTTACCTAGTTGTACTTTCCCATTTAGTCAATACATGACAACCTAAATTCATTTATTAGCCTTAGTGCAATTAAAAAAGAGTGGTCGGTGCCATTGTAATTTGTTTTTTTTATGTTTTAGTTTATCCCTAGTTGTACTTTAGCTCATTCTAGCACAACACATAGACAATTCAATTTCATTATGTTTTTTTGTGATACTTTTTGACCAAAGTGTTTAGCGGTTTATTATCCAAAACCTCCCACCCTCAGAAATCAGTATTAGAATCCCCACAAAATACAGGATATAAAAACCACTATTTAAAACCCAAAAGTGAAGATCACGTTGACCCTGATCTAAACCTCCAAAATCTAACAACAATCAAAATTATTGGAGGTAACTCCCTTTATTACACAGCACCAAGCCAGCCTATCCTGAACCCTGTTCAAGTCTATCATTCTTAATAAAACATAGGTCCTTAAGAAAAACACTAGATGACCTCCTGGTCCCCTTGAGTACTAAGACACCCTTCCCCTGCATTATTTTTGAGACCTGGCTTAAGCAGGCACTTTATATCTACCCATCCCGGTACACAGAAATCCAAACTGCGACCTACCAAGTTAGGGGTTTGGTACTGCAATCTATTCTTAACCAATTCTTGTATTAGCTTTAATTGCTTTAGTGATGAATATGGGGAATTTTTTTTTGCAAATTTTACTGAAAAACCCTAAAGCGCCTATAACAATCGGTGCCATATACCGGTACCCAAAAAAACCCCCAAAACTTCAGTGGAATCTAAAGTCACAAATAAAAAACAGACAAAGAACAAGCCCCACCTTCTCTTAGTGGAGACTTCATATCAACCTTGGTTTTCGATGATCGACTGAAACGTTTTCTCAACAATTGAAAAACACACTTCTATCCAACAATAAAAAACCCAACCCTGATGAGCAAGTGCAACCTAATAGACCACATATGGCCAAAATTTACTAGCCCCCCTTAAATCAGGGAAAATCACAGACAGCACTTTTGACCATTTCCAACCTTCCTTTAACAAAATTGTAACCCACCACTCGAATACAACAAAGTTTCATTTAGATCCATGACGGGGCCCCTAAAATAAGGAATTTCAAGCAGACCTAGGATTTTTGCGGGCCTACAGAATTCTCCAAGCCAATGGTATTGACGATTGGCAGACTTTTTTTAAAAATACTTGACTATACAACAAACGTTGCCCTTAAAAACGAAACAGTCACGAATAAACGGTGGTTCCCCATGGCAAAACCAGCCCCATTTTTTAAATCTATTGATAAGAAACCCCAAATATGAAAAGCTTCAGACGGGGCAAAATACACAAGATATTCTTAAAAAATATTAAACAGTTTCCCAAAATTAATAAAGAAAAGCCAAAAAACTGTATACTCAGCAGTTTCACTGACACAAGGGGGAATATAAAAAAAGACCTGGAAAAATTTTCCCGATTCTGGGGCCCACAAACTGAAAAAACCAAGAACACTGTTCTAAAAAAACCTCATGAAACACCCGCTTTTAATGATACAGCAAACCGTTTAAACGCTTCTTCTCAAACTAGGACCAAATCTGCCAGAAAAAATCCCACGTCCCAATGCCGTGCCGGGGACTCCCTAGTGGGAAATTTTCCCAAATTCCTTCTATTTTGTACCAACTGACCCCCGGAAAGTCAGCGTTTTAAAATGTCACTTAAAATAACCGGGGAATCGTCTCCGTCCCACCATTATTGTAAAAGTGAGCGGCCCATGCCCTTTTGCAGCTATTACATTACTTTTTAACAAGTCACTAGAAAACTAGCATTTTCCCGACATATAAAGACAGAAAGGGTTACCCAATACATAAAGGTGGTGCCCCCTAAGACGTAAAAACTATGGCCAATATCAAATTCCATTCTACCCAAAATTTCAGAACTTGTGCACAGGAGATTATTTTATTTTCTCACAAAACAACTCAACCCCTGCCAATTTGGTTTAAAAAAATAAAAGCCAAATGATGAAATTAAAAAAAATGCTAGACCTCTTTACCAGCTTTGGGAAAAATAAGGAAAACCCGTAGGAATTTTTATTGACCAAAGAAAAGGTTTGACACAGTAGACCACGGATCCTCTCCCAATTGCCCACATGGTAAAGGGGCCCATGGCTTGATATTTTAAATCCTACCTTTTAATAGGTATCATATGTCACCATTAAAACACACCCTCACAATACAGCCACTTGTATAGGAGTTCTGCGGGGAAAAGTGCCCTTGGACCCTGCTTTTCCTCATTTCATAAATGATCTTCCAAACATATCCCAACACCTGAAACCCTTTTCTCTTTGCTGACGACATGATTATGTCTTTCCCACCCAAATCTTCCCCCCTAACCTTTTTAATGAGGGTGCCAAAATTTCAACTTGGAGTTGCATTAACACTGGAAAAAAACCTACTATATTATGTTTGGTAGCAGAGCAGGTGTTGCGAAAATTAACATTAAGATCGACAACACTCTAATTGCCAGAATAATGAGGGCAAATTCCTTGGCTTCTCGAAACAACCAAATTTCAGTACCCTATCCAAACATAACAAAAAAAGTATCCAAAAAACGGGGGGGATCTCTCCAAGATACGTATCGTCCCGCAAACTGCCCTTGTCCACTATATATTCCTTATTACCCATACCTCCCTATGCTATCTGTGCTTGGGGTTCAACTGCAGCAACACCCTTAAGCCAATAATAACCCAACAAAAAGCCGCAGTAAGAATAATCCAAAATCCCTCCCTGGCAACACTCCCCCACTCTTAAAAGATCAAAACTTCCCCTTTTCAGAAATCCACCTTAACTGTGAATCTTTTTTCTACAGGCCCTTAAATTCCAATATTCCCCTTGACCTAAAACACTTTTTGTTAGTTGTGACAGGATCCACAGGATAAACCAGACACAAAATCTCTATAACTTCCAGTGTTCGACAACCTTTAAAAAAAAAAAAATTCAATGATTTCAAAGGCCCAAAAATCGGGAAAACCCCCTCCTGAAAATCTAGAACTGCAGACACATTCTTCACTTTCAAAACAGTTAGAAAAATCTTTCTCCCTGATCCCCAGAAAACTAACTAATGATCCCACCGGGTTGGTTCCAATTTCACCACTCCCCCACTGACTATAAACCAGAAATCTAATCTTAAAAAAATAAACCCAACTAGTCAAAAGTTTGCCTATGAACCCCATTATAGACACCTTGTTTTGGGCCCAAAACCCAAAAGCATTACATTGCTAAACTCACAAATTATGATGTAGTCACTTAGCCTTAAAACCATAATCTGTAAGGATTTAATGTTAAGTTTTAAATTAAAGTCTGCTCAAAAATCCCTAGCCATGCTAGGTGTCCAGTGGCCCCTCTGAAATTAGTTTTTATAACTGTAAACCCACAATCCCCAAAAAACCTGTAAACCCCCCAATTGTAACCTTATAGAAAATAAACTTAAATTGAATGATGATATTATTCAGGTCCCCTGTTCTATCTGGCTGGAATATTGCTGCGCACAAACGCCCCCTTTCGGGCAGGTAAAATTTGTGACCTAGAAAATGTACAGAGCCCTTAATGGCCACATAAATGAAATTTTAAAACACTAAATTACTGGGAATGCTTGAATTTCCCTAAAACCTTTCCCTAAAATGCAGGCAGGGAGATTTTTTTTTATTTTTTTAACCATCCCGTTTCCCACCAAGGCGGGGGGGCCCGAAAAAGAAAATTTCACCATTTTTCCCCTTCTGTTTCCAGAGGGTGTTTTTACATTCAGTTTTAAACTGTAACATTAACACCCTCCTTCAGGGCAGGCCTGTTACTTCCATCTCCAGGATCAAGTCCGGCCTCCCGGTTTCCCTGAATCCCTTTATAAATGTTACGTTGTTAAAACCTAAAACGCCGTAAAAGTATTAAAAACCATTTGTTCCTTTCCCCTCCTATCAAAATGCTCAGCATGCCTGAGGGAAAGCCCAAGCCCCTCGCACACAAACCCCCCTTTTTACCCCTCCTCCAACCCTTTCTAGGAGCCCCTACCCCGCCTTTCCTTCCCACTACGACTGATACATTTGAAGTCATTTGTTTTGCTTATTTCTTACATGTCTGAAACCACTAAAAACCCCTTTCCCTCGCCCTTGGAAAAACATTTTTGGGTTTTAATCCCCCACCCCCTCCAAACTTAGGAGAGATACATGATTATATACACTTGGAAATCCTGGAGGGTTTGTCCCAAAAACTTGACACAAAAATCACCCCCTATGACAGCAAAAGATTTGGGGCAGAAAAGAAATAAGAAATAAGAAAGAAGGAACACTGAAACGGGCCCTACTGCCCCATGCGAGCAGGCCCCTGTCCCCCTGGATTAGACCAAGACCCCCCCGATTAGCCCAATGACCCCCCCATTGATCATCCCATCAAGGATGGGGACTGCACCGACCCAGCAGCAAAGTAGTCAGGTCCAACTCACACCCCCCCACACCCACAGTGATGCAAATCCCCAAAATGAAAAAGGGGTCCCAACTAGATGATAGAGACAAACAAAAGTGTCGGGGCCCAAGCTGTTAAACTGCCTTAAGCATCGTAAGGGAGATTCCCAATGGGCCCCCTGGTCTCTTAAAGAAGGCACTTGACAGGATCTGAACAGTACCTGACCAGCGGGCTGGGGTTTTGTACGTTGGGTTTGTGCACCCAACAGAAAACCCCAGGTGATCAGGCCTGTCCACCCCGGGGCCCTGGTCAAGACCGAGGTTTTGGGGGGCATTCCCCCTTTGAAATCTCCTCCAGGTATGCTGGGAAATTGTTTTACATGATGGTAGGATTGCTGGTGTCTTTTTTTCTGTCTAAAATTTAAAGTACGTCTTTTTACTTCTACTTACACTTAGGTCACACAACATGATGTGTACAAGCTATATATACCCACCCACCCCTCGGGGTTTTTTCTTTTTTTTATGGTTTTGTTCTTGTTTATTTCCTCTTATCTCCTGAGGAAGTGGCCCGAATTCTTCCTTTGAAAGCCATGTGGTATAAGAGGCGCTAAATGCCAGGGCAAGGGGCTAGTAACCCCTTCCTGTATAATTACTAAATTTATAAAGAAAACTTTCTTTTTTCTTTTTGGGCCCCCCTCCTCAGTGGGTATGGTCAGTGCACTGAAGAAGATAATAAAATAAAAAAATTTAAATTTGTCTAATAAAATTAAAAAAAAAAAAAATAATTACATAGCTACAAGTTAATAGCCCCAGATAAAAATGTTTTTAAAATTGAGGAGATTAAAATACCTGTAATTTCTGCTGATGGTGGGGAAAGTTTGAAGTTTTGTGTTGGGGTGTTGTTTCCCCGAGAAGCAGAGCTTCTTCACAGGGGTATTCCAAGCCCATTTTTGCTTTGGTTCCTAATAAACCAAGCTATGTTAAAATCCCTTCTAAGAACTACAGTACATTCAGTAAGAGCTGGTAAATATACAGAACCCAAGAAATGAAAAAGCTATGCCCTAGTTTTCCCAATCTATGAAAAGTTGTTTGTGAAAAGAACCTCCTTTGTATAAATAGTAAAAAGATTTTTATTGATGTGTGTGTGGTCTGAGGGGGATCAAATTGAACCCAAAATTTGTTTTTAAATATTATTTTCATGGCCCTCATTCTTAACCCAAAAAATGCCCAAACGTAGACTACGTTTCCCTCGGTAGCGACTGAATGTATATCTATGTTTTTTACTTTCTTTTTTATGGAGAAAAATCAAGGTCGGAGCACTACCCCCGAAAATAGATCTAATTTGGACGTTAGGGGTTTAAAGTTGGATGTCACAGCTCGGATATTTTGAGCTGAATTTTTATATACAGTACATGAAAAAAATTTAAAAAACCATTTTTTCATACATTTCTGCCCTTCCATGCATAATTCTTTATAAAATGACTTTTTCAGTGGTACCCAAGTTATAAACTTAATTCATTCCAGAAGGTGTTAAATGCCGATACCGAATGAATTTGTTCCCAAAAGGAAAAACGAAAATTAGATTGCCCATTTCAGACCCCCAAAATACACTTCCCCAAAGCCTTAAAAAATCACTTACAAAATTGTTTGGTTGGGGCTGTTTAAAACTCGAGGTCCCATGTACAATCATACCTACATTTCTGCCTTCAATGTATGTTTCACATACAGTAACTAATGGATTTTTTTATACTGTCATTTATCAGTGATAAGATGGAAAAATAAAAAACTTACCTGGAGAGAAACTCTGGTCAAAAACTTTTATAAACAGAAGTGTGTTATGTCATCAAAAACTCCCAAAACTTGTTCCTAAAAGAACTCAAGTTAAGCAGGTTAGCTGCTGGAACCTTCGCAAGGCTACGGGGAAGGCATTTAAAGGGAAGTTTTAAAAAAACCTAAAGATGTAACATACTAAAAATTAGTAAAATTTTAAAAAAAATTTAAATTTTTAAAAATTTTAAAATTTCTAATTACAGTGTTATACCATGGAATAAAAGGATTAACTAAAATATTGGAATTCTCTCTAAAATTGAATGAAAATTTTAAACTATTTAAAAAGTGTGGCTTTAAATTTTATGATGCTTACATCAAAACCACCCCTGTAGACCATTTTAAACTACTCCTCCCTTTTCAAATGTTTCGGCAACAACTAAAAAAAATGAAAAATAAGAAAAAACTACACTCTTTTTTATTTTTTTAAAATCAGGAAAAAAAAAGTTGTTTCCCAGTTTAGAAGTGTCAGAACTAACTTTTTTTTTCATTTGTTTATCTTAAAATACAACTAATTTCATACAGGAAATTTTCGGAAATGTTTCCCCAAATTGAAAGGGGGTTTAGTGTGAAGGTTTTTTTTCATTTGTAAAACATATCTGTTGAGACATTTTTTACATTATTTCCGAAACAGAAAAGAAAAAAAAAAATTAATTGCAAATAAAGTTACGAGAAAGTTCAATTAAATATACCTCACATATATCTAATTTAAACTTACAGCAGGGGCCGCTTTTTGGCGTTTCCTTTACGGCATTCCCCTAAAACGGTCATTTCAAATTATGACCAAAACTCGCTTTTCGGGTCCCCCCCCCTGACTTTCAATATGGTCACCGCGCCCCACCTTGTTTTTTACATTCATCGTGAGCTCAGTAAGCCTAAGCTCTCCCTTTTTTTGGAACTCCAAAATTTCAAAAGTTTTTAAAAGTTTTTCATATTTTATATTACTTGATAATTAACTTATGTATACCTGTACTTAAAAAAACTTACATACTTGCTGGCATGAGGTACACATTAAAATCGTAAGGTGTCTTATGTCTCCAGACGTTATTAGTTTTGTAATTTAATAATCATCAAGTCTCATTTTTAAAAGTCGTTTTTACGTTAAATTTTCACATTTTCATTAAACCATCATGATATTTTTTCAAATTATATAAAAAACACGATCATAACATAAAAAGTAAAAATACACCCCCCCAATGAATAAAAAAACATAAAAATGAAAAGTGGTAGCAGACGACTTGCCAAATGACGCCATATTAGAATTTCAATAATAATCACCGAAATTAAAATTAAATGTTGTAATTATGTTAAAATTTCCATTTTATTAATCCATCCATGATTTTTTTTTCAAAATTTTAATAAAAAAACCCATACATAACATAAAAAGATGTAAATCACCCTACAATAGATAAAAAAAACATAAAAAATGAGTTGGAGCCAGTAATTGTACAAGTGATGCCAAAAATAACATTTTTCTAATCTAACTAAGGGAAATGTGTTACTGGGGGTAACTGTGAAAAATTATTCCTTTGTATGTATGTAAGTAAGTTTTTTCGGTTACACAAAATACGTTTAAAAGATTACATCCTAACAAATATGTGTAGAGAACCCAGGATAACCCAAAAAAGTCAAGTGCTTATTTCCCTTGCCTTCCTCAGGCATCATTTCTTTCAAAATGAGTTACATGAGAATGGGGGTGTTCTTCTTTATTTATTTACCGTATCATGTAGAGACAAAATGTACCAAAGTAAATTGTACACAAAACCGACGTGTACACTTCGTTTACAAAACTTAAATTGCCTGGTTTGTTTACATAACTCTGGCCTGTCTCTCTCTGCACTCATTCTTTCTCTCTCTCATTTATTGTTTTATCTCTTTACTTACTCCTGACCCTACATTAAGACTACAAATTATTTTAAGGTAAGTAATGAGTGAACTTATTTTTTTATCGCTCGGTGTTAAATGTAATAGAATATATGTGTAGGTGGGTTGGCCCGGTTGGTAGCCCGGTGACTACATAATACACACTTGATTTTTTTACAAAAAATACACTCATCTCCCACCCTATTTTTTAAGGTAAGTAAAGAGTGAACTGTATTACATTTTTTCGCTCTGGGATGCTTTAAAAATCTAGAATTGTTTTGTGTGGGTGGGGTGGCTGGGGTGGTAGCGCCTACTCCATACTTCCACATTGATTTTTACAAAAAATACTACTTGTTCAAACCCCAGATTAAGACTTAAATATTTTAAGGTAAGTAATGAGTGCATATTGTGTATTGTACTTTTTTATTGTTTTTGTGCCCGGTTTTTATTGTAATTAAATTTTTTTAGGTAATTGTTATCTGTGTTTGTAGCATTTGTAAGTGGAAAAAAAGGGTGTTCCACTTTACGGCGGTTTCCGCTTTTATGGGGTAGCCTGGAACCCAACCAGCCGTATAAATTTGGGGGCCCCCCTGTAAAAAATTAGCATGTTATTATTATTATTGCTCAAATGTGGGTGTGATGGCAACTTCCTTGTTTCCACTTGTCCATTCTTGGTCTCAAAAGTGACCCTTCCTTTTAGCTGGGCCGCCCCCAACCTTTTTGGGATCGGAGGAGTTTACAAAGAATTACTCTCAGGGGTGGAGAATTTTCAGAAAAAAATTTTTTTTTTTTCATGCTGGTTTTAGAAAATTTTTCCGAAAGGTAATCACACCAAAAAGATAAAATTTTTTTTAAAAAATTACAGAATTTGCTCTTGGAAAAATGCCCTTTTGGAATTTTTTTTGAATCGTATTTTCACCAACTTTGGCCCATTTTGGCCAATTCCTTTTTTTTCAGCCACCAAATGCCTGCCATGCTGGCGTTCTAGTGGTCATCGAATTATTATTTAACTACTGTAAAACCACACAAAAACCAATTTTGTAAAATTTACATTGTAATCTTTATAGGAATAAAATTTGAATTTGTTTGAATTTAATCGCAAGTAAAAAGGAACCCCCAGTTTCCTATTTCAATACCCAAAAGTGATCGAAATCTCACTTAATATTCCCTTACCTCAC
Organism: Cherax quadricarinatus; assembly: GCF_026875155.1. Lineage (NCBI taxonomy): Eukaryota > Metazoa > Arthropoda > Malacostraca > Decapoda > Parastacidae > Cherax > Cherax quadricarinatus. Next base: position 66,425,808 of record NC_069411.1, on the reverse strand, counting down.
CTATGATATTTTATTGGTTATCTACCACAACTAATCACCATTAATAAAACCCCAAAAAAAAGCTGCGGGAGGTGGTCATGAAAATCTGCACAAGACAACACACCCCACCTTTAAAAGGGTTAAACTTTCTTATTTACAAAATTTTACACACTTTTATTGTGCCAATACTACAGAACATTAACCCCTTTTAGGGTCCATCCCATGTTCATGGCTTTTAAGCCATGTCAAAGTGTAGACCTCAGCTTTAGCCAGCTCACTCAGATAAGTTGTAAGTGGAAATTTGGGACTAGTATGGAGAATACATTATGTGGTAAGGTTGCCCCATAAACAAATATTGCAGCACACAGTGCTTTTAAAAAAATGGGGACCAAATTTTTGGATTAAAACAGCAAATTTGTGGTGTTCTTTGTATGGTTTTACGTTGTTTTCCCCAAATTTTTTGGTTTATGTGATAGAATGGAAGATACGTTACAGAATTGAGATGATTTTGATTCGTTTTTTTACGAAAAGGCTTGAAACTGAGCTCAAAGTAGAGAAATGTTAAATTTTTTTTCCCAAGTTCATTCAAAAGTAAACAAATGACATGCCCCATCTAATATGGTGGGTGTAAATCGTTTACAAAAAGTGCTGTATTATTTATACAATTATTTAATATTGCATAACAGTAAATCTTCTATTTTTTGGTGGGAATAAAAATTTATTACATTTAAAAAAAAAATAAAAAAGGAATTATCTGTAAAGCCGAAAACTAACTTGAACAGAGGAAAAAGTTAAATTTTGTGCCCGGAATGCCTGTAAAAGTTTATTCTGGCCCTATTTTGAAATTGGAATATTTTGAATTTTTGTTAAATTAGCCAAATTTCCAATCTCCAATCACTTTTTTTTGGGGTGTTAAACAGTTGACTGGGGGTTTCTTTGCTCAATCGATAAATAGAAGTAATACTGCGAAAAAACTAAGAATTTGGGCCCAGGGAATAATGTAAATTGGCCCAAAAGGGGGTCAAAGTTGGAAAATAAATAGTTATCAAAAATGCGAAAATTGGGTTTTAGGCTTTAAATTTTGTTAAAATTTTCCCTCAAATTTTTATTTTTGTTTTATTCCCTCAGAAAAAGATTCTTACAATTTTATAAAAAAATAACAAAATTTTCTTTTTAAAAAATTTTTGGACTCTGCTGCACTCGATTTGGCCTCTGGACCCCAAAGGATAAATCCAAATAAACCCCCTGCTCAAACTTCTCGTAGACACCCACAACAGGAAAAGGGTATAACTGAAGGACAAACACTTTTTGGAAAATCCCTCGTGACCATCTCACACATGCAAAAATGCAAAAGACATAACGGGCCCGAAAATCGGAAGCTTTTCCTGAAACCGAAAAAGGGCCCCCGACACAAATCAGTTTAGGACAACTTAAAAAAACATCTTCTTCTCAATAATAATATACCCACTCTATGCTAATTCTAACCAAAAATTTAAGCAACTCCCCAAATATTTTTTATTTCCATATTATTAACCTTTCAGAGTCATCACATAGATCTTGGCTTTTAAACCGGGTCCAAGCTGTAGTCTATGCCAAAATTCTGCGGCTTCAAATTTAGAGCGAGAAGGGGCAGGCTATATCTAAGAGATTGGTCTGTGTGGGGGGTGTGCACAGTAACAAAAAATCGGGGGGGCACCCACATTGCATTTGGAAAAAGCCATCTCAGTACGCTTTGTTTACCATGCTTCGGGAAAAAAAAGCTTTACTCCGGGAATTTGGATTCCCTCTTCCCAAGTGATAGTTTTTTAACCCTGATGGAAGTGGATCTGCGAGGAATTCTATATTTTTGATAAATTATGACTGAAAGCAATGCTCAGGATATCGAAAAAAGTGCCAAAAAACCTGAGACCCCAACCTTCAAACCCCTGGTGCTGGTGCCTCTCAGTCACGTTCAGTTTTTCCCCCATCGCAAGAGAAAACAATATTTTCGGGGGCCAGGCCCCAGATTTTAGTAATGGTGATGACGTGGTGGGGCTTTTTTTTATTGCTCTTGATGACCAATGAGTAGTGATGTGGGAATCATATTCACCCGTGAAGGATCAGTTTATACGTGCCACATGCGCTGGGGGGAAGTGTACCCTATGCAATTTCAAGGGGACGGAGTTCTCCCATGGCCCCATGGAACAAGCAGTGGAAAATGATGATTTTGTGGCTAAATTGGTATGGGGTAGCCAAAAGGCTCAGAGGAGGTGGTGTGGTGGAGGTATCACGGGCACGCAGCATGCGGCACCAGCCCAGGCTGGGACCAGGCCATGATCATCAGGAGCAGGACAAAGCGCATTTCATTCCCCCACCACACCACAACCGCTAAAACACAACCCCCACTACAAAACCCAACCCGCTTATGATGTCCGTACCTACCAGCAAACCATCTGGTTGGCAGCAAAATCCCATTTTGTTTCCCAAAACCATCAGTTTGAGACACTCAAAGTGGGAAATTTTCCCTCTTGTTCCCTTGGAAAACACTTCAAAAGAACGAAATTCTTTGAATATTTTTGACCCAACCCCTTTTGGAAAATATTGTCAGGGAAAGTAACAATTTTTGAGTACACCATGGTGAATACAATATTATCACCAGAGTCAAGACTACACGATGGAAGGAGCAACTGTGGGGAAAGTATTTATTTTTCAACAATAAAGCTTAGCCTATTTCTATAAGTAAAATAAAATCAGAAGGTCCAAGATCAACTAATTTCTATCCCGGCCCTTCAGTGAAAAAAAACCCCGATTTATCTTACTGTTATGTATGTTTCACTTCCTGACCCCAAAACTAGGCCTGACAGAAATGACGGTTATCATGATTAGAAATGTTTTTTTGTATCTGAAACAAAAGTTTAGCAGTTTTTATCCCTTCAAGAAATTTTAATTGAAAGTCTTTGACTTTTCTCAAAGGTAGAAAGTCGTTCAAACAGTTATTTCCTACCAAAAGGAAAAATTTGGTATAAAAAGTTTGTACTCTGTGACTGCCCCAGTGGCCTGGGATTGGACATAATTGTATAAGGGGAAATTAAACACTAAAGATACCGGATGTTATTGAGTATCTAGGTGAATAGTGGGGAAAAAAATGATGGGGCCCCTATTTGGTAAGGGGCCACTTTATACTGTAACTGGTACACAAGCCCCCTTTTCACTGATTTTTTTGAAGGAAATAAACAAAGTGATGGCCAATGCATTCAATCATAAAAAAAATGCCCCGGTTTAACGCAGGACTTGTAGTGGTGAGGGGCAGGTGTTTGCTGCCAATGACACCATGGCATTACAGTGGCAAGAAAAAACGAGAGTCACATGTTGACATCCCCCCACCATAACGAAATGAAAAACATGGGAAGGTGGTTTTAGTGACGAATGAATGTATTCTAAAACCAGCACAGTGTTAACTAAAATAAAACATGCATTTTCGTTGACGAATGGACATCAGATTTGGGTTTGCCGATTGTGTTGTAAGAGTTACAAGTGGAACTGAAACTTTTCTTCACTCTCATGAATTTTTAATGCATAAATAGTACCAAAAGAAGACGGGAACAGCCATCTATGGGGAACTTTGTTTATAATTGCCTCAGCAAAATAATAACAAGTACCCGTCACAACACCTGCTATACAGAAAATTCATGAACTGATCATGATTACCCAATTGTTTGAAGTGGGAAAAATGGTTGCTTCATAATACGCTTCCTTCAATTAAGAAGAAAAGGGGTCAGAAGAGATGTGTTTTCTCACAAAAAAACGACAGCCCCAAAAATGCAGAATTCAGTTTGTTGTGAAGAATGTAAACCCATGTGCTGACACCTTGTTTCAAAGACTTCCAAAAACCCGCAGCAGTTTATGAACATGCCAGTGACTGTAATTGTAAATATATATTAGAACATTAGGGTAAAATTTTTTTCATGTTTTTTTGTTGTAAAAAGCTTTGTAAGCAATATAATGATGAAAAAAATTTTGCACTATTGGTTAATAAAGAGTGTACTTAATAATAAAAAAAAATTATACTGGTTATAGGTGTAGGGGGTAGACAGCAACCCCCCAGGGAGGTACTACTTCCTGCCCCGTGAGTGTAAAAATGAAAATCTGTAATTGTTTTAAACAATGTAGGATTGGGGCGTTTTTTTTTCTGTCCCACACATGCAAGATTTCGGTGATCTTGCTATTTATTACCTTAGGTCACCCCTACACATACTGTCAAGTATACAGTGGAACCTCAAATTTTGAACGTTCCCGGGGCAGTTTTTAAATTCGAAAAGTCTGAAAATTTGAAGCAATATTTCCCCTAGAAAAAATGGAAAATCAATTAAACCGTTCCCGGAACCCAAAAATATTCAAAAAAAAACAATTTTATAGAGTTAATTACGTTTTACATACAACAACAAATGCTATAATCTTTATGTATAGTAATATAAAAATAACATTTTTACTTACCTTTTTTGAAGATTGGTTGGCATCTGGAGTGGGAGGAGGAGAGAGGGAGTTGAGGTTATTGTTAGGAAGGGGAATCCCCCTCCATGAGGATTTGGGATAAACTCCTCTCTGGGGTTTCTTCCATTCTCTGTATTTTAAGGGGGGGTTTTGGGGATTGGCAGTTTGGAGGGGGATTTTGTGTTCTTTATGTAATGCTTCAAAATGTTGTATTTGGCACCCCTGCAAAAGCAGTGATAAAAGTGTGCATGTGGTGAAAAGGTTGAAGATGATGAAAATATTTTCTTTTTGGGGATTTTTTCTTTTTTTGGGGCACCCTGCCTCGGGGGGAGACGACCGACTTGTTGAAATTTTTTTTTATATATATTATATATATTATATATTAAAATATATATATATTTAATTATTATTATATATATATATATATTATATATATTTTATTTTTTTTTTTTTTTTTTTTCAACAAGTGGCCCTCTCCCCGAGGGGGGGTCCCAAAAAAAAAAAAAAAAAATCCCCAAAAAAAAAAATACTTTTTATCTTCAACACTTTCACCCACTCGACATTTACTGTTTTTGCAGGGTGCCAGAATACAACAGTCTAAAGCTAACTATAAAAATACACAAAAAAATCCCTCCCCAAAATGCCAATATCCCAAAAACCCCCCTTAAGCCCCCTAGGACCCGCTTTAGAGGGCATTGGACCCCCGTCTCACAAATAACTGTCTCAGTCCCCTGTTTCTGTTTCACAAAATAACTTCCCCAGTCGTTTGATTCTGTCTCACAAAATAAAAATGTCACAATCGCTGTTTTTCTCCAAAATACTCCCAGTCGTCTGTTTCTGTCTCACAAAAAAAATTTCCCCAGTCGTCTGTTTCTGTCTCGCAAAATAACTGCCACAATCGTCTGTTTGTTCAAAAAAATAACTCCACAGTCGTCTGTTTCTTCTCCAAAATAACGTCCACAGTCGTCTGTTTTTGTTAAAAAAATGTCCCCAATCGCTGTTTGTCTCACAAAATAGCCCACAGTTGTTGTGTTCACAAAATAACTCCACAGTTGTTGTTTTGTTACAAAATAACTGTCCACAATTTTCTGTCTCACAAAATAATCCAAGTTGTTGTTCTGTCTACAAAAATAACTCCCCAAACATTGTTTTTTCTCACAAAAAAACTGTCCCAGTTGTCTGTTTTGTCTCACAAAATAACTGCCCACAATCGCTGTTTGTCCACAAAAATCTCCACAGTCGTCTGTTTCTGTCTCACAAAAAACTTCCACGTCGTCTGTTTCTGTCTCAAAAAATAACTGCCCAGCCCCTCTGTAATCCTGGCAATATCAAAAGTTCCCCCAAATCTCATACTTCTGTATTATTTCCTTCTTCAATCTATGGTGTTTTCACTTTCTTACCACGGGGTCCCGTAGCAAGTTTCTTTGGCCCAGGCGCTTTTTACAGCACCAAAAGCCTAAACAAAATTTAAAATAATCGAAAATGTGTGAATAAGGCGCGGGTTGTGTTAAATCAACATAACAAAGCTAGATTCCGGTGCCTGTGCGGGACGAGACAGAACGGGGCCAGCGGACAGGTCCATACCCGGCGGCCCAAAAATAGGGGCATGTTCGATAATAGGGCACGTTTGCCCGAAAAAAATGGTTTATTTTCAAAACGTTCAATAGTGATCGTTGAATTTTGGGGTTTCCCCAGTAATACAACCCCTTGGGTTTTTTCTTCTATTTTCTTTCTGTTTTTGGTTCTTGTTTTTTTCCTTTATCTCCAGGGGGAAAGTGGAACGAATTCTTCCCCGTAACTAGCTGTTGCAAGAGGCGACTAAAATGCTGGGAGCAAGGGGTAGTAACCCCTTTCCTGTATATATTAAAAATTTAAAAGGAGAACATTTGTTTTTCCTTTAGGGCCACTCCACCTCAGGGGGTTTAGGCTGGTGCTTGAAAGAAAGAAATATTATTTTGGGTTTCTCACAGGCAAAAAAAATTACTGGAAAAAAATTAAAAAGAAAAAAAAAATTTAAACAAAAAAACGTAAAAAAAAAAATGCGACTTTAGGGAAGTCGCGTGTTGCCTACACCCGGCCAGAGGGTCAATTTCACCCCTCTATATCTTGGTGTAGTTGGAAATTTTTTGTTTTTGTTTTATTAGCAGAAAAATACTCTCTTAATTTTTAAAAGAATTTTTTTTTTTTTTTTAAAAAATTCGGGCCCCAGGCTGATACTCTAGGCCCTAAAAGGGTTAACATTTTTTTGTATATCTTAAATGTTTATACAGTAGTGTTGAATAGTAATAAACAGAATAGGGGAAATTGCTCTAATATACATTTTTAGGTATGCTACTGGTCAGAGAGTGTTGAAAGTCTGAGTCGTCAGAAAATGAGTACGTGTTAAGTGAAAAGGGTGTATTAGGTTAAGTTCCCCTAAATGTTTGGCATGATAGTTGCTTTTTTTTCCCAAAAAAAATTATAAAAATTTTCACACCTTGAACCTCTGCAAGAAATAAACTTTTTTTTTTTTAATTTTTGCCAATTTGCACAAAAATTTAAAAAAATTTTCAATTTAAAAATGGGTCCGAATAAAAATTTTGGAAATAAAAACATATCCCCTGTTCATTAGTTACATCCCCAAGCCTTCCTTATTACAATTCTTGCATAAACAAACTTTCTGCTTTGAGGGCAATATCAAACTGCTTTCAGTCCCGAAACCAAACAAAAAACATCCTAATTCTGTAATGCATTTTCCATTCTATCAAAAGGCCAAAGAAACGAGAAAATGACACAAAAACCCCTTGAAAAAACACCGCAAATTTAGTTTTAACCCAAAAAAAGGTTGCATTTTTTCCCCCCTTATGATGGCATGCTGCAAGATTTTGTTTTTATATGGTGCACACTTTCTTCAAGACCCTTCTCTCTACCTAGGCCCAAAAATTTTGCTAAAGGGTTTTGGTAGGAGCTCTGGCGTATTACTATGGCACCAAGACAGAGCTCAAAGCCGTAGTATATGGCACCCACCTGAAAGGTTTAAACAGGTCCTGTGCCACTAAACCTGCCATTCTTAAGCCCCAAGAGTAGACCTTCCCTGTTAGCTGGTCCACCACAACCTTGATGTATGGGGGTTTAAATGAGTCCATTTGCCACTCTGTCTTCACCCCGTTAAGTTAAGACACTGTAACGCTTCCCCGTAAAACGAATTTTAAAATGATACAAAATATGATGGGGATGATTAATAAAAAATTTTGTCATAAAAAAAACACAAGGGAAAAATATACCTTATTCATGTTGATCTTCATATCACTCTCATAATCAATCAAAAATGCCATCAACTCTATGTAGGTTATCATACTCACTCTAAATACCATTCTGTTTGTTACCCTTATAATCTTTAAACCATGAATCATATGATGTTTCCCCTTGGGTATTTCTTAAATTTTATTTTTCCCACATAACTAATTTTTTTAAACACGGGGCATCTCCCCCCCAAAGGGCGGGGGTGCCCCAAAAAAAAAAACTCTTTCACTTTTTTTCACAAAAATCACTGTCTTTGCAGAGGTGCCAGATAAACAGTTTAGATGACACTCTAAACAACCAATATCCCAAACCCCTCCTTTAAATGCAGGCACTGTATTCCCACCTCCGGGGATAAAAAGTCTGGCTAACTGGTTTCCCTGAAACCTTAAAAAAAATTACCCCTAAACTCCCAAAAGCTCATCAGGTCCCAAAAAAAATTTGTTCCTCATCCTATTGCTGTATTGGGGGTGGCCAGGGGCAAAGGCTTGACTTGCTTTCCTGTGTTTGTAATAGTGAGCCCAGTTTAAGGGCGATTTACCCATAATGCCTTGCAACCTCAGGCAGCCCGGGTTTTTTCAGGGGTACAAGATAGCTAGACCCAAAAAACACAGCTGATGCCCAAAATGGCAGTGGATGGCAAATTTGGGCCTAGAAAAATTATGAATAGGTCATTGGACATAGATTACTTTTTACTATCACTGACACAGTTTTAAAAATTAAATTTAATGATAACCTACCCTATCAAGCCTTCCTCCCAAAAATCAAAGGGGAAACTAAAAACAGTCTTTGCTAGCTTGATCTGATTTTTCTGAAAAACACCTTCCATGTCCAATTTTCTCCACACATCAGGGGCAACAGTGAAAAAGGTATATAAACACCACACTGTAATTCCTTTTTTTTCTCTTCGTTTGTCTTTATAAACTTTTCCACAGATTGTGACCTATAAAAGGTTTATAAACATTTTCCACACAGAGTTGCAGATAACAAAAAATTAAAAAACTTTTTTTAAATTGGGTAGAAAAAATTTGATGGTTAGAAGGGATGCTGAAATTATACAACCTTTGGTAACTATAAAAACTTTATGCAGACTATTTGAAGATGAGACAAAATAAGCTGAGATCTGCTCCTGTGGCAGCAAATGATGAGGAAAATAGATCATCAATAAGTTTATTATCTTTAAAGATTTCTGGTCAAATTTATTGCATCTCTTTCATCCCTAAAAATATACTAAACTCCCAGTCATCAAAACCTTTAAAAATTTTTTTTGATTCTTCAAAAACATTAGAGAAATTTTATCATTCTCTGCAACAAGCCAAGTTTGTCCCTCAGCTTTGGAAGCAAATCCATATTGTATTTAGTTTTTCTAAATATGAAGAAATTTTTGGAGACCCAAAAATTTCCCCACAACAGCTTTGTATATTTTTTCAAGGTGCATGTATAGGACCTACAGTCCCCTTTAAACCCTTCTTAAAAAACCCCCCAAAAACCTTAATAAAAACCCTAATTAGCTAAATTTGAAGGTTTAGGTCTTAGGAATCATTTGGGAGGTTGAATCTTATTAAATGATAATATAAGAATTTTTAAGTAACATTAATACTTTTTTAATAAAAAATCTAAAAAATAGATTCTGTCATTGTAAAACAAGAATCAAATGGGAATTGCTTTTTCTTTTTGGTTTTATGGGCAAGTAGGTCGGCCCTGGTGAAAACTGCTGGACCCCCCTCAGTTTACAAATATGTAGTCAGTAAGGAAATAACTAAACAGGGGAAAATAATTTTCTCTATGCCAGAAAACCCCCTTTTTTGGGAAACTCATTTTGGTATTTACCCAGGGAACCTAATAACCAATGAACACTAGTGTGGGTTTAATGCAGGAAAAGAACTTTTGAGTTTAATTTGCAGAGCCATGCCCCCTTCCCGGGTAGGTTAGATAAAGATTTTTTAATGATTTTGAACTGTGAAATAAATCCGAAGTGTAATCCCGAGTCATACATTGCTGCTAGTTTGGGGAGACCCAAGAATCTGGGGAGCCTAGTCCTTATGCCCCGGTTATAAACATATTAAATTTTCAGAGGTTTTTGTTGGAAACAAAAAAATGTTATCAAAGGAGGAAAGAAGGGAATGTATGAGAGATAGTGGTACCAACACTTTATATGGGGGTGAAGGAAGTTGTAAATATGCAGCAAGAATGAGGCTGGAGGCAGGGAAATGTCATGTCTAAGAGCAAATGTGTGGGTAAGTGTTTTGCAGGAATTCGTTTTGTGTGGAAAATTTGGAGGAGGTGTGGAGTTACTAAAAGTACAGTGGCACCTGACTTTTGAGGGGCCACAATTTCAAAATTTTTTGGGGTTACAAGTAACGCTCAGTAGGGTTTTTTTTTCTTTGGGGTTTGGAAACCAAAAAATTGGGGTTATTTAAACGAGCTTCAGATATGCTTCAGATATAATAATAAAAAATAATAAACATCTGGGGTGCTTTTTAAAAGTCATATGTATTTCATTTTTGGTACAAAGAGGAAGAAGAAAAAAACAAAAAAATGGAAAAAAGTATAAAAAAAGTTCACCCGTAGAAAGGGGTTAGTGGGTGTTAAACTGTATGTTTTTCATTTTCAGTTTTCTCCCCATGGGCCCGCTTAAAATTAAAAAAATAATTTTTTCAGTAAAATGTATGTCGGGTGGCCCAAAAATTTAAAAAATCACTATGGAATGCTTTGAATATTATATTTAAAAAACAAAATGACAACAAAGCACTTCGAGTGATTAAATTTTATTTCCCCTATTTTTATTATTATTATTTTAAATTTTTTTATCCCATGGGCAAACACTGCTCACTGATTCAGTGGGGCTGACGCCCTTACAATATTTAATCCTTTTCCTTTTGGGGGTCATGTAAGCCAAAAAATTTTTGTTAGCCCAATTAATTTTCCCCTTTAAAAAATAATGGGAAAACAAATTAACCGTTTTCCCGACACCCCAAAGTATGGAAAAAAAAAATTTTTTTCCAAAATGGGAAAAATTAATTTTAATTTCAACCAATTTTAAAAAGACATGCAAATTACTTTCTTACTAAGAATAGAAAATGGGGCACTTTCCTTTATGAAGATTGGTTGATTTATTGGGGGGGGGAGGGGGGGGGAAAGGGGGGGAGTGTGGAAATTTTTGTTTAGAAGGGGGAAACCCCTCATTAGGACTTGGGGTAGCAAGCCCTTTTTTTGGGGTTATTTCCCCTTTTTTTAAATGCCACCAGGACCAGCTTGAAGCCCCCACTGGACCTCTGTCACACAAAAAAATTGTAAATAGAGCTCTTACCTCCCTTTCCCTTTTAAAAGATTTCCCTAAAAGGGCCATAACATTGTATTACAGGTTGGCAACACAGTTCAGTGCTGTGTCAGGGGTTTTATCCTAAAAGGGTTTTTGTTTTTACCCCTTTTCACACATTTTCCCCTTTAATCCTTTTTTAATTCCTACTTAAATTTTGCCCTTTTTTACCAAGGGATGGCACAACTTTCTTGGGGGCCATGGTGGTTTTTTTTGCAGTTTCAAGTACTAAAAAATGGGGAATGTGAAATGTCGGGTGTTGTTGATGCGAGCATTGGTGGCTTTAAACACTGGCCTGAGGCCCCACGTGAAAGTTCCCGGACGAAACACGAAAGGGGATTTTTTACTGAGATGCAAAATTTTTGCATTCAAATGCTTCGTATGACGGATTTACCATAACGTGATGCGTTCGTAAGGCGGGGGTCCACTGTATAATCATTTCTTAATTAAGCTTCCACAAGAGACACCGGAATTAAACACACAGCGAACACCCCAGCTAACCCCTACTGTAAAACTTCTTTTGTACTTCTCCTTTTCTTTGTTCTTCTTCCTCTTTGTACAATAAATATTCACCTCACACCCTACATTAAACCTACAAATATTTTAAGTTAAGTATTGAGTGTACTGTATAGCATTGTATTGCTAAAATAAATATACTAAACCTCTCACCTTACATTAGGTCTAAAAATTTTTAGGTAAGTAAGAGTGTAATGATGTGTTTTTATTTTTTGATTTTTTTTTCTGTAATAGGTAAGAGTTATGCAAATTAAAAAAAAAAAAGTTTAATTTGGGGTTTGCTTTTTTTTATTTTTTTTTTTTTTTTAATCATTTGACTTTTTATATTCATGGTAGTAATTTTCCTGAATATGTCTTTAAAGGGAAAAACCCATGTTAGATAAAAAAAGAACTTATGGGAAAAATAGGGTTTTAAATTTCCAAAGGTGCCCCAAAAAGTAAAACAATTTTTTTTTTAGACAAAATGTTTACAAAATAAAGGGAATATGTAATTGTAGTTCACTATCATGATATTTTTTTTATGTTAAGTTAAAAAAGTCAACAAAAATATAGTTTTTTCCCTTAAATTGTGGTTTGCTGGTGAATGACCTAAAAAAACACATTTCTTCTTGATATCCTCATGTCCTAAATGTGTAAAAAAACTATGCACATAAAGGGCCCCAAATATGGGAAATTTATTCCCGAAGTATTTAAGTAACCCGCTCTAAAAAACAATTTTAAAACTCTTTCAAAAGCCCCTTTTCACCCTGACTAAAAGCTAATATCGTACACACATACTCACTTTTTGTACTTTCCCCCATATAATTTGAACAATCACTTTTAAACCTTTTTCCATTGTTGACAGGAATATATTGAATCATTTTTTCACAAAAAGCATTTTAGATAGTGAAAATATTTTTTTGTTTTCACGAATTTGATTCACTTATAATAAAATCTACTTACAAATGATATAAAACCTTTGTTTAAGTAGTCTGTAAGCCAATAAGTTAAAAATTGGTCCCTAAAGCCCCGGCAAAATGGGCTCTTTTGCTTTCAACCCACTATTTTAAAACTTTCAATGTCTGTTTGCAAAGACATAAAAAAAATAAAAATATAAAAATAAAAATTATGAAGATACGGTGCAAGGCTTGGGCCTTACTGGCGGGTGATGGTTGCTGGCGGGCGCAGAAGTGGTGGTAGAGGTTTTGTTACTAAATCGATGTTATATTTGGGTGTGCATAATTTTGTAATGGGTCTCTGGCTTTTTACCCGAGTAATTATCAGCTAATTATAAAGGGTCATCAGCTGGTCTAGACCCCATTTAAAGCATGCTTCTGGTTTGTCAGGATCCTCTTAGTGAAAAAGTGCTATTTTAGCGCAACATGGAACTGCTGCATGTTAAATGTTTTTCTTCAGGTTTTTCTTCACTTTTCTGTTTTAAAGGTCCCCTTACAGTGCATCAAGCTTGCCCCCATTTCCTCTGGAAACCTGTCTTCATCATCTTCTAAGAGTTATTCACTTTTTTCTTTTCATATCTTCAAAAACCCTCACCTGGTACTCTCCTTTCCGCTGAACTTTTCCCGAACCCGACTTTAAACCCCCTTTTAGGGTCCGTCCCCCAGTTACGGTGGTCGGTTTATTCCCCAAAATGTAATCTATGCCAAAAAATTTAGCGCCGTCAAATTTTTTGCGCGAAAGCGCTCTAGGCCTAAAATGAGAGAATGGGTCTGCGCCCTGGGTGTGCGCCGTAAAAAAAAAATCTGGCGCCTGCATCTTGTGGAACCCGGGTCGTCACCCTTGTTTACCATGTCTGTCGCAAGTCGCTCTACTCCCGGAAAATTTGGGGCCTCCTTTCCGGGATAGTTCTGAAATGTGGGAATTGGGAAAAGAAGAGAATTTTACGGCTTTGATAAGTTAGTGACCGAAAATAAAAGACCCCGGTATCGATAATAGGCAAAAACCCCGACGATCCTCGGGCCTTCTACCCCCTGGGTGGGGACTCGTGACTACGGTCGGGTGTTCCCAAAGTAAGAGAAAACTAATATTTTTTCCCATGGCTGGCCTTGACTTCAGTAATGCATGATTCTGACGGGATTGGATTTTATTGCGCCGACGATCTTTCGAGTATGATAGTGAGGAAACATTTCACCAGTGAAGCGTCGGATATTCGCCACGCAGCGTGGGTTGTACCCTATGCTGTGCCCAGGGGACGGGTTCATCCCGGAGTAATCAGGATACATCCCGGGGCCCTACACCCTTTTTAGGTATTGATAGTGGGATGAGTGGCACATTTGGCATGGATGGGCCACAGACATCAGTGATGGTTTTAGGGGGGCTGGGGTGGTAGTGGCACCGCATGCGGACCGCTGTGCACGCGGGAACCCACGCTGTGATCGAAATTAAAGGGAAAAAGGGAGCGACCCCAGCCGCCAACCCCCCGAAAACCCACCCTATGATGTCCAGTATCCACCAGCAAACCGTATTTGGGATTGGCAGAAAAAACCCAATTTTGTTCCCAGCCCCCCCACCTTTGATGACTCGAAAAGGGGAAATTCACCTCCTGCCCCCCTTGGGGAACCACGGCCAATGAACTGGAATTCTTTGAATTATTTTTTGCCCAGCCATTGATGGAAATTTTTGTCAGGGAAGTAATAAGTTTTTTCAGTAACCCCAGGGGCAAATAGATTTTATCACCAAGTCAAGCAAACCAGGTGGAAAAAGACGACTGTTCAAAATTTTTGCTTTTTGCAAAAATAAGTTATGCCTCACGTCTATAAGCTAATTTAAAAGCTAGGCCCACAGATTGGCAAATTTGTCCCCTTTCAGTGAAATAATACAGTGAAATTTTAATCTTACTGTTACGTATTTTGGGCCTTCTCTGACAAACCAGGCCTGACAGAAGTGACGGGTTATACAAGATTAGAAATTTTTTTATGTTCTCAAACAAAAGTTAGGATATATTTTACCCATTCAAGAATCTTGTAATTGAGAGTCTTTGATTTTGTTAAAAGGTAGACTGTCATTCAAGCAGATCCCGAGCAAGGGGAACCCGCTTTGGTAAAAAATTTGTTTGTCTCTGTGATTGGAAGTGGCCTGGTGTTGGATATTGTTGTATAAAGGGTAGTAAAACATTGAAAGATCCCAAGATGTTTTGGGGTTTGGGTGACGTAGTGAGAAACATGATGGCACCTTTTTGGAAGGGCCATCTTATAAACGATAACGGTCACAAGCCCATTATCAGTATTCATGGAGTGAAAAGACAGATGTGTGTGGACAGTGCGTTTAATCGAAAACAATGCCCGGGCTCAACGAAAGGTTTGTGGTGTGACGTGAGGTGTTTCTGCCAAGACATCTGGCATTACGGTGGCTGAAAAAAGAGATTCACATTTTTGACAACCTTCACCGTAATGAATGCAAGACAGTGGCAAAGCGATCGGGATAATGAACTTATTCAAAAAACCAGTGACAGTGTGATTATACAAAAACAGGGCCTTTGGGTTGACAAGTGTGAATCAAATGGTTTTGTTGACTGTGTTCGTAAGAGTTACAAGGGGTCTTTAAAACTTTTTCCATTCGGGACATTTAATCTGAATGCATAAAATGTACCAAAAAAAGATGGTAACAGACCCCCGTATGGTGAATTTTTTGTTTGTCCGTTTCAGAAACTCATAATGAAGTACCGGGTAACAACACCTGCAATACAACATGGTCTCAAATTCATCAAAAATATCCCCAAGGGTTTGAGGAAAAAGGTGTCTTTCAAAAATACAGCTTCCTTCAATCAAAAGAAATTTGCTCAGAAGAGTTTCTTGTCTGGCACAAACAAAACGACGGCAAAAAAGACCAAAGACACTCGGTTTTGTGTGAGGAATGTAAGGGGGCCTTGTCATGGTGCCCTTTTTTCAAGGGTTTTACAAGCTCCAGCAGTTCTAAAAAAACCCGTCCGTGATTGTAAATATTAAAAATTGATAGAACATTGATTTTACATATTGTGCAGTTTTTTGTAATAAAAACGTGGGGAAACAATAATATGATAATAACTTTTTGCGGTTTTGTGTTTTAACAGTGGTTTATATATATACATTTAACAGTATTGGGCCCGGCCCCAAATGTTAGTAGGAATAGAAAAAAATTGGAAAGAAAAGAAAAAACAACTAAAAAAACAAAAATAAATACGCTAGTGGAATTTTGTCGATGTTGCCGCCACCACATCATTTTCTACAAACTTTTGGCACTGTATCTCGTAAGTACTGATCAATTCTAATTTTTTTTTTTTTATTACCCTTTACAAAAATATGCTCTTTAAAATTTTGTAAGAAAAAATAATTTTTTTTTTTTTTTAAAATTTCTTGGACACTGGTGCTGACTTCAGATTTTGGCCTTGGGGCCCCGAAAAAGGGGGACCCTTTTGGGTCGACAGGCCCTCTCAAAACTTGTTTCAGGGTCGGGCCCAAAATTTTAAAAAAAAAAAAAAATATTTTTTCTTTTGAAAAAATGTTTTTTTTTTTTTCTAAACATTATAGGATAAAAAAAAAAATTTTACCCTCAATATTACGGAGATATGGGCTAAAATTTGAAAAAAAGACCCCGTATGGCAAAAGTGGTGACTGCCGCTCACCCGGGAAAATTTGGGGTTTTCATGTATTGAAGGTTTGTTGTTTTTTTTCACTTTTTAATTTTTCACATAACTTATGTGGCCTATGGACCAAAGTAAGGTGCAATGTACATATATAACTCTGTATACAAACAATAAGCACACAAACATTTTTTATCAATATTTGTTACAAAACTTTTTTACAAAAACAAACAATACAAAACATTGTTTATTACTATTTTTTCTCTAATCATATACCAAAATACAGTCATGAACTATTCCCCATTAGTTCTGCACTTGTGGAACTCTTTTAAAAATGGGGGTCATAACAATGGTGTTTTTTTCTTTCCCTCATTCTATCTCTTTCAATCTGTCTCTCTCTTTCTATCTGTCTGTTAAATTTTGTTCACAGGTACACATAAATACAAATTACATAGTATTAAATTACCAGGACAACCAGAAAAACCAGACAAAGTGCTGTTTTCTCCGCTTGAAGATGTGAAAAAAGTGATGACGGTCTTGTGGCTCTCTGGAAGAGAGTAACGGATAGACAGATAGACAGGGGCTTACAACAGACAAATAGCAGACAGAAATGTTAGTGTACCAGCAGAAACAAAGGGAGGCATGTTCTTAAACTTTTTTTACCGTTCCACCCCGTTTTTGCCCTCAAAAGTCATCTTTATCAGATTTATCTCCCCTTATTTGGGCACTGTCATGGGTGGATTTTTTTTTTCTTTCTTCAAGGGAAAAAAAATTTTTACATATCTTCTTCCTCTTTTTCCTCCTCCTCCTTTCCTCTCCCTTTTCTCTTCTTCCTCTCCCCCCACTTTCCTCCCCCTCCTCCTCTTTTCTTCCTCCTTTTCTTCCTCTTCTTATCCTCCTCTTCCTCTTCTTACTCCCCCTCCTCCTCTTGCTCCTCCCCCTCCCTTTTTTTCCCCCTCTTCCCCCCACTTTCTCCTACTCTTCCTCTTCCTCCCCTTCCCTAATCTTCCTCCTATATTCCTCTTCCCTTCCTCTTCCTCTTCCTCCTCCTCTTCCTCTTCTTCCCTTCCTCCTATCTTCCCTTCCTCCCCTTCCTCCTCCTCCTCTTCCCCCCCCCTCCCTTTTTCCTCTTTCCCCCTAATCTTCCCCCCTACTATTCCTCTTCCTCCTCTCCTCTTTTCTCTTTTCCTCCTACTCTTCCTCTTCCTCCTCTTCTTCCTCTTCCCCCTACTCTTCCTCCTACTCTTCCTCTTCCTCCTTCTCCTTCTCCTCCTCCTCCATAGTGTAAATTACCAGGAGTCGGCAGCTGTCAAAGTGACATATTGTCTCATTACTCACTCCCCCTCCCGCCTGTCAAAACAATGGGGTCGGATGCTGCTTCCCCTCCATTCTATCTAATTATCTTTCTCCCTCATTCTATATCTTTTAATCTGTCTCTCTCTTTCTATCTGTCTGTCTATCTCTGTCTCACAGGTACACATAAATACAAGTATACATAGTATAAATTACCTAGGACAACCCAAGAAATCCAGACAAAGTGCTGTACTCCGCTTGAAGATGTGAGTAAAAGTGATGACGCAGTCTTGTGGCTCTCTGAGACAGAGAGCTAGACGAATAGACAGATAGACAGGGAGCTTGACAGACAAATAGACAGACAAATGTTAGTGTACCAGCAAAAACAAAGGGAGGGCGATGTTCATCTAATCTTTTGGTATCAGCTCCACCCTCATTTACCCTCATCAAACATCAGCACTTATCAGATGTTATCTCCCCTTATCTTGTTACTGTCATGGGTGAACATTTATTATTACATATTATTATTATTATTATGTATTATTATTATTATGTATTATTATTATGTGATTATTATTTTATTATGTATTATTGTTATTATTACGTATTCTTCCTTCCTCTTCTCTTCTTCTCTCCTCCTCTTCTTCCTCCTCCTCCTCTTCTTCTTCTCCTCCTCCCCTCCTCCTCTCTCTTTCTTCTCCTCCTCCTCTCTTCCTCCTCCTCCTTTCCTCCTCCTCCTCTTGCTCCTTCCTCCTCTGCCTCCTCCTCCTTGCCTCCTCCTCCTCCTCTGCTCCTCCTCCTCCTCCATTCTTGGAACAAGTTTGAAAAGCTTGTAGTTCATAATCACTATCACTATCATCACCAATGCTCACATCTGAGTCTGGGATTTGGGAAAATAGGAGTTTCCTCTTTGATTCTGGTACAACTGAACGTGAACAAGCCGGCCCAGCACCAGAGGTGGAAGGCTGTGGGTTGTCTGGGTTTTCCTCACTATTCCCCATATTATGGTACATTAGTTTCAGTCAAAACCTCACAAACCTGAAACTCATTTCACGTCATTTCCCTCTGATTAGAACTGTACGGGGAACAAAATTTCCCCAATTCCCGAGGGGAGGAGGAACTTTTCCGCAGGATGGGGACATTGGTACTAGATGGCATTCCCACAATGCACAATGGGCCCCAGATTTTTTTCCTCGCGCACACCCCCCACCAAAAACCCTTTCTCTCAATCTAGGCCTATCACCTTTTCCTGCAGATTTGACGTGCTAGTTTTTATGGTACTAGTCTCAAAAAACCCCTGCGCTTTAAGCGTCTATACGGCCAAACCCTCAAAGGGTTAACAAGGGAAAACTAGCAAAAAAAAAAAAACTACGAAGGCCCAAAATTTTACCCAACCTGATTTAATGTTGATTGGGGCACTTCTTCCATGCACTTCAGCATGTGATGGTTCATTTAAATTTATTCCCGAAATTCATCTGATGGTTTGAGTCAGAGTCCCTTGATTAACTGTTTTTTCATAAATTTTTTGTGGGTTACCTTGATGACTTAATAACTCCCAATCCCGTGGGTTTTATTAAAGATTTGTATTCAGGGAAAAATACAACTTTTACATAGGGGTACATCCCGGAAAGCTTGGGATGAATATGGGGAAATTTCAAGAAAAAAGAGCCTTGAATGAAGGTTCTTGCTGTGCAGGTAAAATTTTTTCCTTCCCGCAAAAGAACCCGGGTAAGTTAATTTTTTCGAATGTTGTATAAATTGTGCCGCAATTTTTTTAATCATGGATCTCCGGTTATGACATTAATCTGTTCCAGAGAGCATGTCCTATACGTATCTGTCTGAATCTGAATTTAAATTTTCCCATAAAAACAATGGAAATCCAAATTAAACCTTTCCCAAACCCCAAAAATATTAAACAAAAAAATTTTTTTACAGAAATATAATTTCCTTACAAAGAAAACAAGAGAATGCAGAATAAATAAATAATAAAATACACTTACCTTTTTGAAAAAACTTATTGTTAGTATGAATAGGAGGAGGGGGGAGAGAGGAGGGAAAAGTATAGTTTTTGGAAGAGGAATCCACTTCCATAAAGACTTCAGGTACCAAGTCCTTGATGGGGTTACTTCCCTTTTTTGATTTTTAATGCCACTAGGGCCAGCTTCAGAGTCACTGGACCTCTGTTACACAAAATATCTGTCAGAGAGCTCTGTTCTGGCATTCTAAAATCTCCCTAAAATGGGACACAACATTGAAATTATAGATGCTGCCAGCGGGCCCTGAAAACAACTGTGTCAGAGTGATGTTCATACATAAAAAATTTGCATAGGAACACTGCAGCAGGCCTGCGGCCCATACTAGGCAGGTTTCCCTTTACAAACCATCCCAAAACAGAAACATATTTGGCCAACCCAATTTTCAGTGCTTCCCAAGCAATAAGCGTTGATAATTCTATTCACTCATGCGCAAGTCCCAATCATATAAAATCGTGTGTGTGGGGAAATACCCTAGCTGGTGCGTGGGGAAGTACCCTGGCTGGTTTGTGGGGAAGTACTTTGGAAGTACCCTGTACCACCACCACTTTTGAATCTTTCTACAAACTTTTTCTTGAATTCTATAGTGCTCCTCACCCTCTTTACCAAAGGGCTAGCACTAGAAGCTTTCTTTGGGCCCATGGTGGCTTATTTAGCAGTTACAAGCACTAAAAACAATGGAATAATACAAAATGTATCACATGTATGCGTGGAATCATTCTCACTGGCTTGTAAACAATGGCACACTGGCTGTACATGGAGTGGCCAGGCTGTTCACGCCACGCGGACACGTTCAGGATGAATGACTTTAACTGAGTTCTTTGTCATTAACCGAGCCAATATTTTGATGCAAAAACGTTACTTAATCTGATTATTACTTAACCCGTAAATGGTCCAGACATATATATACGTTCACTACCCCAGTGCCACGAATATTTTGAAAAATAAAAAAATCGTTTCTTTTTATTGAAAAAAGGAGCACATTTTTCTAAGTGTTATAGGATAATAAAAATTTTAGAGTCAGTACTCACCAAGATATGAGGCCGCAAAGTTGGCACTTGAGCATCACCTGACGGCAACATGGAGCGCTGCCATTTGCAAAAGTGTTGCCGATATACCTTTTTTTCTATTTTTCATATTATTTTATATAATTTTCATGTTCTCATAATTACAATTTATAGTAGTTCTTGTTATTTCATAACCAATCTTTGTTCTGACACTAGTATTAGGTACTGAAATTGTACTCACATTGTCACAAACACACTGACAGGTGGACATTTACACCTGCCTTGGTCATTTACTATTGTCTTGGAATATATACAAAGTATTTATATGTCCCAGCAATGTTTTGGATATGTGGAAGCATATAACAATAAGGAGGAGGAGGAGGAGAAAGAGGAGGAGGAGGAGGAGAAAGAGGAGGAGGACGAGAAAGAGGAGGAGAGGAGGAGAAAGAGGAGAAGGACGAGAAAGAGGAGGAGGACGAGAAAGAGAGAGGAGGAGGAGAAAGAGGAGGAGGAGGAGGAAAAAGGAGGAGGACGAGAAAGAGGGAGGAGAGGAGAAAGAGGAGGACGAGGGAGGAGGAGGATGGGGAGAGGAGGAGGAACGGGGAGGAGGAGGAGGACGGGGAGGAGGAGGAGGAGGAGGAGGACGGGGAGGAGGAGGAGGAGGGACGGGGAGGGAGGAGGACGGGAGGAGGAGGAGGAGGAGGATGGGGAGGAGGAGGAGGAGGAGGACAGGGAGGAGGAGGGAGGACGGGGAGGAGGGGAGGAGGGGAGGAGGATGGGGAGGAGGAGGAGGATGGGGAGGAGGAGGAGGATGGGGAGGAGGAGGAGGGGGGGGAGGAGGGGGGGGAGGAGGAGGGGGGGAGGAGGAGGAGGGGGGGAGGAGGAGGGGGGGAGGGGGAGGGGGGAGGAGGAGGAGGGGGGGGGTGGAGGATGGAGGAGGAGGAGGGAGGAGGAGGAAAATAGGTAATAATAATAAAATAATAAGATCCCTTGAAGCATGAAAAACAAAGTCCACCCCTGACAGTGACATGATGAGATAACATCTGATAGGAGCGGACGTTTGATGAGCGTACATGAGGGTGGGGGAGGGTGCAGCAGATAAGAAAAGATTAGAGGTGACGTTTGATGAGCATCGCCCTCCTTTGTTTTCGCTGGTACACAAACATGTCTGTCTATTTGTCTGTCTGTTTATCCGTCTACCTCTGTCTCAGAGAGAGCCACAAGACTGCGTCATCACCTTTACTCACATCTTCAAGCAGAGTATAGCAATTTATCTGGATTTTTTGGGTTATCCTAGGTAATTTACACTATGTATATGTGTATTTATGTGTACCTGTGAGACAGAGATAGACAGACAGATAGACAGAGATAGACAAGGATAGAGACAGAAACAGATAGAGACAAAGATAGACAAAGACAGAGATAGAGACAGAGATAGACATAGATACAGACAGACAAACGGAGATAGAGCCAGGCCACCAGCAGCTGGCCAGACACACAGCTGGCCACCATGCAGCTGGCCAGTCAGCTGGCCAGCCAGCTAGCCAGCCAGCTAGCCAGCCAATCAGTCAGCCAGCCTGATAAGGTCAAAAAAATTGTATTATGAAAATAGATTACATAACATCAAAGGTGATATGAAAAACACCTGGAAAACTCTATCTGAAATTCTTGGAACTAAAAAGTTATCCAAAAACAAAGCAATCAAACTAACAAAATCAGATGAACCCCTACTCACTCCAACCGAAACAGCAAACAGACTTAATGTTTTCTTCTCCACCATAGGAAAATATCTAGCAAACAAAATGCCAAGCACAAACACCTGTCCATCAGACTACCTCATAGGTACCTACCCAAATACTCTATTCCTAGCTCCAACCAACCCCATTGAAGTTACACTCGTCATAAACACCCTTAAAAACAAGGCAGGAGACATAAACAACTTGCCTGCTTTTATGTACAAAAAAAGCTTCTCAAGTATTGTCACCAATTATTGCAACGCTCTTTAACAAATCCATTGAATCATCTACCTTCCCAACAATCCTCAAAATAGCGAGGGTCACTCCGATCCATAAAGGAGGTGACCAAGCTGACTTGAATAACTATAGACCAATATCTAACTTACCACTGCTCTCTAAAATCTTTGAAAAATTAATTCATAGACGGATCTATTCCTACCTCATTTCACACAACATATTAAACCCTTGTCTGTTTGGATTCAGGAATAATAAAAGCACAAATGATGCTATCATACACATGCTAGAACTATATATACCGCACATGAAAAGAAAGAAGTCCCGCTGAGCATTTTCATTGATTTACATAAAGCTTTCGATCAGTCCCGAAA
>NC_069411.1:66220345-66402513 GCF_026875155.1 Cherax quadricarinatus | reverse complement strand
TGTTTGGGAGATAGGTAGGAGTAGATTCGTTTATGAATTAGTTTTTCAAAGATTTTTGAGAGAGGGTGTAAGTTGGATATTGGCCTATAGTTATTCAACTCTGTTTGGTCTCCTCCTTTGTGGATCGGGGTGACCCTTGCTATTTTGAGTACTGTAGGGAAGGTGGAGGATTCAATGGATTTGTTAAAGAGTGTTGCAATGATTGGAGATAGCACTTGTGACACTTTTTTATATATAAAGGGTGGTAAGGTACTTAAATCTCCTGCCTTGTTTTTTAGTGCATTGATAATAAGGGAGACTTCGTATGGGTTAGTCGGAGCTAGGAACAGTGTGTTCGGGTAGTTGCCGGTGAGGTAGTTATTTGGTGGGGTATCTGAGCTTGGGATTTTATGGGCAAGGTTTTGTCCTATAGTGGAGAAGAAATCATTGAGTCTGTTTGCTGTTTCTGTTGGTGGGAGTTGGGGTTCATCTGATTTTGCTAATTTTATTTCGCTATTTCGTGATATCTTTTTTGTTCCCAGAATTTCAGATAGTGTTTTCCAGGTCTTTTTTATATCACCTCGTAAGTTGGATAATCTGTTCTCATAATACAATTTTTTTGCCCTTCTTATCAGGCTGGTTAGGATTGACGAGTAACGTTTTGTTTGGTCTCTGGTTATGTGACCCATTCTGTACTGTTTTTCATATTGGTGTTTTGTATTTATGGATTTGAGAATGCTGGGTGTTAGCCAGGGACTGTTCAGTCTCTTTGCTGTCATCTGTTTAGTTTTTTTAGGGCAGTGCTTGTTATAGAGGTATTGGGTCTTTTTTAGAAAATTATTAATACATTCGTCAATATCTGTATAGATTTCTAGCTCAGTGTGCCAATCAATGTTTGCTAATGCTGTTGCGAAGTTATTAATGGCTGCCTCATTGTGAAGTCTGAAGGTGACTTTAGTAGTGTCTTGGGGTAGTTTACCAAGAGTTGTTATGAGGAAAGTAGGGTAGTGGTCTGTGGTATTATCTGTAATTATGCCTGATTTTAAAGGGGATATGGTGTTGGTCCAGATGTGGTCAAGTAGGGAAACATAGTCTCTGTAACTCTTGTAGGTTTTGTTACTGTTGGTAGTAACATACAGTTACTCATTGTGTTTGTGAATTCAGTAACGTGTGGGTCCTGGTCTTGCAGGAGATTTATATTGAAGTCACCTGAGAGTAGTAAGTGATCTTTGTTCATGCGTGCATCAGTTATCATACTTCCTAGATTTTGACTAAATTGGCTAATGTTTGACTGTGGAACTCTGTAGATGTTTATCAATGTGAGAGGTTTTTGTAGGTATTTGGATTTGAATTTAGCTATTATATATTCCCCATGTTCATCCCTTGTGCAAGTATTAGTGATACATTCTAGTTGGTCTGAGTAGTATATGGCTGTGCCACCCCCTTGTTGGTCTGGCCTACAGTTGTGTATGGCTGTGTAACCAGGAATGGCATAGACATCTGTACTATCAGGCTTTAGCCAGGTTTCAGTTAGTGTAATGATGGACATATTGGCATGTAAGGAATTTAGTAATGCTATGAGGTCATCGTAATGCTTGCTTAAAGATCTGATATTGTAGTTAAAGATAGTTATGTTGTTGTTGGCACTGAGAAGTGCCTTTGATTGTTCTGCAGTGTAGTAATTACAGTAACTGTTTGATTCATTTAAGTCAATTAAATAAGAGGTTGTATCAGGGATCAATGCTTGTAATCATAAGATTTTGTAGTGAATCTATAGTTAGAATTAAGTATAAAAAAAAAAAGTAAATAGTTTAAGCTAAAAAATAGCAACTGATTTATTTAACAAAATGTAAATTAATGAGCTAAGGGACTTATACAAATAAGTGATGATCAATAATAGTGCTTGCGGAATATGATAGTAGGTTAGTACTATAAGGTAATTTTTTTAAAGTTATAATATTGTTTAATAGTTATAATAAAAAGGGACTAATAATAGGATGTGAATAAATGAGCTTTGGAATATAATGGCAAGTTGTGAGTTATTCTACTTTAGCACTGAGATAGCACCTTGATTATTTTTAACAGTTGTGGATATATTAAACTAGGTTAGTTATATAAAAGCTAAATAAAGGAGGAAAATTATAAAAGGGACTAAAAATAGTAATGGTAAGCAAAAAAAAAAAAGGTTTTAAATGGACAGATGGCCCCCCCCCCCCCCCCCCCCCCCCCCCCCCCCCCCCTGACACCCCCCCCCCCCCCCCCCCCCCCTTTAGGAATTTAATATAAACTTTATAATATAAAATCAATATGATATGGTACATTGCATTGCACTAGAGTTGGTATGGGTTGTTGACAATGATCATGGTTATACATATTAGTATTTAATATTGACAAAAATAAAAAGTCTCAATAAAAGTTCCAAAAGAATAATAGTAATAAAAATCACAATGGTAATGTCTGGTTATAATATGATAGTAAGATGGTTAGACAGGTACCCAGGTACTCAGAAAAAAGGGTATAATACAAGGTTGGGGATGGGTTGAAATAAAAACTGAAATTTGGCAAACAAAAATGTTATGGGAAGGAAGTATAAAATAATGTTTAATGCTACAAAAGTAAAATTGATGGTAGTATATATGGTGTTTAATAAAATTTTAGTAAGTAATAATGATTACAAATAGTGATATAGGTATGTTTATTTCATTCGATATTGCACTGGTAGTTATACTTGAGGTTATATAGCAGTACAAGGTAATTAAGAGAAATATGGATGGTAAATGTGGTATTAAAACAGGTAAGGTTAATTAGTCACGTAATGGTTATTAAATGTCAAAAATTTTAAGAGTAAAATGAAAATTTAGTAAAAAAATGATATTTATTAATTTATAGTAAGTAATATCAATGATAGATTTAAAAAAATATGGAGGTAGTAATATGGACAGAGAAGTAATCAATTCAGCTAATGTTAAGCGAACAATTGTAATAAGAAAATCACATAAGGTGATTTATGCTTACTAGAAAATCAAAAATGAGGTAGTTGATTATTTTAAATACTTAGAGGATTGTACACATGAATTTTGAACATTATTGGAGCAAAACAATACACTACACTACGTGACTTTATGTTGGACTGTGTTTAGTTATACTCTTGGAAGATTAGTATCCCTGACGAATCGTGATAGATCATTCTCGTTCGGTGATTGTGGTACAGTTGACCTACACATTTGTTTTCTCTAACTAGAATTTTTCCATCCCTGGAAGCTCCACAATTTCAAGTGTTTTTAAAAGTTAGTCATATTTTATATATCGTACTCTGTTAATTATACTTATGTATACCTGTTACGTACCTTTGAGGGGTTTCGCCGTACTTAGTACGTCTTACGCACAGGGGTTTTTGACGTACTAGTATGCATAAATTCTAGCGCTGTCCAATTCTCGTGGGGTAAAGGCTGTAGGCCTCCATATGAAAGCAAATGGGTCTATGTGGTTTAGTGTGCACTGTATAAAAATATCTGCATGCTCACAGTGCATAATGAGATAAAAACTTTCACCGTTTTTTTGGCATAATATGTCGACTTTGCACTGTATTTTCGTAAGGTATTTGTTGCTGTTATTACTAGTTATCTTGGTTCATTTTATAGATGGAATGCATATCACAGAAATTGAGATGATTTTTCATGGTTTTACAAATGATAAAGTACCTTGAATTTGAGCTCAAAGTAGCAGATGATGTTCGATTTTTACCAAAGTTCAAAAAGTAAACAAATCATCAAGCGTCTATACGTCAACATGGTGGTCTACATTCTTTTGCAAGTGTGCCAATTTATTTATACCATTTTTACACTAATGCAGTAGTCTGCATAAACAGTAAATCTTCTCTATTTTTGGTGAGAATAAAAATTCAAAGTGGTAAACAAAAGAATGTAAGAGGGGCCTTGAGGGACGTGATATTGAACAGAAAGAAATGTAATTTTTAGTGCCAGGAATGTATTTCTTGTTTGTTCTGGACCCTTTCGGAAATTGGAAATATTTGAAATTGTGTGAAAATTGGCAAAATTGCTAAATTCTGGTCAACTGTATTGTGATAGTTGAAAATGGTAAGTGAGTGCGTTTTCTTGCGCTCATTTTCAATGGAAAAAAATGTGTTCTAGCGCAAATGTTCTGTTTTTTGTCGACTAGTACAGAGGAATTGGCGAAAATGGGGCCTCAAATTGGGCAAAATCACCGATGTGTAAAAAATCGCCGATGACCGATAACTTAGCGAGTGATAATTCCGTAAGTTTCATCAAGTCTCATAATTTTGGTGTCATTATGATCGGGAAAGATTCTCTATCTTTTCAAGAAAAATTATTTTTTTTTTTTTTTTATATTTGGCGACCCTGAGAACGAGTTTCTGAGAGGGCCTGGTACGGACCTCAAAGGGTTAAATAAACTTACATACTGTGCTGGCATGCAGGTACACATTAAAATCAGTAACGAGTGTCTCTATGTCTCGAGACGCATATTGTAATGATAATAATAATCTACGAGCTCTCAATTTAAATGTGTATATTACTTTAATATACATATTTTCATGATCCTTGTATGATATTTTTACAAAATTATATAATAAACACAATACATAACATATTTAAATGATAAATACACCCTACAGTAGAATAAATTTATTTATTTCTTTATTTATTTATTAATTTGAACATGATACATTGAAGTACAAAAAAATATTTATTTATTTATTTATTTATTTATTTATTTATTTTGTATTTGCAAACAGTTCATTGAGATTTTGTATTCACAAAGCAATGCAAAGAGAGCCTCTATTATGCCTTGGCATTATGGGCCAACTTAACATTATTGGCTTACAGTCTACTTAATACTAAGGAGCATATAATAGTTGTACAGTAGGATAGTAATTATTTCATAGTTGTACAGTAGAATATTAATTATAAATGAATCAAAATTTGTATAATACAAGGATATATTTATATTCGAAAATGCTTTCTGCGAAAACAATGATTCAATTTTATTCCTGTCAACAATGGATAAAAGGTTCAATGTGATTATTTCAGTTATGATGTGGGAGTACATAGGTGAGTAAGTGTGTACCGAGTATTTAGCATTTAGTCTAGGGTGATTAAGTGG
Organism: Cherax quadricarinatus; assembly: GCF_026875155.1. Taxonomy (NCBI): domain Eukaryota; kingdom Metazoa; phylum Arthropoda; class Malacostraca; order Decapoda; family Parastacidae; genus Cherax; species Cherax quadricarinatus. The sequence continues at coordinate 66,397,392 of NC_069411.1, read as the reverse complement.
CTTTTGAGAAGGGTCTTAAATTGATTTTCAGACTGGGTTACTGTAATATCTTCTGGTAATGAATTCCATATTTTGGGGCCCTTTATGTGCATAGAGTTTTTACACAGTGTGATATGGACATGAGGTATATCAAAAAGAGATCTGTATCCTGTGTTGTGGTCATGTGTCCTGTTTAGGTTGGTGAAGAAAAGTTTGAGTGGGGGGTTTATATTTGCGTGTATTGTTCTGTGTATGTAGTAGGCACATGAATAAGTATGGATGTTCTTAACCCTTTCAGGGTCCGTCCCGTAGATCTGTGGCTTCACGTTCAGTGTCCAAACCGTAGATCTACACCAGAATTCTAGTGGCGTCAAATTTAGAGCAAAAAACGCTCATAGGCCTACATGTGAGAGAATGGGTCTGCATGGTGGGTGTGTGCCATAAACAAAAATTCTAGGCGCCCGCATAGCATTGTGGGAATGCCGGCTCATTTACCTTTGTTCACCATGCCTCGTCGCAAGGCAGCTCTCACTCCAAGGAAAATTGGGACTCTCCTGTTCCTGTCTGATAGTTCTGACACTGATGGAAGTGGAAATGAAGACGAATTCTTTGGCTTTGGTCAGTTAGTGGCTGAAAGGAATGACCAGGATATCGATAATAGCTCAGAAAACCCTGACGATCCTCAACCTTCTACCTCTGGTGTGGGCACTCGTCAGTCACGGTCAGTTGTACCTCATCGCAAGAGAAAACTATTATTTTCATGCGGCCAGGCCTCTGAATTCAGTAATGATGATGTTAGTGAGGTGGATTGTGATTTTATTGCTCTTGACGATCATTCGAGTAGTGATAGTGAGGAATCATATTTGCCAGTGAAGCGTCGGTATGTATGCCGCCGCATGCGCTTGGCTAGTGTACCCTATGCGGTGCCCAGGGGATGGAGTACATCCCGGAGTACATCCCGTGGCCCTACACCAGGAATAGACATTGAAAGTGAGGATGATGTGGCTACACTTGGCATGGATAGACCACAGGCATCAGTAGATAGTGGTAGTGGTGATGGTAGTGCCATGACTATACGTGACTCACCAGCCCAGGCTGGGACCCATGCTGCTGACTCCTCAGTTCAAGGACAAAGTGGAGCGTCAGCCACCAGCCCACCTCAACCACAACTACCCGCACAACCAGCCTATGATGTCCAGTATCCACCAGCAAACTGTATCTGCGATTGGCAGCAAAATCCCAATTTTGTTCCCAAGCCCCACCACTTTAATGACTCTCAAAGTGGAATTCTACTTACTTGTCCCCTTGGAACCATGGCCAATGAACTGGAATTTTTTGAAATATTCTTTGACCAGCCCTTGATGGAAACTATTGTCAGGGAAAGTAACAAGTATTTTGAGTACACCATGGCAAATACGTTGATATCACCACAGTCAAGACTACACTGGTGGAAAGAGACGACTGTTGCAGAAATGTATTTGCTTTTTGCAACAATAATGCTTATGCCTCATGTCTATAAGCATAATATAAAAGCATACTGGTCCACAGATCGGCTAATTTCTACCCCGGTCTTCAGTGAAATCATCCCAGTGAACAGGTTTATCTTACTGTTATGTATGCTGCACTTCTCTGACAAAACCAGGCCTGACAGAAGTGACAGTTTATACAAGATTTAAAATGTTTTTATGTATCTCAAACAAAAGTTCAACATGTACTTTTATCCATTCAAGAATCTTGTAATTGACTAGTCTGATTTTGTTCAAAGGTAGGCTGTCATTCAAGCAGTATATACCGAGCAAGAGGAAACGCTTTGGTATAAAACTGTTTGTACTCTGTGACTGTGGCAGTGGCCTGGTATTGGATATTGTTGTATACATTGGATGTAAAACATTGAAAGATACCAGGATGTTATTGGGTATCTCAGGTGACATAGTGAGAAGCATGATGGCACCTTATCTTGGTAAGGGGCATACATTATATACTAATAACTGGTACACAAGCCCTTTACTCAGTGATTTCTTGCGAGTGAACAAGACAGATGCGTGTGGCACAGTGCGTTCTAATCGTAAATATGCCCAGGTTCAACACAGGTGCTCGTGGTGATGAGGTGCAGGTGTTTACTGCCAATGACATCATGGCATTATGGTGGCATGACAAACGAGATGTCACATTGTTGACAACCATTCACCATAATGAAATGCAAGACAGTGGCAAAGTTGATCGAGTGACTAGTGAACATATTCGAAAACCAGTGACAGTGATTGATTATACACAAAACATGCACTTGGTTGATAAATGTGACATGCAGATTGGTTTTGTTGATTGTGTTCGTAAAAGTTACAAGTGGTACATGAAACTTCTTCCATCTCATGGACATTTCAATGCTCAATGCATATAATATGTACCAAATGAAGACTGGCAACAGACCACCGTATGGTGAATTTTGTTTGTCTGTTGTCAGACAACTCATAATAAAGTACCAGGTAACAACACCTGCTATACAACAAGGTCCTCGAATTACTCAGGATATACCCAAGCGTTTGAGGAGGGAAGGTGATCATTTCATAATACAGCTTCCTTCAACTCAGAAGAAATTTGCTCAGAAGAGATGCATTGTCTGTGCACAAACAAAACAATGGCAACAAAGATGCAAAGACACTCAGTTTATGTGCAAGGAATGTAAGGTGCCTCTGTGCATGGTGCCTTGTTTCAAGGACTTCCACAAGCTCCAGCAGTTCTAAAACCATGTCCAGTGAGTGTAAATATGTAAATATATGATAGAACATTAGTATTATACAAGATTTTTGCATGTTTATTGTAATAAACAAAAGTGGTAAACAATAATATGATAATAACTTTAGTGCGGTTATTGTGTTCAATACAGTAAGTTTATATATATACAATATATACAGTATTGGTCTCTCAGGCCCCAAATGTTAGTAGGAAAAGAAAAAACTACAAAAAACTTTAAATAACGTAATGCACGTGTGTGGAAATTGTCGATGTTGCCGCCACCTGGTCATTTTGGGTAAACTTCTCGGCACTGTATCTCGGTAAGTACTGATCAGATTTTTCTTTTTTTTTGTCTTATTACCTTCACAAAAATATACTCTTTAATTCTGTAAAAATTTTTTTTTTTTTTTTTTTTTTTTCAAAATTTCTTGGACACTGAAGCGCCACTTCAGATTTTGGCCTTCGACCCTGAAAGGGTTAATGGTGAGCAGATTCAGACTTTTGAAAATTGATGAAGTATGCTGGTGGGAGTGGGAATTTGTTATCATTCTTACTGCTGCCTTTTCCTGGGTTATTAGGGGTTTTAGGTGATTGGATGTTGTTGATCCCCATGCACAAATTATTACAGAATAGATAATTATGCACAAATTATTACAAAATAGATTATTCAGTTATACACTTTAGCATCTTATAGCACCTTAATTATTTTAATAAGTGAGTTTATGAACTACAGTAGATATTTACATCTAAAATAAAGGAGCTAATGAATATAATAATAAAAGAATGAATTAAAAGCAAAATCAGTAGCACCTGAGGTAGTCAATAGCACCTGGAGTATTTTAACCCTTTGAGGGTCGACAGGCCCTCTCCAAGACTTGTTCTCAGGGTCAGCCAAATTTAAAAAAAAAAATAGTTTTCTCTTATCAAAAGATAGAGAATCTTTTCTCAATCATAATGACACCAAAAGTTTGAAATTTGATGGAAAACTTATGGAATTATGCTCTCGCGAAGTTAGCGGTCTCGGCGATGTTTACGCATCAGCGATTTTGCCCACTTTGAGCCCCATTTTCGGCCAATTCCACTATACTAGTCGACAAAAAAATGAATATTTCGCTAGAACTCCATTTTTTCTATCGAATGAGTGCAAGAAACCACCCATTTATCAATTTCAACTATCCAGTACAGTGGTCAGAATTTAGCAATTTTGCCAATTTCACACAAATTTCAAAAGATGCCAATTTCCAAATAGGGTCCAGAATAAACAAGAAAGACATTCCTGGTACTAAAATGACACTTCCTCTGTTCATTAGTCATGTCTCAAGGCCCCTCTTACATTCTTTTGCTTTCCACTTTGAATTTTTATTCTCACGAAAAATAGAAGATTTACTGTTATGCAGACTACTTCATTAGTGTAAAAAATGCTATAAATAATATTGGCGCACTTGCGAAAGAATATTAGACTCACCAGTTGACGTGTATTGGACGCTTGGCATGATTTGTTTACTTTTGAACTTTGGTAAAAATCAAACATTTCTGCTATTTTGAGCTCAATTTCAAGGTACTTTTCATTGTAAAACCACTCAAAATCATCTCAATTTCTGTAATATGTCTTCCATTCTATAAAATGAGACCAAGAAAACTAGAATACAACAATATATACCATACGAAAATACAGTGCAAAGTCGCTCTTTTATTCCAGAAAAATGGTCAAACTTTTTTTTTTTCTCATTATGCACTGTGTGCTGCAGGATTTTTTTTATACTGTGCGCACTGACCACATAGACCCATTCTTTCATATGTAGGCCTACCAGCTTTCTCCAATTAGATTTGAGGGCGCTGGAATTTAGGCGTACTAGTACGTCGTAAGTCATAGTAGTATGGCCGAAACTCTCAAAGGGTTAATGGCAAAATAGTGAACTTATTACACTTTAGCCTCTGAGAATAGCACTTTGATTATTTTATCAATTGTGAATATATGAACTGAGGTAGTTATTTTTTATTAATTATTATTAACACAGTGGCCGATTCCCACCAAGGCAGGGTGGCCCGAAAAAGAAAAACTTTCACCATCATTCACTCCATCACTGTCTTGCCAAAAGGGTGCTTTACACTACAGTTTTTAAACTGCAACATTAACACCCCTCCTTCAGAGTGCAGGCACTGTACTTCCCATCTTCAGGACTCAAGTCCGGCCTGCCGGTTTCCCTGAATTCCTTCATAAATGTTACTTTGCTCACACTCCAACAGCACGTCAAGTATTAAAAACCATTTGTCTCTATTCACTCCTATCAGACACACTCACGCATGCCCACTGGAAGTCCAAGCCCCTCGCACACAAAACCTCCTTTACCCCCTCTCCAACCTTTCCTAGTCCGACCCCTACCCTGCCTTCCTTCCACTACAGACTGATACACTCTTGAAGTCATTCTGTTTTGCCCCATTCTCTCTACATGACCGAACCACCTCAGTAACCCTTCCTCAGCCCTCTGGATAACAGTTTTGGCAATTCCGCACCTCCTCCTAACTTCCAAACTATGAATTCTCTGCATTATATTCACACCACACATTGCCCTCTGACACGACATCTCCACTGCCTCCAGCCTTCTCCTCGCTGCAACATTCATCACCCATGCTTCACACCCATATAAGAGCGTTGGTAAAACTATACTCTCATACATTCCCCTCTTTGCCTCCAAGGACAAAGTTCTTTGTCTCCACAGACTCCTAAGTGCACCGCTCACCTTTTTCCCCTCACCAACTCTATGATTCACCTCATCTTTCATAAACCCATCCACTGACACGTCCACTCCCAAATATCTGAATACATTCACCTCCTCCATACTCTCTCCCTCCAATCTGATATGCAATCTTTCGTCACCTAATCTTTTTGTTATCCTCATAACCTTACTCTTTCCTGTATTCACTTTTAATTTTCTTCTTTTGCATACCCTACCACATTCATCCACCAACCTATGCAACTTCTCTTCAGAATCTCCCAAGAGCACAGTGTCATCAGCAAAGAGCAACTGTGACAACTCCCACTTTATGTGTGACTCTATCTTTTAACTCCACGCCTCTTGCCAAGACCCTCGCATTTACTTCTCTTACAATCCCATCTATAACTATATTAAACAACCACGGTGACATCACACATCCTTGTCTAAGGCCTACTTTTACTGGGAATTAATCTCCCTCTTTCCTACATACTTTAACTTGAGCCTCACTATCCTCGTAAAAACTCTTCACTGCTTTCAGTAACCTACCTCCTGCACCTGCAACATCTGCCACATTGCACCCCCTATCCACCCTGTCATATGCCTTTTCCAAATCCATAAATGCCACAAAAACCTCTTTTGCCTTATGTAAATACTGTTCACTTATATGTTTCACTGTAAACACCTGGTCCACACATCCCCTACCTTTCCTAAAGCCTCCTTGTTCATCTGTTATCCTATTCTCCGTCTTACTCTTAATTCTTTCAATAATAACTCTACCATACACTTTACGAGGTATACTCAACATACTTATTCCCCTATAATTTTTGCACTCTCTTTTGTCCCCTTTGTCTTTATACAGAGGAACTATGCATGCTCTCTGCCAATCCCTAGGTACCTTATCCTCTTCCATACATTTATTAAATAATAGCATCAACCACTCCAAAACTATATCCCAACCTGCTTTTAACATTTCTATCTTTATCCCATCAATCCCAGCTGCCTTACCCCCTTTCATTTTACCTACTGCCTCACAAACTTCCCCCACACTCACAACTGGCTCTTCCTCACTCCTACAAGATGTTATTCCTCCTTGCCCTATACATGAAATCACAGCTTCCCTATCTTCATCAACATTTAACAATTCCTCAAAATATTCCTTCCATCTTCCCAATACCTCTAACTCTCCTCTCCTACTTTTAATTGACAAATCCATTTGTTCTCTAGGCTTCCTCAACTTGTTAATCTCACTCCAAAACTTTTTCTTATTTTCAACAAAATTTGTTGGTAACATCTCACCCACTCTAGGTAGTTACATAAAGCTAAAATAAAAGAGAAAATATATAAGGGACTAAATTAAGTAATGGTAAACTAAGTTCAATGGACAGATAGTCACTATGATATAATATTGATTTGGGAGTAAGGTCTGATTTGTAATGTATAATAAGTTGAGCAATTAATTGCACTATAAAAAGTAGAGAAATATGAGGTAGCTGGTACTAGCTAGCAAAAGATAGTTTTGGGACTAACACAATAATGTAATTGAAATATACACTAATTGCTCACACAATATAAAAGGGACTAAAAAAAGTAGTGGTAAACAGAATAAAATGTACAGGTAGCAACCATGAATAACATTAATTTGAAGTAAGATTTGACTTGCAACACAAAATTATGAGCAATTAACCCGTAAACGGTCCAGACATATATATATATACGTTTTTACCGCTAGTGCCCCAAATGTATATATACATTTTATGTGTCATACATTTAACATTGCCACGATAAGCCTGAGTCACCTAGACATGAGAGAATGGGTGTGAGCACTCACTATGCGCCATATTAACCCTTAAACGGTCCAAACGTATATATACGTCCACGCGCGTAGTGCCCCAAACGTATATATACGTTTTCTTTGTCATTCATTCAACATTGCCACAATAAGCCTGAGTCACCTAGACATGAGAGAATGGGTGTGTGTACTCACTGTGTGCCATATTAAAATAATTGGGGATGCTGGATACCATATGCTCTTTTTTCTTTTAAAAGAAAAGATTGTTTTTTTCCTCAAAAAGTTGGGGCGCTACGCGAGTGAACGTATATATACGTTTGGACCGTTTAAGGGTTAAAATAAATTGGGGATGCCTGGGTACCATATGCTCTTTTTTCCTATTAAAACCAGCAATGTTTTTTTTTCTCAAAAAGTTGGGGCAGTACGGTAGTGAAAGTATATATACGTTTGGAGCATTTACGGTTTAAAAGCAATTAAAAAGTAAAAAGTATTTGAGGTAGCTGGTATTAGCTAGTAAAAGAAAAATAATAATGTACAATAAAGTAATAGTAAATAATAATAATGCACACTAATGTAAGTAAATAATAATAATGCACAATAATGTAATAGTAAATAATAATAATGCACAATAATATAATAGTAACATACACTATATGCACCACACATATATGTGTTAAGGACACTTATCTAATCTGTTACAGAAATGTCAGCTTTTCTAAGGAAGGTAGAGAAATCATGTTCATTTGAGATGGTGTATTGTTGTCCTGTTGAAGTTTTTCTTACTAGTATTTTCCCATCTCGAGTGAAACACTGATGTATTTTGTTTTCCTGTTTAAGTTTTCTTAACCTGAACAGAAGGTTTTGACGTTTTCTCGTTAAACACTCATTGATGTACACTCCATTTTTTATTGTAATTGCTGATTTAATTAAGTCCTCTCTTTTATGATATGAATGAAGTCTGATCATGATACTGTGTTTACTACCTTGTTTTCCTAACAAACGTGTTTCTTTGATTTCATTGTTTTGCACGATAACTTGTACATGGTCCTGTATTATCCTGATAGCAGTTTCTTTGCACTGTTCTTGGGTTATGTCACTAGGAATGTGTGGACTGTTTATTATAACTGCATCAGACAACTTATCTTGTTCAGTTTTGTCGTGTTGGAAATCAAGGTATTCATTTAGTCGAGTGTGCATGTTCTGATTCCAGTCCTTGATTGCTTCTTCAACCTTCATATTTAGAGTTGTTATTTGCTCAGTGTGACTGGCTATAGCTGTTTTCAGAGTATTTTCTGTGTCAGCACTTCCCAAGGTAATCTTCTCTTCAAGGTTTTGGATCTTGTTCTCGAGGTTGGTTACTTTGGATTCTCGTCTCGCAAGTGTTGCTTTAATATCTTTGATTTTGCTTTCTAGAGCGATGATGTAGTCCCTGATATTGTCAGGAATAATCATACCTGAGTTATCATGGGTGAATTCTTTGAAGAGAGTGGAGTTGGAGGGGGAGTCAGCCTTGTTTGTTGTTGTTGTTTCCTGGGTGGTGGTGGTGAGGGGGGTTGATGATACACCGGCTTCCTGCTGGGTAGACAAGTCGAGTTCTAGGGTCCTTGGTGTTATTCTTTTCTTACTGCTGTTGTTTCTTCTGCGATATCCTTTCATAGTATCACTAAATTAGATACTGTGTAGCTATGGAGGAGAAGGCTTGATTTCCCTGAGCTTGGGTTAAGTGATTGTCTGGCAGCGGAGGCAGTGTTTGAGTTAGTAGGGCTGTCTTCCTTAGATCTTCTGTTTTGTCAAGATTTAGGTTACATTCATAGTATTCTTGGGTCATTTTGTGGTCTACGTGGGTTCATGTAGTTGTACCTTCAATTAGGCCATCACAAGCTTTGATTAGCAATGGTTTCTTGAAGAATAAGAGCTGCTAGAATGCCGGTGCTACCACTGCTGCTGCTGCTGATGCCGATACACTCGTACTGCACCATAAACCTGAAACAAAAAAGTTATTTTCTCTATATAGATTATCACACATAGCAGCATATGTGTAGAGAACCTAGGATAACCCAAAAAAGCCAATGTGGCTTATTTCTAGTACAGTGGTCCCTCAATTATTGTCCTTAATCCGTTCCTGGAAGTGGGACTATTTTCAAAATAGAAGATTTTCGAATCAATTTTCCCCATAAGAAATAATGTAAATCCAGTTAATTCATTCCAGACACCCAGAAGTATCAACAACAATTTTTTTTTTTTTTACCTAAAAGATAGATTTACATGCACAAAAGAATGAACATTCAACATGACAGTTACCTTTATTGAAGGCTGTTGATGATGAATGGAAGACAGGGAGGAGGAGAGAGGGAAGAGAGATTATTGTTTGGAAGGGGAATCCCCCTCCATAAGGACTCTAGGTCACTTCAGGGGTCACTTCCCTAGCATAAACATAGATTTACATGCAGAAAAAAATGCCAAATAAATGTAAAGCACTAATAAAATGTATAAATGAACATTGGTAATAGGGGTAGTTGATGAGTGGAAAGGTCTGCCTAGTAGGGTGATTGAAGCTAAAACATTGGGTAGTTTCAAATTTAGGTTGGATAAATACAGTAGTGACAGGGGTTGGATTTTAGTCAGACTTGCACCTGAGCTTATTGCTTGGGTAGCATTTGTTCTGTTAGTGGGTTGGATTTGTGAAGGACCAGCCTAGTATGGGCCAACAGGCTTATTGCAGTGTTCCTCCTTTCTTATGTTCTAAAAGCTTGGGCTTGGGTAGTTTCAAGTTTAGATTGGATAAATACACGAGTGATAAGGGTTGGATTTGAGTCAGACTTGCACCTGAGCTTATTGCTTGGGTAGCATTTGTTCTCTTAGTGGGTTGGATTTGTGAAGGACCAGCCTAGTATGGGCCAGCAGGCCTACTGCAGTGTTCCTCCTTTCTTATGTTCTTATTGGAGACTTGTTTGTGTGAGGGAGGGATGGCAAGTTTATTGTTGGAGAATGTGACACCAATATCAACTCTACGGCTTATTTATCTATCACAATTCAACTAATGTGACATAATAAACAATATTAATAACATAGGAACATGGAATATACTCTAGAATGAATAAAATAAGTCATTATGTATGTCACGACATGTGTTGTGTTGTGTTGTTGTTGGGTATATAAGGGCCGCTGAGAGTAAGCCGTCCATAATGGTGGTGAAGCAGCAGCTGAGGCGGTGGTGTTTTCTGTAGCCCTATATAACTCCAACAACATTGGAGGAGTTGGTAGAATCGCTGAATCACTAAAGAAGGAACCCTCTACCACCATCACTTTGACCTTCTACCACTATTACAACTATTACCACTAGGAATTTTTATTGACCTAAGAAAAGCTTTTGACACAGTAGACCACAGCATCCTACTCCACAAACTTGACCATTATGGTATAAGAGGCCATGCGCTTGCATATTTCAAATCTTACCTTACTAATAGGTATCAGTATGTTACCATTAAAGATGCAGCATCAACAACACAGCCACTTGATACTGGAGTTCTGCAGGGAAGTGTTCTTGGTCCCCTGCTCTTCCTCATATACATCTATACCTCGACAACAACCTGAACTTCAGCACCCATATCCAACACTTAACCAAAAAAGTATCCAAAATGGTTGAGATCCTCTCCAAGATACGATACTACGTGCCGCAAACTGCCCTTCTCACACTATACCATTCACTTATATATCCATACTTCACCTATGCTATCTGTGCTTGGGGTTCAACTGCAGCAACACACCTAAAGCCAATAATAACCCAACAAAAAGCCGCAGTAAGAATAATCACTAAATCCCATCCCTGGCAACACCCTCCCCCCCACTCTTCATAGATCTAAACTTACTCCCTGTTCAGTACATCCACAGGATGTACTGAACAGGACCTTAAATTCCAATATTAACCTTGATCTAAAACGCTTTCTTGATAGTTGTGACAGAACCCACAGGCACAACACCAGACACAAACATCTCTATGACATTCCCTGTGTCCGACTAAACCTTTACAAAAATTCAATGTATGTCAAAGGCCCTAAAATCTGGAACACCCTACCTGAAAATTCTAAAACTGCAGACACATTCATCACCTTCAAAACTACCATCAGAAAACATCTTATCTCCCTGATACACCCTGTCAACTAATTATACGAATACCACCTGGTGGTTCACACTTACACTCACTCACCCATTTGACCATAAACAGAAATATCAATCTCAATCTCAAAATAATGAATCTTAACTAGTCATAAGTTGGCCTGTGATACTCCAATACTGAAACTATGTATAGTGCCAAAACAAAAGCATTCACATTGCTAAACTCACAAACTAGTATTTAGTCACTTAGCCATAATACCAACTTACCTAGTAAGTAAGTAAGTAAGTAAGTAAGTTTATTCAGGTATGCACAAATACAGTTACATAGAATTATCATACATAGCAGCATATGTGTAGAGAACCTAGGATAGCCCAAAAAAGTCAGACAGAGTGACTTATTTCCATTGAGGTCCTTTTACCTTATTATTATTATAATATAAAGGTTATAATATTTTCTTATTATTCTACAATGAAGATAACATCTTATTATCATACTAAAAAGACTATCTACTACACCAAGGTCATTAAGACTATCTACAATACGAGGGTCATTACTAGGAATAAAGTAAAATTTACACATATGTTAGCTAAAAAATAGAAAATCATTCCCCTCCCTTTCTGTAGCTACATTCATCAGACACCTTTTGGCACTCTTCTTGAACTGGTTCATGCTATGACTGGCTTTGACATGTGCGGGCAGTCTGTTCCTTTCCTTTATTGCTGTACAATAAAAGGTGTTTGAAGCCTGGCCAATGACTGTGGGTACTACAAAGTTGTGCTCTCTCCCCCTAGTACTATGATTGCTTTGGTTCCCAACCTTGACAAAATTGACAGCAAGATATTCTGGATATTGTTTGTGAGCAATTTTATAAACATGATTTAGCTTCAGTTGTTTTACTCTGTCTTCAACATTCAGCATATCCAACTGCTGTAATTCATCCTGGCCTACATGTTCTCTTGGTCCCTGCCCCAGGATGAATCTTAAGATTTTGTTCTGGGTGATTTGCAGTCTATCTTTCAGTTTTTTTGTCAAGGCAGAGTACCAAGAAGAGCAAGCGTAATCCATATGGCATTGTATAAGGGCTAGACATAGGGTCCTGCGAGCCTCAGTAGGTAGACACTGTGCTTGTCTATACAGGAACTTCAGTCTGGCATTCGCTTTCTTTACTACACTGTTCCCTATCAATTCTCCTGACATGCATGGGTCAAAGGGGATTCCCAAATATTTTACTGATGAAACCTCATAATTTTGTAATATTTTAAACTTAAGATTTAATCTATGTCTGCCCGAAATGCCTAGCCATGCTAGGTGTTCTAGTGGTACACTCTGTAATTATTATTTTACTACATGTAAACCACACAATAACCAAATTCTGTAAACTCAGCATTGTAATCCTTATAGAGAATAAACTTTGAATTGAATTGAATCACTACTACCTTCTACCACCATCAACCACTATCACAAATGCTTCCACTCTACCACCACCACCTTTGTATTTTTCTACAAACTTTTTCATAAATTATGTGTGTTTCTCACATTCTTTACCAAAGGGCTGGCACTAGAAGCTTTCTTTGGAGCCATGGTAGCTTATTTAGCACTTGCAAGCACTAAAATCAGTGGAATATTATGAAATATTTCATAGGAGCATGTGAAGGGATCGTCACTCACTGGTAAACAATGGCACACTGGCTAGGAAGGCAGGCCCAGGCGGCTCAGAGCGTGAGTACCCGTCCCGGACGAAGGACGATTAGCGAGTTAATGGACCTTTTGCGAGCCAATGTTTAGACGAAATAACGGGACTTTTTCCGAAATGGACAACTTTCAGGCTGGACGATTATTGAGGTACCACTGTACCTGGCTTTGGCTAGCCATATTTGATTTTTTGTAAATATTCGATTCCCAGCCAGGGTAGAAATATTAGGCATGTTTCTTTACACCTGTTGTCTATGTTTACCCATCAGTAAATGGATACCTGGGTGTTAGCCTACTAGTGTGGGTGTTATCTTGGGACACTGACCTAATTTTCTTGAAATACTCTGCATAACAAGCGGCTTTCTATATAGTAGTATGTCACTGATGTCAGCTAGGCCTGTATGCCTTGTACATTTGCTTGTTGTAAATAAAGATATTATTATTATTATTATTATTGTTATTATTATTATTATATTATTTTCTCAGTTGTTTGCTGGGTTATCTTACTGAAACTTGGACAATGTATGATGGAAAGATACTTCTTAAAGTACACCAAAAATGAAAGAAATCAGACCATAAATAACGGAGTTCACTTCTCAGCCATTGGCATCAGCTTAGTGGTATATTTTTTGTATGGTTTTTATGGTTATACGTATTCTCATTTTTTCAGTCGAATTTGATGGAATGAAAGTTATATTACAGAAATGGATACGATTTTGATTGCTTTCATGATGAAAAGTACCTTGAAATTGAGCTCACAGTAGCGAAAATATTCTATTCTTTAGCGAAGCTCAAGAGTAAACAAATGACGTCACCATCCAATACCTGTCCGCCTTCCAGTCCAAATTCCAATATGGAGTCAAGAATGGGTTGACATTATTTATACAATTATTACAATAATGCAGCAGTCTGCATAACAGTAAATCTTCTATTTTTTGTGAATAAAAATTCCAAATGGTAAGCAAGAGTAATATGTGAGGGGCCTGTAGCCATGACTAATGAACAGAGAAAATGTTATTTTAGTGCCAGGGAGGTCTGCAATGTTTATTCTGGACCCTATTTTGAAATTGGCATCTGTTGAATTTTTTGTGAAATTGGCCAAATTGCCAATTTCTGACCACTTTATTGGGTAGTTGAAATAAGTGAATGGGCGGTTTCTTGTACTCAGTTGACAGACTAGAAGTAAATAAGTTTATTCAGGTATACACAAATACAGTTACATAGATTATCATACATAGCAGTGTATGTATAGAGAACCTAGGATAATCAAAAAAAGTCAGACAAGGTGACTTATTTCCAGTACCTGGCTTGGGCTTGCCATGTATGATTTTTGGTAAATATTTTTTTTTCTCAGTTGTTTGTTGGGCTATCTCATTAAAACTTGGGCAATGTATAATGGAAAGATACTTCTTAACATACAACAAAAATAAAAAAGACGGACAATAAATAAGGGAGTTCACTTCTCAGCCATTAGCCGCCTCTGCAGTATATTTTTGTATGGTTTTTATGGTTGTATTCTCATTTTTTTGGACTCTTTTGATAGAATCAAAGATATATTACTGAAATAGACATGATTTTGATTATTTTCATGACGAAAAGTACCTGGAAATTGAGCTCAAAGTAGCGGAAATGTTCATGTTCAATGAACTTTGTGTAAGTCAAGTAATCCGGCACACTACAGGTTCCAATGACCCGGGTCTTGTGATGGAGGCCCCGTAAAATATAATAAACACACAATAAAATTATAATAAAAAAGGTACATGTATGACATACGCTAAAATTTATTTTGACAACACCTGTTACGTTGGGTTTGTCCTTTTTACTTGATTGAAAGGGTTCTCACTACAGTTCTAGTGGGGGGTATTTTTTACTTAATGGGCCTATTTGTCTAGGGTAATCTTACATCATGGCTATCATTTTGAGTGTCTCTGATCCCCTTTTCCCCAGCCCTCTCACAGGTTTGTAACACTACAAAAAATAAACTGTATTCCAAAAAATTGTACAAATATACAATTACGCCTCACATTTTAAAAACAAAGATCACTTTACTCCTTAGCTTTCCCACATGGTGTACCTTATTAACTTCGTCCTTCTCTCTTGACTAACTCTGGGCTAACCGTTTTTACACACTTAGCCCCACCTTTGGGTATGGGGGCCCAAACAAAATTTTAAATTAAAAAACCCTTCACTCCCTGGCACACAGACCCCAAAAATAAAAAGGGCCCCAAACCCTCCAGGTTGAAGTCAGCCACAAAAGAGGAGTCAGGGGAAGGGAGAGGGAGAGAGCCTGGCTAAGCCCCTCCCCCCAAAAAAAACAAAAGACGTTCCAAACACAATTCTCCAGTCCCCACAATTCTACCAAACACCTTTAATTTTACTTTTACAAAAAGAAATCAACTTTAAAAACTACTTATTTAAATTGTGTGTTTTGTTCCTAGTAAAAAACCTATTATATTGAGAAAAATAGTTTGACCCACTGCCTCTCATCATAAGGTTGACTCCTTTGACTTTTAAGCAAAGTCCCCATCAATTCAATATAATTAGGATTCCAAGTAACGTTTTTATAAATACATTTTGGGTCCTAAAAAAAAGCCCCATAACCCCCCCCCCACCTCCAACAAGCCCCAACAAAAGCTAGCCGTGTCCCTCGGATAGGGCTAGTAAAAGTATTTGCTTAAGCTAAGGGGGAAAAACAAATTACTAGATATGCTACATATTTCCTAGCACCAAACACCTTCACTTTAAACTGTTATTTACAACAGATTGCAGAATTTTTATAAAAGTTTTTTTAAAAACCATACCCAATCTAAAGGGGTGTAACTATTTACAATTTTGGCTTTTAAACAATACACATTACAATGCAAAATTGCACACAATGTCCACTGTGAAAACCCCACCAACACCTGTCCTCTGCTACGGTAATCCAGAAAAACTGTACTCCGGGGGGCATCTTCCTGATCAGGACGAGAGTAGACCCAAAACCCAGACAGTCAGTGTACACCAGGCAGGAAACTCACAAACATGCAAGGGTTTCTCTCACTTGGTCCGAACCAAAACAGGAATTTTCAGTCAACACCACATTTCCTAAACATGGTCGGGCACTAAACCCATTTTCCGGGGTCCCACTCCACCAGATCCTCCAACTTATGAAGAGGAGGCTGACATAGAACAGGGGGGGTCCGGGGGACCAAAAAGGAAAACCGGGGGGCCCTTTTTGTATATAAGCACACCAAGACACAACATACCCCCTGAACGCTCATTTACTAAAGGGGTTGTAACCACTGCCTCAACCACATTTAGTAAAAACCCGACCCATCACACTTTTGCCTGATCGACCCCTTCACGTCAGATGGCGGGTAAGAGTACTCAGGCTCCGAGAGTTCACCACTGCAAAAAACAAAAAGGTCAGCACAAGACAAACCTATGTCAAAACCCACCAGGCATCTACATGAAACATCTAGAGAGAGCATCACAACCCATTCCCTACCCTTTTTATATATTTAACTTAAAATTAAAGGGCTGTGGGAACAAACCCCATTTTAAGAGCTGATTTTAGTCCCATACACAGGAACGGGATGAAAGACCCTGAACATTACAAAGGCTGAATAGCCACCCCAAAATGAAAATTTTCTTTCCTTTGGTAAAATTTGACATTAAAAAACTTAGAAGGTTGTTCATAGACAAAAAACATTCTGCAACCTCTCGCATGCAACAGCAAAACCAAAGCCCTCCTTTGCACCCAGGTTGGATACATCAAGTTTACACAAACACCACACTTCCTTTCCCCCCCCTAAACACAAATTTTAAACACAAAATAAACACAATTTGCATTACACACTTTAAAAGGGTGCTAAACACAGACCATGAAATTTCACATTTTTCCTGTTTTACTTTTTTAAAATTTTTTGATTTTTTAGTGCATAATACAATCTTTCTAATTCTGAAAACCTAGTTGTTAAACGTACTCTGGGGTAGTCAGTGTTTATCCGGGGTGCCATTAATTTGGGGAACCATGAAATGGGAATCCCACTGACTCTCACTAAGCACTCAAACTGGTTGGAAGAATTCATTTTCTTCCTCCATCTCCAATTTTTTCATACAATTTTTCCCCACAAAAATTTTAAATTTTGGCCAGTTTCCTTAACAATTTCCCATGGATTTTAAATTTTCCCCCCATTACGACATCCCAAATTTTATAAAGTTCCAAGGGCTGACCAACTCTCCAACTTTTTTTCTCATTAAACCCAAGCATCATTTCCCAAATCTTTTACACAAAAGTTATTTCTTAAATACGCTTTTTGGTATTTCAACAGAATTTTTTTTGCACCCTTTACATTCCTTAAAACATTGGTCCCTCTAAATTTTTGACAGAACTTAAAACCCTTTAACTGGTTATGTGTACACTTCTCATTTTTTTTCGTTTGGGGGGTGTGGATTTTATATCAAAACCCCGGGGAACTTCCCCCACAACATTTCAGCCCACACAACTTCCCATAAAAATTTTCACATGAATTGGCTCAGTATCACACTTCCCCCAGCCTCCAGAGTACATGGTCCAATTAGGGTCCCACATCATCATCCGGTCGGGGTTGAGGGCATTTCACGTACCATCCACCTCATACGAGCCAAACAGGTCTAAACGGGAAAAAAGCCCCAAAGGGGGGGACATCCCCTCCTCCCCAAGCCAATGCTCAGAGATTCCAAGTGCTCCCCACCAGCAAATACAAAAAAAGGGGATCCCCTCATCCCATTTGTTTTTATTGTTATACCATGCTTGCACATTGTTTTGGGGGTTTGATGTAATTTCCCATTTCCCCTTAATGAGAGGATACACAGTTAACACTGAGGCCTATTTTTAGCCCCTTCAAAACTTTTCTAAAAAGACTTTGGGGAAATTTTAGGCCCTTGATCTGTTTGTGCTGCTTGAAAAAAACCAACATGAAAAAAGAATTTCATAAAGCCTTAAAAATACATGAGTGTTATCTTATGCAAGGGACTGCTTCCAGTCCCTGGTAGGGGAAAAATATTTGTGAAAAATAATCATTTCCCATTTGGGCCCCCTTTGGGAATGACCAAGACATCTATACCAGCTTGCAAAGGGTTCACCGGGGTGCTGAAATAGACTGGAGGGAACGGGTTTAAATATTTAGCTAGGTTTCCCCCAAAAATTGAAAGACATGATAGGGCTCAAAAACTCTCTGACATCTCCCCACAGCTGAGACCAGAAAAATGGCCGGAACCGGGGCATCACCAACTGGGGGCAAACCCCCGTTTTCCTTCCCTCGATACTGCAAACAGAGTGAATTCTTTTTAAGAGTTTCCCCCCTGAAATGAAAACACTTATTTAACGTAAAATCTCTTCCTCGCAACAGCGACATTTTCCTGCCAGAAATTTAAATTGCACCCTAGCAGGTCAGCCTCTCTCACACATTTTAAATGATCCATTCTCCAATCATGCTCACTCTGGGTGGGAAAATCCTTTTCTTTATTTTACTTCGTTCAACATCAAAAGCAGAGTTACCAAACTTAAGCCCTCACCACCTCATGAAAATACGAAGACGTTGGTAATATCTGAGCCATGCTTCTCATGGGGAACCATCAGGGGGAAGGGCTGGCAGGTTTTTCCTAAACATTTCCCCCCAACTTTCAACTTGGTTTTCCCCCCAAACTATTGTTCCTCACTGCTAACAGGGCCCATAACATTTTCCCCCAAAAAGATCGACCCCCTTTGAAGGGGAAATTTTATCTGAATACCTACAGGGGGATACCAACTTGGTATGCAAATTTACCCATAATTTTTTGTACAGGTGTCCTTATGGTTGAACCCTAATACCCTTCAACAATATATCACCCCATATAGGGGATCCTTAGACACTGGAGCACTCCAGCATTACAAAAAGTAGGGGCTACTCCATCTCTCAAGGACAGTATGTTCTCAAATCTGCCCACATCCTTTTTCAAACCAACTGCGGACCTACTAAAAATTACACTCCTGGTCTAGACCAAAGGGTTCCTCCTCACCTTGCCTTGAAGACCTAATGCAGGCAACTGATGTATCTCTGCATTAGAGTCCTCTGGGAGGTTCCTCCCCTTTTCCGATCCGCCGCCTTGACCAGCAAAACTTTTGATGTGTCCAGTTTTTTTTACAGTGTAACAGCATAAACCTTTTAAAAGGGATTTTTAACCATTTTGGGGAGGACGGTACTTTTACCCGAGGACCTGAAGCATTATTGTTGTCTAGGGAAACTTTCGAACCCAGCTGCTTTTAAACCCTTTTTTTTCGTTTTAGAGGGCACCTCAGCCTTCATTTGTCCCTGAAAATTCTTTTTCCCATTATTTTAAACCATAGGACTTGGAAAAAGGTTTTGAATGGGGGGAAATTTTTTAAAAAAGCACATGACTGTTTTTACTTACCAATTCCCTGCGAGCCAAGAAACGTCCCTAGATCCAGTGCTTTGAAAGATTATCGGGTTTTTTGTCCCCCAATATTTCTAGGTCAACAGGGATTGTTTTGTAAAAATTTTCCCCATAACCACAATCTACTAATTTGTTATAGTCTTTTTTTTAACTCCTTGGAACAAAAAACCCTTTCTTAAAAAAAAACATTTTTCTCATTCCCAAACTCAGTTTAAGGTCCCTGCCCCCTCCCTTTTTTGTTCCTGAACTTTTTTCTAATTTCTCAGGTATCTTTTTGTATGCAAGCAATCTTCCTCTTTAATCTTATCATAATCAAAAAATTTTGCCCCCTCCAGAGTCTCTATCTCTAATTTCCTTTACCCCACAATTCCCGTGCGAACTAGGGAGCCCATTCTGTTTGGGCCATCCTTGCTCCAGAGCAGTCTTCTCAAAAAAAGAAAAATATCTATCTGGGTCACCTCTGTAAACTTTGGGACAAAATTTGCAGCTTTTGTTATGTTTAAAATACTGCTCAGGTCTTGCTTTTAACCCCTACTTCTCCCCTTGTTTTTTAATTTTTTTCGCCCCTGATGCAATTTCAGCTCATTTCCTTTCCATATCACCTGGTTGGGGTTTCTAAAAAATTATAAAACCCCCCACCGAACCAAAAAAACCCCAGCTCACCACAAGACAAACCCCCCCCCTCTTACGACGGGGCAAATTTTCCCCCGGGCACATAAAAACACAAATTTTAATTAAAAAATGTCACAAGATAAATAACCACAAAAAAATGTTTTTTCCAACCTTTTCCCCACCTTAGGGGAAAAACAACCTGTTTAAAAAATATATAAAACCACTTCCCCTCCCCACCTTTAAATTTTTACAAACACACTGTTTTCCCCATAAACCACACAATAATTTTTCAAAAGAAGTTTTGAATTTTTGCATCAATAACCTCCCGGTAACTCCCTTTTACTTGGGCCCTTAACTTTATTTTAATTCTCCCCAAAATGTTCCCAGGGGGAAAAATTTTTTTTTAATCCATTTGCAAAAACTTTACAATGGATATTTTGAGTGTCTCTTCCCTTCAAGCCCCCTTTCCCTTTGTAAAATTTTTTTATTTAATGATTGTAAGTTCAAATTAAACCCCACATTTTAAAAAAGAACTACAACCTTATTTTTCCCCCCCGGGGTATTTTTAACTTTTGTCCCTTCCTCTTTATAACTCGGGTAACCTTTTTGCACATTTTTGTTTTGTCCCCGGTATGGGGGACAACTTAAAAAAAAATCACCCCTGGGACAAAAATCCCCAAAATAAAAAAACCCCGGTCCTCCATTTAAAAAAAAAAGATCAAAAAAAAAGGGGGCTGGCTGTCCCCCCCCAAAAAAAGATGTGCCAAAACCTTCTCCTTCCCTTCTTAACAAAACCTTTTTCTTTTAAAAAAAAAAAAACTTTTTAAACACAAAAAATTGGGTTTTAGTGTTATAGTAAAAACCCAATATTAAAAAATGGGTTAAACCCCCCCTCCAGCAAAGGGTTGAATCGTCCCTGACCCCTTTAGAGCAAAGCCCCCAATTCAATAAATTTGATTCCCAGATAACGTAATATAAAACATGTTGGTTTTACCCCTTCAACACCCCACCCAGCACAACAAAGCAGTGGCAATGCACATTCTTTAGGATTACCCTCGCCACAAATTCTCTTGATTTTTTACTTTTTTGTGGTTAAATTTTCCAGTTCCCTTTTTTGAATGGGGGTGAAACAAATCAATGGGCAGTTTCCCGAGAAGAAAAAAGATATTTAGGGATTAAAGCAAAATACAGTGGAACCCTCACAACGATATTAATCCGTTCCCCAAATCACGTATATGAAAAAAATCGGCGAAAAATTTTTTTTTTTTTTTTTTTTTTCCCGATAAAAAAGGAAAATCAAATTAACCGGAAGAAAAAGTATGAAAAAAAAAAAATTACCCATAAATATTAATTTTTAAAACCACAAACTGAATTTCTTTTTTGAAATTTTGATGATTTATGGTTTACGGGGGAAATTTGTCCCTTATTATTTAATAACCCCCACAAAATTTTTCTAGTGTGGGGTAGTTTTTTTACTTAATGGTCCCTTATCTGTCGGGGTAATACTTTCATCTGGCTATCATCTTGATGTCCGATATCCTTTCAACCCGCCCTCTTTAAGTTTTGTAAACAATACTATAAAAATATAATTGTATTCTAAATAGATATGTACAGAATATACAATTTACAGCCTCACATATTCAAAACAAAAATCTACACACTCCATAGCTGTTCTCCCACATGGTGTATCTCATTAACCTTGTCCTGCTCTCTTCTTGACTAACTCTATGCTAACCAGTGTTTTGACACACTTTAGTCACCCTTGTATATGGTGGCCACAACTTAAGTTATAAAAACTCACCCCTGGAGCACACATAATGCCCCAAAAGAAGATAGAAGAAGGACCCAGAGATCCTGCCAGGTTGAAGGCCAGCAACAGAGTGAGAGAGAGAGAGAGAGGGAGAGTGAGGAGCCTAGCTAAGCTCCTCCCACCAAAACAAAAGACTGTTGCCAAGCACAATTCTCCAGTTACCACAATTCTACCACACCTTAATTTTACTTTTACAAAAAGAAATACAACTTTATAAACTACTTATTTAAATTGTGTGTTTGTGTGTCTATAGTATAACCTATTATATTGAGAAAAAGGCTTGACCCAGCTGCCTCTCAGTCATAAGAGTGATCAGCCCTTATGACATTTAGAACTGAGTCCCCATCAGTTCAATATAATTAGGTATTCCAGAGTAACTGTTACTTATAAATACATGTTGGATCCTATAGCCCCATAACAGATGGGATGGGAGGAGGGGAAAGTGTGGAAGTTGTTAATGTTTAGAAGGGGAATCCCCTTCCATTAGGACTTGAGGTATCAAGTCCTTTTCTGAGGTTACTTCCCTTCTTCTTTTAATGCCACTAGGACCAGCTTGAGAGTCACTGGACCTCTGTCGCACAACATATCTGTCCATAGAGGCCTGTACCTCCTGTTCCTTTATGATTTGTCTAAAGTGGTTCACAACATTGTCATTGTAATTGTCACCAGCACAGCTTGCAATAGCTGTGTGAGGGTGATTTTCATCCATAAAGGTTTGCACTTCAAGCCACTTTGCACACATTTCCTTAATCTTTGAAGTAGGCAACTTCTTCAATTTCTCTCTCCCCTCCTCTGAAGCAGTTTCCTCAGGTCTGGTCTCTTGCTGTTGAAGATGATCTTGCAACTCATCAGTGGTTAGTTCTTCATTGTCTTCCTCCACCAACTCTTTCACATCCTCCCCACTAACCTCCAAACCCAAGGACTTCCCCATTGCCACAATTGATTCCATAACTGGCATACCCTTCTCAGGGTTAGCCTCAAATCCTTCAAAATCCCTTTTGTCTACACATTCTGGCCACAGTTTCTTCCAAGCAGAGTTCAAGGTCCTCTTAGTCACTCCCTCCCAAGCCTTACCTATAAGGTTTACACAACTGAGGATACTAGAGTGATCTTTCCAAAACTCTCTTAGAGTTAATCGAGTGTCTGTGGTCACTACAAAGCACTTTTGAAACATAGCTTTTGTGTAGAGTTTGTTGAAGTTTGAAATGACCTGCTGGTCCATGGGCTGCAGGAGAGGAGTGGTATTAGGAGGCAAAAACGTGACCTTAATGAAGCTCATGTCCCCAGAAAGTCGCTCTGCCAAGTCTGAAGAATGACCAGGAGCTTTGTCTAATACCAGGAGGCACTTAAGGTCCAATTTATTTTCCAGGAGGTAATTTTTCACAGTGGGGGCAAATGCATGGTGTAACCAGTCATAGAAAAGGTCTCTAGTGACCCATGCCTTACTGTTTGCCCTCCACATCACACACAAATTAGCCTTGAGGACATTGTTGTGCCTGAACACTCTCTGAGTTTCAGAGTGATACACCAATAAAGGTTTCACTTCGCAATCACCACTAGCATTAGCACACATCAAGAGAGTAAGCCTGTCTTTCATAGACTTATGTCCTGGGAGTGCCTTTTCCTCCTGAGTAATGTAGGTCCTGTTTGGCATTTTCTTCCAAAACAGGCCTGTTTCGTCAAAATTAAACACTTGATCAGGTTTCAGTCCTTCACTGTCTATGTACTCCTTGAATTCCTTCACATATTTTTCAGCCGCTTTTTGGTCCGAACTGGCAGCCTCACCATGCCTTATTACACTATGTATGACATTACGATTCTTAAATCTCTCAAACCAACCTTTGCTGGCCTTAATTCACTCATCACCACTATTTGCAGGCATTTTTTTAATTAAATCCTCATGCAACTTCCTAGCCTTTTCACATATGATCGCTTGAGAGATGCTACCTCCTGCTATCTGTTTTTCGTTTATCCACACCAATAACAGTCTCTCAACATCTTCGAGTACTTGCGATCTCTTATTCGAAAACAAAGTTGCACCTTTTGCAAGAACAGCTTCCTTGATTGTCGTTTCCTTGGCCACAATAGTAGCGATGGTTGATTGGGTTTTGGTATACAATCTGGCCTGCTCCGAGACACGCACTCCATTTTCGTACTTAGCAATTATCTCTTTCTTTGTATCCATAGTAATTCTCACCCTTTTTCCTGCAGGGTTGGCACTAGAAGCTTTCGTGGGGCCCATGGTGACTTATTTTGCAGGTACAATCACTAAAAATGCTGTGATAATATGAAATGTTCCGATTGTATGCGTGGATGCGACCGCACTGGCTGGCTTGTAAACACTGGCACCCACGGGACAACTGAGGCGTGCTCAGGCCACACGTGGACGCATCTCGAACGAATCGCGTAGGGTGAGTTTTTTAGCGTTAGCTGAGGCAAAATTTTTGCGATAAAATGTATCGTATGCTGGATTTAATGTAAGGTGATGCCATCGTTAGCTGAGGGTCCACTGTACTAATAAGCACAGACTATGTACGATGGTTGAGGACTTAGCGAGTTGAGTACAAGCGTATCCCCTCTACTATATGTACAATACTAAAGCAGGAGTCTATAAAGGCTATAGCGCCAGCAAAGGGCATTACAGTTATTTCTAAGCAATTGACCTCTGTCAATGAAAAGATGGAAAATCTGCTGTTGACATGGTTGATGGGGAAACAGCTCACAGGAGATATGTAGTGTAGTGAAATAAACATAAAAATTGTACATAACAGTTCTTAAGATTATTATTACAGTGGAACCTCAAATATCGAATTTCTTCATTCCAGATGGCTGTTCGAGTGCTGTTCCCGAACAAATTTATTCCCATCAGGAATAATGTAAATTAGATTAGTTCATTTCAGACCCTCAAAAATACACTTATGAAAGCACTTACAAAAATACACTTACATAATTGGTTGAGTTAGGAGCAGTTCGATATTTAAGGTTCCACTGTATTATTATAATCAAGGGGGAAGTGCTAAACCAGTAGGATTATACAGTTCCTGGGGGGGAAGGTATTCAGGCTTAATTAGGGGAACTGGAGCACAGATCCAATTCCCTAAATCAAGAGCCCCTCACCATCATCAAGGAGCCTTCCTTGAGGGACAGTTCTTAAGAAAAGTGTGAACTCCTGACAGGATATGCCGCTCTGCCTCACAAACTCCGTTTTCTCTTATAACACCTCTGATGTTTTCATAGTGAGAATGCGCGACTACTCCCGACCACAATCCTCCTCCTTCCGCCATCCGTGTTATGACATATTTTATTCATTCTGGAGTGTATATCAGGTTTCTATGTTATTTATATTGTTTGTTATGTCATATTAGATGAATTGTGAGAGTAAAGCTGTGGAGTTGATATTAGGGTTATTTTGTCATGCCTCCTGAGTGCAGGAATTCAGCTGGAACGAATTAATTGTGTTTCAGTTAATTTAAATGAGGAAAATTGACCCAGCATACGAACAAATCAGGATACGAGCAAGTCCATGGAACAGATTAAATTCGTAACCCGAGGTTCCACTGTATTAATGTAATATATGACATTTAATGAGACTCGGTGATTATTATTATCATTACTAATATGGTGTCACTCGTACAAGTCGTCTGGGAACCACATCTCATGTTTATTCTACTGTGGGGTGTATTTATCATCTCTGTATGTTATGTATCATCTTTATTATATAATTTTGAAAAATATGACAGATGGATTAATGAAAATGTGTATATTAATGTAATATATGACATTTAATGAGACATTTATTATCGTTACTAATATGGCGTCTCTAGACATAAAACACCCTTAGTGATTTTAATGTGTGCCTGAATGCCAGCACAGTGTGTAAGTTTAATTAGGTACAGGTATACATAAGTATAATTATCAGAGTATATATAAAATATGAAATAACTTAAAAACTTGAAATTTTGGAGCTTCCAGACATAATGGAGAGACGTAGTGCTTATGGAGCTCACAGAGAATGTAAACAAACCAGATGTGGCACTGTGACCATATTAGAAAGACACATGGGGGGAGCCGTATAGAGAGTTTTGGTCATATTTATTTATTTATTTATTTATTAATTTGAACATGATACAGAGTAGTACAAATGAATACAGTTAAGTGCAACATGCCAAAGCCCTTTGTATGCAGAGCATTATGGGCAAGCTTAAAATTAACTTAAGATTAACTAAGCAGTGATATATTCAGTGGTAAAACATTATTGTAAACAGATAACAATTAACACAAAGAGTTTACAAAGACAGGCATATGGTCATTTCTGATTGCTGGCTTTCAGTAAAATGGAGTTTTCTGTGGGTAATTTAATTAAAAAAAAAACAAATTTTGATTGGGTATCAGGTTAAACCCCCTTATGAGATACAATTTGAGAAACATTTATGAGTCAATTTTGAAGTTCAATTATTCAGTATTTTTTTGGGTTGTGGGTGAGTAAAGTGTTTTTTGGAAGAGACTTGAATTTATAAACAGACAATGTTTTTTTATATTTACAGGAATGAATTCCAGATTTTAGGGCCCTTTTTGTGCATTGAGTTTTTTATAGGTGAGATGGACACGAAGAACATCAAGGGGGGCTGTGCCCTTTTTTTATGGTCTGTGTTTGTTGAGGTTGGTAAAGGGGATGTTTGAGGGGAGGGTTTATATCCGAGTTAAGTGGGGTTTTTGGGGGGGGGGTGCGGGGATAAAATGTTTAGGGGTGGGGGGTTTTGATGTGGGGTGTGGGTGGGGGGGGAAAAAAAAAACTTCGATGACCCTTTTTTTGTGGGAAGGGAAAGGGGGGTGGGGTTGGCCAGGGAATTTAGGGAAAAGGGGGGAAAAAAAGGGTTTTGGGGGAGGGGGTTTACTTGGAGGGATGGGGATTTTGATAGGATGTTTGGGGTGGTTTTTTAAATTTTTTGTGTTTTAGTTTTGGGGCAAAAAAATTTTTGGGGGGGGAAAAGGGGCCACTTATCTGAGAGGGAATTTACCGTTCCACCCGAAGGGGGGGGTTTGTTCAGTTTAAAAAATTGTTAAAACCCCCCTTCAAGGAAAATATGGGTTGAAATTTTAAACTTTTTCGGGCCCCCCTGCTTTAAAAGGCCCCTGTGAAAAAAAAAAATTTTTTGGTTTTTTTAGGGAATAGGTAGTAATTTAAAAAGGGGTTTTTTATTTTTGGGGTTTTTTGAATATTTGGGGGGGTTTTGTGTAGGGGAATTTTTTATCATTCTGACTGCAGGCTTTTGTTGGGTAATTAGTGGTCTCAGATGGTTTTTTGTTGTTGAGTCCCATGCACAAATTCTATACGTGAGATAGGGGTAAATAAGTGAGTGCTATAGGGGCCAGGAGGGCTCTGACTGTGGAGCTTAGATATCGTATCTTTGATTTAGTATGCCTATGGTCTTGGAAATTTTCTTGCAAATTTGCTGTATATGTGTTTGAAACTTGAGTCTGTTATCAAGGTAGATTCCTAAGAATTTTCCCTCTGTGAGTTTTGTGATAGGTGATCCATTTATCATTATGTTAAGAGGGACATCTGTAGCTCTGTTACCAAACTGAATGAAGTAGGTTTTGTCAATGTTTAGAGCAATTTTGTTAGTCCTCATCCAGGTAGATATGCATCGCAACTACTCAAACCCACACTATTTACAAGATGACACTACATACGTCTTCTCTCACCCGAGCCCAGTCACGCTATCCAATAATGTAAATACCGAATTACAGAAGTAAGTAAGTAAGTAAGTTTATTCAGGTATACACAAATACAGTTACATAGAATTATCATACATAGCAGCATATGTGTAGAGAACCTAGGATAGGCCCAAAAAGTCAGACAGAGTGACTATTTACATTGGGGTTCCTTTTACCTTATTATTATAATATAAAGGTTATAATATTTTCTTATTATTCTATAATGAAGATAACATCTTTTTATCATACTAAAAAGACTATCTACTACACGAGGGTCATTACTAGGAATAAGGTAAAATTTACACATATGTTAGCTAAAAAATTATTTTCTATTTTTTAACTAACGTACGTGTAAATTTTACCTTATTCCTAGCAATGACCCTCGTATTGTAGATGGTCTTAATGACGCTCGTGTAGTAGATAGTCTTTTTAGTATGATAATAAGATGTTATCTTCATTATAGAATAATAAGAAAATGTTATAACCTTTATATTATAATAATAAGGCAAAAGGACCCCAATGGAAATAAGTCACTCTGTCTGACTTTTTTGGGTTATCCTAGGTTCTCTACACATATGCTGCTATGTATGATAATTCTATGTAACTGTTTTTGTGTATACCTGAATAAACTTACTTACTTACTTACTTCTGTAATTCGGTATTTACATTATTGGCTAGCATGACTGGGCTCGGGTGAGAGAAGACGTATGTAGTGTCATCTTGTAAATAGTGTGGGTTTGAGTAGTTGCAATGCATTTGGTAGGTCATTTATGTATATGAGAAAGAGAAGAGGGCCAAGGACACTTCCCTGTTGGACACCAACTGTAATTGGCTGTGCAGAATAGAGTTTGCTCATTTGATCGTACACATATTGGCTTTGTTGGCTGAGATATGACTTTAGGTAGTTGAGGGAGTGCCCTCTGTATACCATAGTGTAGGACAATTTTATATGGAGCAAGTCATGGTCAACTGTATCAAAAGCTTTACGTAAGTCAATGAAGATCTCCAGTGGGATTCTTTTTTCCTCTATTGCAGTGTATATTTGTTCTAGCATTGTGTATATAGCATCATTAGTATTTTTATTAGGTCTGAGCCCAAATTGACAGGGTTAGTATGTTTTGGAGAGAAGTAGCCAATAGATTCGTGATGAATTATCTTTCAAGATGTTAGAGAGAGGGTTTGTAAGTTGGTTATTGGCCTATTGTATTAAAGTCCATGTTTGGTCTCTCCTTTAGAATCAGGGTGACCTTGCTTTTGAGAACTGTAGGGAAGGTAAGGGGATTCGCATGGGATTTGTTAGAGTGTTGCATGATTGAGTGATAGCCACTTGTGGTGCTTTTTGTATATAAAGGGTGGGTAAGGGTATTTAAATTCTCCTGTCTTGTTTTTTAGTGTGTTGATAATAAGGGAGCTTCAGTTGGGTTAGTGGTGCTAGGAACAGTGTGTTGGGTAGTTGCCAGTGAGGTAGTCATTGGGTGGGGTATCTGCGCTTGGGATTTTATTGGCAAGGTTTTTTCCTTAGTGGAGAAGAAATCATTGAGTCTGCTGTTTCAGAGGGTGGGAGTTGGGGTTCATAGATTTTTGTTAATTTAATTTCGCTTTTCATAAATATTCTTTTTTGTTCCTAGCATTTCTGATAGGGTTTTTCCAAGTCTTTTTTTATCACCTCGTAAGTTGGATAATCTTTCTCATAAATACAATTTTTAGCCCTTCTTATCAGGTGGTTTAGGACTGACGAGTAACGTTTTGTTTGGTCTCTGGTTATGTTACCCATTCTGTACTGTTTTTCATATAGGTGCTTTGTATTTATGGATTTGAGGATGCTGGTGTTAGCCAGGGACTGTTCAGTCTCTTAGCTGTCATCTGTTTAGTTTTTTTTAGGGCAGTGCTTGTTATAGAGGTATATTGGGTCTTTTTTAGAAAATTATTAATACATTTGTCAATATCTGTATAGATTTCTAGCTCAGTGTCCCAGTCAATGTTTGTCACTGCTGCTGTGAAGTTATTAATAGCTGCCTCATTGTGAAGTCTGAAAGTGACTTTAGTAGTGTCTTGGGGTAATTTGCCAAGATTTGTTATGAGGAAGGTAGGGTAGTGGTCTGTGGTATTATCTGTGATTATGCCTGATTTTAAAGGGGATATGATCTTGGTCCAGATGTGGTTTAGTAGGGAAATACTAGTCTCTGTAACTCTTGTAGGTTTTGTTACTGTTGGTAGCAACATGCAGTTACTCATTGTGTTTGTGAATTCAGTAATGTGTGGGTCCTGGTCTTGCAGGAGATTTATACTGAAGTCACCTAAGAGTAGCAAGTGATCTTTGTTCATGCGTGCATCAGTTATACTTCCTAGGTATTCACTAAAACGGCTAATGTTAGACTGTGGTACTCTGTAGATGTTTATCACTGTGAGAGGTTTTTGTAGGTACACTGTATTTGGATTTGAATTTAGCTATTATATATTCCCCATGTTCATTCCTTGTGCAAGTATTAGTGATACATTCTAGCTGGTCTGAGTAGTATATAGCTGTGCCACTCCCTTGTTGATCTGGCCTACAGTTGTGTATGGCTGTGTAACCAGGAATGGCATAGACATCTGTAGTATCAGACTTTAGCGGAATGCTGTAAAGCAAAACGCCATAAAGCAGGGCCCTGCTTTATGCTAAAGTGTAGAGTGCAGTGAGTGTGTCCCTTAGTAGCCTGAAGGCCGTTAACCCTTAAACGGTCCAAACGTATATATACGTTCACGCGCGTAGCGCCCCAAACATATATATATGTTTTTTTTTGTCATTCATTCAACATTGCCACAATAAGCCTGAGTCACCTAGATATGAGAGAATGGGTGTGTGCACTCACTGTGTTCCATATTAAAATAATTGGGGATGCCTGGGTACCATATGCTCTTTTTTTCCTTTTAAAAGAAAAGATTTCTTTTTTCCTCAAAAAATTTGGGGCTCTATGCAAGTGAACGTATATATATGTTTGGACCGTTTAAGGGTTAAGGTTGGAGGGGTGTAGCACACTGTGATTTGGCATGCCACAACCACAGAGTTTCACACCAGACAAAAGTAAAAAAAAAAAATCAGAAATAAGTTATTGACGTTGTGATCCATATTCTGCGATAAGTATTAGTAGGAGTGTCATGATTTTTGCATACCTTATTGAGGAATGATGGTTCTACAAACTCCTTACGAGGATTTGCAATTTTATTTACAGTTTTTTGTTAATGATTTTTTTCTCCACATAAAAAAAATATCACTAAATTCAACATTTTTTGTTTTATAGAATCTTCTGATATTATCGCTGAAATGTCTTGGGTTAACAATAATCTAGCCTTTATCTTTCATCTGATGTTAACAAGAGCATTGTAGATCTTCCCAATTTAGTAGAAAAAAGGAAAGTTTTAGGACCCATGAAATTCTGCATAATTTATTTTTTTCTCTCTACCTTGAAGGCTAACAGTTAAAACAAACACAGTCTATATGTTTTTATGCTGCTTAATCCACTGTCAAAATCTCATTGAAATTGGACCAACAAAAAAAAAAAAATTGGTGATTTCACTCGCCCATCCTTGAACCGAAAACATAGTCAAATTTATTTTTCTCTCATTATACACTGTGTGCTGCAGGATTTTTTTTTTTATACTGCACACACTGACCACTCAGACCCATTCTTTCATTTGTAGGCCGACCAGCTTTCTTCTGCAAGATTGGAAGCTGCTGGAATTTTGGTGTTATATTACGGCACCAATACTGGCTTGCAATCCGCAGTATTACAGCACTGATAATGCAGGGGTTAAAAACTAACCAAGGAAATATAACACTAATAATTCATCCCTAACAAAAATGTAAATATAAAATCTTTGGTTCTTGACCATTTTCTGCCAAACAAATGTGAGCTCTCTATTCATTCATGAAATGAGTATACACACAGTTTGAATGCATTTAGTAAAAATTGACTGAATTTTTTTTAATCAACTTTTGAAAATGGACTGATAGAAACAAATTCAAATTTAAAGAAAAAGATAGCCACTGCAATAGGTAGGAAACCTTCGGAGCAATGGTAGGAAATAGATACAAAAAAATGAGTCACAAACAGGAAAAAACAATGGTGTAAAAGATGTTGGTCTTCTGTATTCATATGAGAATTTTTTTTTTGTTTTTTAATACGTCAGCCATTTCCCACTGAGGCAGGGTGACCCAAAATGAAAAACCTAAAAATTAAGAAAAAAACTTGCATCATCTTTCAACACTTTCACCATCACTCATACATAATCACTGTCGTTGCAGAGGCGCTCAGATACGACAGCTTAGACATCACTCCAAACTCCCAGTATCCCAAACCCCTCCTTTAATGTGCAGGCACTGTACTTTCCACCTCCAGGACTCAAGTCCGGCTAACTGGTTTCCCTGAATCCCTTTGCAAAATATTACCCTACTCACACTCCAACAGCTTGTCAGGTCCCAAAAACCATTCAGCTCCATTCACTCCTATCTAACATGCTCACGCATGCATGCAGGAAGTCCAAGTCCCTCACCCACAAAACCTCCTCTACCCCCTCCTTCTAACCTTTTCGAGGACACCCCTACCCCGCCTTCCTTTCCTTCAGATTTATGTGCTCTACAAGTCATTCTACTTTGTTCCATTCTCTCTAAATTACCAAACCACCTCAACAACCCCTCTTCAGCCCTCTGATTAATACTTTTATTAACACTACACCAAATTTCCAAACTACAAATTCTTTGTATAATATTTACACCACACATTGCACTTAGTCATGACATCTCCACTGCCTCCTGCCTCCTCTTTGCTGCAGCATTTACAACCCATTCTTCACACCCATATAAGGGTGTTGATACCACTATACTCCCATACATTCCCTTCTTTGCCTTCATGGATAACGTTTTTTATGTCTCCACAGATGCTTCTCTGATTATAACACTGATGTCTGTTGAAAATAGGTTCCCATAAATTTGTTAATGTTGTAAGTGGTGAACCTTTTATACTGCCTGCCTGAAACTGGAATTATGTAAACTGCATTATTGTTTAATTGCAAAATTAATATTCATTACCAGGTAAAAGTTTATAAATAAATTGTATTTACAGTTTAATTACTAAATAATTTTTTTTTGTAGGCAATTGGATGCCAGGATGGGACTATTGCTTATTATCAGCTGATCTTCTCTACTGTCCATGGTCTCTATAAGGAACGTTATGCCTTTCGAGAAAACATGACCGATGTCATCATTCAGCATCTTATAACTGAGCAAAAAGTTCGAATCAAATGCAGGGACCTTGTTAAAAAGATTGCCATCTACAAGCATCGTCTGGCTGTAAGTTGACAGATTTCACCCTTTGTTGCATGAAATATGGGAGTAAATTGTAACTTAGAATGTGACAGATTTATGTGAGTTATATTTTGTGGAAAGAAAATTAAATTATTGCTTACTGCAAAAAATGGACATGTATTAGAGGTTAATGTCAAAAATTTTGTATGGGAATGAATCTTGGTCTTTACATTGTTGAAAGGAGTAGGCTGCAGGTAATGGACATGTCATTATTATTATTTTATTATCACACCGGCCGATTCCCACCAAGGCAGGGTGGCCCGAAAAAGAAAAACTTTCACCATCATTCACTCCATCACTGTCTTGCCAGAAGGGTGCTTTACACTACAGTTTTTAAACTGCAACATTAACACCCCTCCTTCAGAGTGCAGGCACTGTACTTCCCATCTCCAGGACTCAAGTCCGGTCTGCCGGTTTCCCTGAATCCCTTCATAAATGTTACTTTGCTCACACTCCAACAGCACGTCAAGTATTAAAAACCATTTGTCTCCATTCACTCCTATCAAACACGCTCACGCATGCCTGCTGGAAGTCCAAGCCCCTCGCACACAAAACCTCCTTTACCCCCTCCCTCCAACCCTTCCTAGGCCGACCCCTACCCCGCCTTCCTTCCACTACAGACTGATACACTCTTGAAGTCATTCTGTTTCGCTCCATTCTCTCTACATGTCCGAACCACCTCAACAACCCTTCCTCAGCCCTCTGGACAACAGTTTTGGTAATCCCGCACCTCCTCCTAACTTCCAAACTACGAATTCTCTGCATTATATTCACACCACACATTGCCCTCAGACATGACATCTCCACTGCCTCCAGCCTTCTCCTCGCTGCAACATTCATCACCCATGCTTCACACCCATATAAGAGCGTTGGTAAAACTATACTCTCATACATTCCCCTCTTTGCCTCCAAGGACAAAGTTCTTTGTCTCCACAGACTCCTAAGTGCACCACTCACTCTTTTTCCTCATCAATTCTATGATTCACCTCATCTTTCATAGACCCATCCGCTGACACGTCCACTCCCAAATATCTGAATACGTTCACCTCCTCCATACTCTCTCCCTCCAATCTGATATTGAATCTTTCATCACCTAATCTTTTTGTTATCCTCATAACCTTACTCTTTCCTGTATTCACCTTTAATTTTCTTCTTTTGCACACCCTACCAAATTCATCCACCAATCTCTGCAACTTCTCTTCAGAATCTCCAAGAGCACAGTGTCATCAGCAAAGAGCAGCTGTGACAACTCCACTTTGTGTGTGATTCTTTATCTTTTAACTCCACGCCTCTTGCCAAGACCCTCGCATTTACTTCTCTTACAACCCCATCTATAAATATATTAAACAACCACGGTGACATCACACATCCTTGTCTAAGGCCTACTTTTACTGGGAAAAAATTTCCCTCTTTCCTACATACTCTAACTTGAGCCTCACTATCCTCGTAAAAACTCTTCACTGCTTTCAGTAACCTACCTCCTACACCCATACACTTGCAACATCTGCCACATTGCCCCCCTATCCACCCTGTCATACGCCTTTTCCAAATCCATAAATGCCACAAAGACCTCTTTAGCCTTATCTAAATACTGTTCACTTATATGTTTCACTGTAAACACCTGGTCCACACACCCCCTACCTTTCCTAAAGCCTCCTTGTTCATCTGCTATCCTATTCTCCGTCTTACTCTTAATTCTTTCAATTATAACTCTACCATACACTATACCAGGTACACTCAACAGACTTATCCCCCTATAATTTTTGCACTCTCTTTTATCCCCTTTGCCTTTATACAAAGGAACTATGCATGCTCTCTGCCAATCCCTAGGTACTTACCCTCTTCCATACATTTATTAAATAATTGCACCAACCACTCCAAAACTATATCCCCACCTGCTTTTAACATTTCTATCTTTATCCCATCAATCCCGGCTGCCTTACCCCTTTTCATTTTACCTACTGCCTCACGAACTTCCCCCACACTCACAACTGGCTCTTCCTCACTCCTACAAGATGTTATTCCTCCTTGCCCTATACACGAAATCACAGCTTCCCTATCTTCATCAACATTTACAATTCCTCAAAATATTCCTTCCATCTTCCAAATACCTCTAACTCTCCATTTAATAACTCTCCTCTCCTATTTTTAACTGACAAATCCATTTGTTCTCTAGGCTTTCTTAACTTGTTAATCTCACTCCAAAACTTTTTCTTATTTTCAACAAAATTTGTTGATAACATCTCACCCACTCTCTCATTTGCTCTCTTTTTACATTGCTTCACCACTCTCTTAACTTCTCTCTTTTTCTCCATATACTCTTCCCTCCTTGCATCACTTCTACTTTGTAAAAACTTCTCATATGCTAACTTTTTCTCCCTTACTTTACATCATCATTCCACCAATCGCTCCTCTTCCCTCCTGCACCCACTTTCCTGTAACCACAAACTTCTGCTGAACACTCTAACACTACATTTTTAAACCTACCCCATACCTCTTCGACCCCATTGCCTATGCTCTCATTAGCCCATCTATCCTCCAATAGCTGTTTATATCTTACCCTAACTGCCTCCTCTTTTAGTTTATAAACCTTTACCTCTCTCTTCCCTGATGCTTCTATTCTCCTTGTATCCCATCTACCTTTTACTCTCAGTGTAGCTACAACTAGAAAGTGATCTGATATATCTGTGGCCCCTCTATAAACATGTACATCCTGAAGTCTACTCAACAGTCTTTTATCTACCAATACATAATCCAACAAACTACTGTCATTTCGCCCTACATCATATCGTGTATACTTATTTATCCTCTTTTTCTTAAAATATGTATTTCCTATAACTAAACCCCTTTCTATACAAAGTTCAATCAAAGGGCTCCCATTATCATTTACACCTGGCACCCCAAACTTACCTACCACACCCTCTCTAAAAGTTTCTCCTACTTTAGCATTCAAGTCCCCTACCACAATTACTCTCTCACTTGGTTCAAAGGCTCCTATACATTCACTTAACATCTCCCAAAATCTCTCTCTCTCCTCTGCATTCCTCTCTTCTCCAGGTGCATACACGCTTATTATGACCCACTTCTCGCATCCAACCTTTACTTTAATCCACATAATTCTTGAATTTACACATTCATATTCTCTTTTCTCCTTCCATAACTGATCATTTAACATTACTGCTACCCCTTCCTTTGCTCTAACTCTCTCAGATACTCCAGATTTATCCCATTTATTTCCCCCCACTGAAACTCTCCTACCCCCTTCAGCTTTGTTTCGCTTAGGGCCAGGACATCCAACTTCTTTTCATTCATAACATCAGCAATCATCTGTTTCTTGTCATCCGCACTACATCCACGCACATTTAAGCAACCCAGTTTTATAAAGTTTTTCTTCTTCTCTTTTTTAGTAATTGTATACAGGAGAAGGGGTTACTAGCCCATTGCTCCCGGCATTTTAGTCGCCTCATACGACACGCATGGCTTACGGAGGAAAGATTCTTTTCCACTTCCCCATGGACAATAGAAGAAATAAAAAAGAACAAGAGCTATTTAGAAAAAGGAGAAAAACCTAGATGTATGTATATATATATATATGCATGTGCGTGTCTATGAAGTGTGACCAAAGTGTAAGTAGGAGTAGCAAGATATCCCTGTTATCTTAGCGTGTTGATGAGACAGAAAAAGAAACCAGCAATCCTACCATCATGCAAAACAGTTACAGGTTTTTGTTTCACAGTCATCTGGCAGGACGGTAGTACTTCCCTGGGTGGTTGCTGTCTACCAACCTACTGTCATGTAGGGGATAATTTATGGTGTAATATTATGCATATCATGAGGAGCTAAGTGAGAAGTCTATGTGGTGGAACGAAATTGATACTTTAATTCAAGGAGGATGAGGATAGGGGTTAAATGGTTTTATCATGTAACAAGAATAAATCAAGATATGCTGGTAATGACAGTGTACATATCCAGGGGGATAGAAGAGTTGGAGTAAGGCAGTGACAGATGTTGAGAGTTACTTGAGTGAAGGAGAAGAATAGCATTTTACAGTACAGTAGGGCAAGTAAACGAGGTAAAATGAATAAATGAGAGAGAGAGAGAGAATGAGTAAATCAGAGAGGAGAGAGATACAGAGCATATAAACAAACAAATGAACACGTCTGGTTATGGTTGATACACGTTCATCTACACTTAACATCTCATATTTATGTTAATTTATTCTACTGTGGGGTGTAATTATCATGTTTGTATGTTACATAGCTTGTTATTTATATAATTTTGAAAAAATATCATAGATTAATGAAAATGTTTATATTAATGCAGTATATGATATTTAATGTGCCTCAGAATGATTATTATTGCATTTATTAATATTATTATTATTTTTCTTTCAACAAACCGGCCATATCCCACCAAGGCAGGGTGGCCCAAAAAGAAAAACGAAAGTTTCTCTTTTTAAATTTAGTAATTTATACAGGAGAAGGGGTTACTAACCCCTTGCTCCTGGCATTTTAGTCGCCTCTTACAACATGCATAGCTTACGGAGGAAGAATTCTGTTCCACTTCCCCATGGAGATAAGAGGAAATAAACAAGAACAAGAACTAGTAAGAAAATAAATGAAAACCCAGAGGGGTGTGTATATATATATGCTTGTACATGTATGTGTAGTGTGACCTAAGTGTAAGTAGAAGTAGCAAGATGTACCTGAAACCTTGCATGTTCATGAGACAGAAAAATGGACACCAGTAATCCTACCATCATGTAAAACAATTACAGGCTTTTGTTTTACACTCACTTGGCAGGATGGTAGTACCTCCCTGACCGGTTGCTGTCTACCAACCTACTACTAGAATTATTATTACATTATTATTATTATTATTATTGTTATTATCACCATTATTATCACCATTATTATCATTATTAACCCTTAAACTGCCCAAATGTAGATATACGTTTGCTCACGTAGTGCTCCAAACATAGATCAACGTTTTATTTTTCATTCCTTCAAAATTGGGGCGATGGGCCTGAGTCGCCTAGACATGAGAGAATGGGTCTTAACACTCAGTGTGCGCAGTATTAAAAAAATCTGGGACCACCTAGTACCTTGTGGGAGCACCAGTTCAACTGAGCGCCAGCTAGAGCAAATAGCGTGGCAAACACCAGGGATTCACTGATGCCATGTCGCATTAAACACTCCCCTTTAAAGAGGAAAGTAAAAATAGATTAGATAAATACATGAGTGGGTGAGAGTTGGACCTGACTAGCTTGTGCTACTAGGTCTGATGCCGTGCTCCTTCCTTCATTGGATGACCTGACTAAGTGGGTCATTGGTCTAAGCCGGGGAGGTGACATGGACCTGCTTTGCATGGGCCAGTAGGCCTGCTGCAGTGCTCCTTCTTTCTTATACTCTTATGTATTTGGCAGGCTTGCCGGCTTTGGCTGTCTCTCTGTCTATATATCTGTCTGTCTGTATCTTTGTCTCTATATCTCTGTCTATCTCTGTCTCTCTGTCACATGTACACATAAGTACAGTTATTATACATAGTGTAAATTACCTAGGATAACCCAAAAATTCCAGGCAAAGTGCTATACTGTGCTTGTAGATATAAGACATAAATAACCATGATGCAGTATGCATTTTTACTTGCTCAGGAATCAGGGAGCGGCTCGTAAACCAACAGTTTTACAGCCACTCCCTGACACAGAGACAAGCAGTTGGAAAGACAGACACACAGAGGCAAACAAAAAGGCATAAGCAGAGCTAGACAGACAGACAGATAGATAGATAGACAGACATGTTTGTGTGTAACAGCAAAAACAAATAAAATGAACTCTCTATTTGTTTTCACTGTTGCACATAAACCTGTCTATATCTGTCT
Organism: Cherax quadricarinatus; assembly: GCF_026875155.1. Taxonomy (NCBI): domain Eukaryota; kingdom Metazoa; phylum Arthropoda; class Malacostraca; order Decapoda; family Parastacidae; genus Cherax; species Cherax quadricarinatus. The sequence continues at coordinate 66,358,584 of NC_069411.1, read as the reverse complement.
GCCTATATATCTGTGTATCTCTGTGTGTCTGTTTATCTGTCTACCTGTGTGTCTGTCTTTCTGTGTACCTGTGTGTCTGTCTTTCTGTGTACCTGTGTGTCTTTGTCTACCTGTGTGTGTCTTTCTGTCTACCTGTGTGTCTGTCTACTTGTGTGTGTCTTTATGTCTACCTGTGTGTGTCTTTCTGTCTACCTGTGTGTGTGTGTGTCTACCTGTTTCTGTCTACCTGTGTGTCTGTCTACCTGAGTGTCTGTCTGTCTACCTGTGTCTGTCTTTCTGTCTGCTTGTCTGTCTCAGAGCCACTCATTAAGAGTGTAATTGGTCTTGAAGATGCCATATTAATAATGATAATAACACAATAATAATCACTGAGGCGCATTAAATGTGTATAAAACGTTGATATAGACATTTTGCTTAATCCATCTATGATTTCTTTTTCAAAATTATATAATAAACATGCTACATAACATATAAACATATAAATTAACAAATATGAGATGTTTTTCTGGTCGGCTTGACAGAGTGAACGGGAATCATTCGTGTCCGGGTTGGTAACAACAACAACAACAAAATTTGTTTACATAACTCGCCAACCTTCTACACACTCATTCGTTTATTCATTTAATCTTGTTTACTCACCTCTCACTCTACATTAAGACTACAGATATTTTAAGGTAAGTAATGAGTGGACACGATTGTTATATTATAGTTTAATAATAATAATATTATTAATATTAGTACATATGTATTATTGTAATAATAATAATTATATTATTATATTATTAATTTGGCACTGACCAGATCCAGTATAGTTTGTCTGGATTATTTGGGTTATCCTAGGTAATTTATACTATGTATGAGAACTTTACTTACGTGACCTTAGGGAAGAAGAGAGAGATGAAGTATGATGAAGAGAGAGAGTAGAGCGACGGAGAGAGAGGAGAGAGATAAGAGAGAGAGAGAGATGAGAGAGAGAGAGGAGATACAAGAGGAGAGTACAATCAGAGAGAGAGAGATACAATACAGAGAGAGAGAGATACAATACAGAGAGAGAGAGAGAAGAGAGAGCCACATTCAGTCAGCCAATCACCCACCTGGCCTCCCACCCACCCACCCACCCGGCCAGCCGGCCAGCTACATATTACACATGTTCCAGAGTTTTCTCTTTACTTAGCGTATAGGTTATACTACATTCTGGCAGGATGACACTACCAGTGGTATTCTCCCATACCACTATGTCGACAATACATAAAGATAACAGTAACATATGATACTGTATGCGATGTAAAATTTACAATGCAGTTCACTACCATGTATACATTATATACAGTAAATAAATAATTAAAATATAACAATAGAAGTAAATTATGGTAAAAAAAATGAAATAATGATTGTACATTACAGTACTATGTAGGTAGTTTATATAGGAAAAGTTTGACATTATACCCTATCCAGTATGTTGGCAATTTTCAAAGGTTCGACTATGTCCATTTTGACTTACGACTGGTTGGTCGGAACCAAGCTTGGTCATTAGTCGGATGGTAGGTGTACTAATATGGCGTCACTCATACAAGGCGTCTGGCTCCCACATCTCATGTTTATTTATTCTACTGTGGGGTGTGTTTATTATCTTTATATGTTATGTATCATGTTTATTATATAATTTTGAAAAAATATCATAGATGGATTAATGAAAATATGTATACATGTATTAACGTAATATATGACATTTAATGAGACTCGGTGATTATTATTATTATCATTATTATTGTTATCATCATTACTAGTATGGTGTCTCAAGACATAAGACAATTAATGATTTTAACCCTTTCAGGGTCCCCAGGCCCTCTCCCAGACTTGTTCTCAGGGTCATCCATAATTCAAAAAAAAAAATTATTTTTTCTTAAGAAAATATAGAGAATCTTTTCCCGAACATAATGACACCAAAAGTATGAAATTTGATGGAAAACTTACGGAATTATGCTCTCGCGAATTTAGCAGTCTCGACGATGTTTACGCATCAGCAATTTTGTCTAATTTGAGCACTATTTTCGGCAAATTCCAGTGTACTAGTCGACAAAAATCATAACTATTTTGCTAGAACTCCATTTTTTCTATCAAATGAGTACAAGAAACCACCCATTTATTGATTTCAACTATCCAATACAGTGGTCAGAATTTAGCAATTTTGCCAATTTCACACAAATTTCAAAAGATGCCAATTTCCAAATAGGGTCCAGAATAAACAAGAAAGACGTTTCTGGCACTAAAATAACATTTCCTCTGTTCATTAGTCACATCCCCACGCCCCTCTTACATTCTTTTGCTTTCCACTTTGAATTTTTATTCTCAAAAAAATAGAAGATTTACTGTTATGCAGACTTTTGCATTAGTGTAGAAATGGTATATATAACATCGGCACACTTGTGAAAGAATATTAGACTCCCCAGTTGACATGTATTGGATGCTTAGTATGATTTGTTTACTTTTGAACTTTGGTAAAAATTGAACATTTCTGCTACTTTGAGCTAAATTTCAAGGTACTTTTCATTGTAAAACCAGTCAAAATCACCTCATTTTCTGTAATATGTCTTCCATTCTATAAAGTGAGACCAGGAAAACTAGAATACAACAATAAATACCATACAAAAACACAGTGCAAAGTCGCTGTTTTAATCCAAAACCACGGTCAAAGTTTTTTTTTTCTCATTACACACTGTGTGCTGCAGGATTTTTTTTTATACCACGCACACTGACCACATAGACCCATTCTTTCATATGTAGGCCTACCAGCTATCTCTCACTAGATTTGAGGGCGCTAGAATTTAGGCGTACTAGTACAGTGGACCCCCGGTTTACGATATTATTTCATTCCAGAAGTATATTCAGGTGCCAGTACTGACCGAATTTGTTCCCATAAGGAATATTGTGAATTAGATTAGTCCATTTCAGACCCCCAAACATACGTATACAAACGCACTTACATAAATACACTTACATAATTGGTCGCATTGGGAACTGATCATACACCGGGGGTCCACTGTACATCAAAAACCCTGGTGCGTAAGCCATATTAGTACGTCCGAAATCCTGAGAGGGTTAATATGTACCTGCATGCCAGCACAGTGTGTAAGTTTATTTAGGTACAGGTCCGCCATCACAAATCTGGCAATCAGTTATTCGGTTCCTCCAATTATTCGGCACTAATTTTGGCTAGCATAATTTCAAATTTCCAGGGTCGCCACACCAATCTGCTGCTACTGTTTGGTGGCGCTACTTGCTGCATAAGTCATTCCAGCTTCTTCTTCTCCATTTATTGTTTTAACCCTTTCAGGGTCCGTCCCGTAGATCTACGGCTTTACGTTCAGGGTCCAAACCGTAGATCTACGCCAAAATTCTAGCGCCATCAAACTTAGCACGAGAAGGCTACTGGTAGGCCTGCATCTAAGAGAATGGGTCTGGGTGGTCAGTGTGCACTCCATAGAAAAAATCTGGACGCCTGCATGGCATTGTGGGAACGCCGGCAAAGTAGCTTGGTTCACAGTGCCTGGCGGCAAGGAAGCTCTCACTCCCCACTCACTCTCCGGGCAAATTCTGACTCTCCTCTTCACAACTTACAGTTCTAAGACTGATGGAAGTGGAGCTGAAGACGAATTCTATAGTTTTGAACCATATGGTACCATTGTGCCATATGGTACAATGGTACCATATGGTACAATGGTGCCATGTCATACAATGGTATCATATGGTACAATGGTACCATATGGTATAATGGTACCATATGGTACAATGTACCATATAGTACATTGTACCATATGGTACATTATACCATATGGTACAGGGACCCAAATGGAAATAAGTCTTGTAGATGAATGGTTCACAGAACTGACACATTGATAAATTAGACACATGTGCAACTCTTGGGATCTTAATACTTGGGAATTCTTTGCTTGCCTACCCTTGGGCACGACCTACTTCCACATTGGGCAAATGTGACACCACCTTTGACTGCTGCACCTCTCTTACCTACGGTTTATAAGCTCCTTCTCCGCTCATATGCCATATTCTACTCAAGATTGATGGACTGACCACATCGACTCAAGGCTGAGGGACTGATTACCTCATTCTCCTCCTGTTCTTCAAGCTTCTCCTGTGTATGGACTGATGAAGCCACTGTGTGGCGAAACGTTTCCTTAATAAAGATACCCAAGAGTTGCACATGTGTCATTTATCACCGGAAATAAGTCTGTCTGACTTTTTTGGGTTATCCTAGGTTCTCCAAACATATGCTGCTAAGTATGATATTCTATGTAACTTTATTTGTGTATAACTAAATAAACTTACTTATGATGCCACATGCACTTGAGTAAGTTTATTCAGGTGTACAGAAATACAATTACATAGATTATCATACATAGCAGCATACGTATAAAATCCTAGGATAACCCAAAAAAGTCAGGGTGACTTATTTCCATAGTTATCCCTGTATCTGTACCATATTGTGTCCTGTACTGTATGGTACCCTGTACCATATGGTACTCTGTACCATATGGTACCCTGTACCATATGGTACCCTGTATCATATGGTACCCTGTGCCATATGGCACCCTGCACCATATGGTACCCTGTACCATATGGTACCCTGTACCATATGGTACCCTGTACCATATGGTACCCTGTACCATATGGCACCCTGCACCATATGTTATCCTGTACTGCATGGTACCCTATACCATATAGTACAATGTACCATATGGTACCCTGTAACATATGATACCATGTACCATATGGTCAATAGGTGTTGGTGGCATGAGACACCAGCCAAGACTGAGTGAGTGGCGACACAAGCTAGCTACTGACTCTGCAGTTTCCGAGACAAAGTGCTTTGTCATCCACCTCAACGAACACGTCAAGTTCCTGTACACTTGTAAATATATAATAGAACATTACTAATATAAAACATTTTTGCATATTTTTGTTGTAAACAATTATTGTAAACAAAATAATAATGAAAATATTAGTGTGTTTATTGTGTTGAATACAACAGTACCATATAGTACCATATGGTACAATGAACCATATGGTATCATTGTACTGTATGGTACAATGTACCATATGGTACAATAAGCCATATGGTATCATTGTACTGTATGGTACAATGTACCATATGGTACCATTGCATCATATGGTACCATTACACCATATGGTACCATAAGGTACCATTGCACTATATGGTACCATTGTATCATATGGTACCATTGTACCAAATGGTGCTGTTGTACCATATGAAACCATTGTACTAAATGGTGCCATTGTACCATATGGTACCATTGTATCATATGGTACCATTGTATCATATGGTGCCATTGTACCATATGATACAGTTGCACCCTATGGCACCATTGTACCATATGGTACTATATGGTACCATTATATCATGTGCCATTGTGCCATATTGTACCATATGGTACCATTGTATCATATGGTGCCATTGTACCATATGGTACCATTGCACCCTATAGCACCATTGTACCATATGGTACTATATGGTACCATTGTATTTAACACAATAACCGCACTAATATTTTCATCATTTTGTTTACAATAAACTTGTAAACAAGTTTTGTAAGCAGTGTAATGATAAACAAATTAGTGCAGTTATTGCATGGAATACAATGAGTGTACACTTATACAATATACATTATACTGGTCTCACAGGCCACGAATGTTATTAGAAAAAGAAAAAAGTTAGAAAAGAAAAGAAAAAAGTATAAAAAACGTAAAATAAAAAAATGGGATTTTGCGGATGTCTCTGATGTTGCCGCCACCCGGTCATTTTGGGCCAACTTCTAGCCGCTGTATCTCGGTAAGTACTGATCAGAATTTTTTTTTTGTCTTATTACCTTCACAAAAATATACTCTTTAACCCTTTGACTGTTTCAGGCCCCTTTCTGAAACTGACATTCTATGTCGCTAAATTTTTGAAAAAAAAAAAAAAAAATTTTCTTATGAAATGATAGAGAATCTTTTCCCGATGGTAATGACACCAAAAGTTCGAAATTTGGTCGAAAACTCAGGGAATTACACTCCCGTGAAGTTAGCGGTCTCGGCGACATATGCATATAGGCGATTTCGCCGAATTTTAGCCCTATTTTCAGCCAATTCTGTTGTTCCAGTTGACCAAACTCATAGGTATTTCTTTAGGACTCCATTTTATCTATCAGCTGAGTACAAGAAACCTCCCATTTACTAATTTGGACTACCCAATATGGTGGTCAGAAATTGGCAATTTGGCCAATTTCACACAAACTAAAAAAGATGCCAATTTCAAAATAGGGTCCAGAATAAACAATGTAGACATTCTTGGCACTAAAATAACATATCCTCTGTTCATTAGTCACATCTCTAGGCCCCTCTTATATTATTATTGCTTTCTATTTTGATTTTTTATTCATACAAAAAAATACAAAATTTACTGTTATGCAGACTACTGCATTATTGTAAAAATGGTATAAATAATATCAGTGCACTAGTAAAAGAATATTAGACTCCCCAGTTGACGTGTATTGGACGTGTGGTGTGATTTGTTTACTCCTGAACATTGGTAAAAATCGAACATTTTCGCTTCTTTGAGCTCAGTTTCAAGGTCGTTTTCTTCGTCAAAGTAATGAAAATCATCTCTATTTCTGTAATATGTTTTCCATTTTATCACCTAAGACCATGAAAACGCAAATGCATCGATAAATACTATACGAAAATACACCTCAAAGTCGGCGTTTTAATCCAAAAAAACGATCAGTTTTTTTTTTCTCATTACGCGCTGTGTGCTGCAGGACTTTTTTTATGTGGTGCACACTGACCACACAGACCCATTCTCTCACATGTGGGCCTACCAGCTTTCTTCCGCTTGATTTGAAGCCGCTAGAATTATTGAGTATATATACGTCCGAAACACTGGCTCGTAAGATGTATATATATGTCCAAAACAGTCAAAGGGTTGATTCTGTAAGAAAAATAATTTTTTTTTTTTTCAAAATTTCTTGGACACTGGAGCACCACTTCAGATTTTGGCCTTGGACCCTGAAGGGGTTAACCTGCTGACTTTCAGCCCTAGCCATGGTTCCAATGAATAAAAGAAATGCTTCTCATTATGTAAAGCACCTACACTACATTATCCATTAAAGATAAGGTGGCTTTGAAGCCACTGTTGGTTGTCATGAACTCAGTCTCATGAAGCAGGAAAATATGCTTTATTATTATGCTAATATCAACACTACAGCTTATTTGCCTATCACAATTGATCTAATATGACGTAATAAACAATATAAATAACATAAAACATGTTAAATACTCCAGAATAAATAATATCTGGCATAACACCGAGCAGTTCGACAGAGTTACGAAGAGGATATGGTAAACAAATTCCATTCTCCTATCCTTGTCTTGGGGGTTTATATTAGAGAAAACAGAGTATAGCACAGGCCTTACTGTGGTATACACTCGTACTCCACCATAAACATGAAACAAAAAAGTTATTTTCTCAATATATTGATTATCACACATAGCAGCATATGTGTAGAGAACCTAGAATAACCCCAAAAAAGTCAATGTGGCTTATTTTTAGTACCTGGCTTGGGTTAGCTATATATGATTTTTGGTAAATATTCGATTCCCAGCCAGGGTAGAAACATTAGGCGTGTTTCGTTACACCTGTTGTCTATGTTTACCCATCAGTAAATGGGTACCTGGGTGTTAGTCGACTAGTGTGGGTGTTATCCTGGGACACTGACCTAATTTTCTTGAAATACTCAACATAACAAGTGCCTTTCTATACAGTAGTATGTCACTGTTGTCAGCTAGGCCTGTAAACCTTGTACATGTACGTGTAGTAAATAAAGATATTATTATTATTATTTTTTTTATTAACACACTTGCCGATTCCCACCAAGGCAGGGTGGCCCGAAAAAGAAAAACTTTCACCATCATTCACTCCATGGCTGTCTTGCCAGAAGGGTGCTCTACACTACAGTTTTTAAACTGCAACATTAACACCCCTCCTTCAGAGTGCAGGCACTGTACTTCCCATCTCCAGGACTCAAGTCCAGCCTGCCGGTTTCCCTGAACCCCTTCATAAATGTTACTTTGCTCACATTCCAACAGCACGTCAAGTATTAAAAACCATTCGTCTCCATTCACTCCTATCAAACACGCTCACGCACGCCTGCTGGAAGTCCAGGCCCCTCGCACACAAAACCTCCTTTACCCACTCCCTCCAACCTTTCCTAGGCCGACCCCTGCCCCGCCTTCCTTCCACTACAGACTGATACACTCTTGAAGTCATTCTGTCTCGCTCCATTCTCTCTACATGTCCGAACCACCTCAACAACCCTTCCTCAGCCCTCTGTACAACAGTTTTGGTAATCCTGCACCTCCTCCTAACTTCCAAACTACGAATTCTCTGCATTATATTCACACCACACATTGCCCTCAGACATGACATCTCCACTGCCTCCAGCCTTCTCCTCGCTGCAACATTCATCACCCATGCTTCACACCCATATAAGAGCATTGGTAAATCTATACTCTCATACATTCCCCTCTTTGCCTCCAAGGACAAAGTTCTTTGTCTCCACATACTCCTTAGTGCACCACTCGCCCTTTTCCCCTCATCAATTCTATGATTCACCTCATCCTTCATAGACCCATCCGCTGACACGTCCACTCCCAAATATCTGAATACATTCACCTCCTCCATACTCTCTCCCTCCAATCTGATATCCAATCTTTCATCACCTAATATTTTTGTTATCCTCATAACCTTACTCTTTCCTGTATTCACTTTTAATTTTCTTCTTTTGCACACCCTACCAAATTCATCCCCCAATCTCTGCAACTTCTCTTCAGAATCTCCCAAGAGCACAGTGTCATCAGCAAAGAGCAACTGTGACAACCCCCACTTTATGTGTGATTCTTTATCTTTTAACTCCACGCCTCTTGCCAAAACCCTCGCATTTACTTCTCTTACAACCCCATCCATAAATATATTAAAAAACCACGGTGATATCACACATCCCTGTCTAAGGCCTACTTTTACTGGGAAATAATTTCCCTCTTTCCTACATACTCTAACTTGAGCCTCACTATCCTCTAAAAAACTCTTCACTGCTTTCAGTAACCTACCTCCTACACCATACACCTGCAACATCTGCCACATTGCCCCCCTATCCACCCTGTCATACGCCTTTTCCAAATCCATAAACGCCATGAAGACCTCTTTAGCCTTATCTAAATACTGTTCACTTATATGTTTCACTGTAAACACCTGGTCCACACACCCCCTACCTTGTCCTAAAGCCTCCTTGTTCATCTGCTATCCTATTCTCTGTCTTACTCTTAATTCTTTCAATAATAACTCTACCATACACTTTACCAGGTATCTCAACAGACATATCCTCCTATAATTTTGCACTCTCTTTTGTCCCCTTTGCCTTTATACAAAGGAAAAACTATGTATGCTCTCTGCCATCCCTAGGTACCTTACCCTCTTCTATACATTTATTAAATAATTGCACTAACCACTCCAAAACTATATCCCCACCTGCTTTTAACATTTCTATCTTTATCCCATCAATCCCGGCTGCCTTACCCCCTTTCATTTTACCTACTGCCTCACGAACTTCCCCCACACTCACAACTGGCTCTTCCTCACTCCTACAAGATGTTATTCCTCCTTGCCCTATACACGAAATCACAGCTTCCCTATCTTCATCAACATTTAACAATTCCTCAAATATATCCCTCCATCTTCCCAATACCTCTAACTCTCCATTTAATAACTCTCCTCTCCTATTTTTAACTGACAAATCCATTTGTTCTCTAGGCTTCCTTCACTTGTTAATCTCACTCCAAAACTTTTTCTTATTTTCAACAAAATTTGTTGATAACATCTCACCCACTCTCTCATTTGCTCTCTTTTTACATTGCTTCACCACTCTCTTAACCTCTCTCTTTTTCTCCATATACTCTTCCCTCCTTGCATCACTTCTACTTTGTAAAAACTTCTCATATGCTAACTTTTTCTCCCTTACTACTCTCTTTACATCATCATTCCACCAATCGCTCCTCTTCCCTCCCGCACCCACTTTCCTGTAACCACAAACTTCTGCTGAACACACTCTAACACTACATTTTTAAACCTACCCCATACCTCTTCGACCCCATTGCCTATGCTCTCATTAGCCCATCTATCCTCCAATAGCTGTTTATATCTTTCCCTAACTGCCTCCTCTTTTAGTTTATAAACCTTCACCTCTCTTTTCCCTGATGCTTCTATTCTCCTTGTATCCATCTACCTTTTACTCTCAGTGTAGCTACAACTAGAAAGTGATCTGATATATCTGTGGCCCCTCTATAAACATGTACATCCTGAAGTCTACTCAGCAGTCTTTTATCTACCAATACATAATCCAACAAACTACTGTCATTTCGCCCTACATCATATCTTGTATATTTATTTATCCTCTTTTTCTTAAAATATGTATTACCTATAACTAAACCCCTTTCTATACAAAGTTCAATCAAAGGGCTCCCATTATCATTTGCACCTGGCACTCCAAACTTACCTACCACACCCTCTCTAAAAGTTTCTCCCACTTTAGCATTCAGGTCCCCTACCACAATTACTCTCTCACTTGGTTCAAAAGCTTCTATACATTCACTTAATATCTCCCAAAATCTCTCTTTCTCCTCTGCATTCCTCTCTTCTCCAGGTGCATACACGCTTATTATGACCCACTTCTCGCATCCAACCTTTACTTTAATCCACATAATTCTTGCATTTACACATTCATATTCTCTTTTCTCCTTCCATAACTGATCATTCAACATTACTGCTACCCCTTCCTTTGCTCTAACTCTCTCAGATACTCCAGATTTAATCCCATTTATTTATTATTTTTATTATTATTATTATTATTATTATTATTATTATTATTATTATTATTATTTTCTCAGTTGTTTGTTAGGTTATCTTATTCATGCTTGGGCAATGTATGATGGAAAGATACTTCTTCACGTACACCAAAAATGAAAGAAATCAGACCATAAATAGCAGAGTTCACTTCTCAACCATTAGCGGCTGCTAAGCGGTATATTTTTGTATGGTTGTTATGGTTATATTCTCATTTTTTCGGTCTCATTTTATAGAATGAAAGATATATTACAGAAATAGATTTGATTTTGATTGCTTTCATGATGAAAAGTATCTTGAAATTGCGCTCACAGTAGCGAAAATGTTCTATTCTTTAGCGAAGCTCAAGAGTAAACAAATTACGTCACTGTCCAATACCTGTCCACCTGCCAGTCTAAATTCCAGTACGGAGTCAAGAATGGATTGACATTATTTATACAATTATTACAATAATGCAGTAGTCTGCATAACAGTAAATTATCTATTTTTTTTTTTTTTTGTGAATAAAAATTCCAAATGGTAAGCAAGAGTAATATAAGAGGGGCCTGTAACCGTGACTAATGAACAGAGAAAATGTTATTTTAGTCCCAGGAATGTCTGCATTGTTTATTCTGGACCCTATTTTGAAATTGAAATCTGTTGAAATTTGTGTTAAATTGGCCAAATTGCCAATTCCTGACCACTTTTTTGGGTAGTTGAAATAAGTGAATGGGCGGTTTCCTGTACAGTGGTCCCCCGCTTTTCGTAGTTCCCGGCAATCGTAAATTTCGCCAACCATAGGGGTATTTTCGTATAAACATGGACTCGCTTTTCATAGGTTGACTTGCGAGTCGTAGTTCGTCCGGGACGCGTACCCACGGGGTGAGCTGGGGCGGCAGCCAGTCTGGCATTATTTACCAGTGAGCGACGGTCCCCTCACGTGCTCCAGCGAAATATTTCATAATATTCCATTTATTTTAGTGCTTGCAAGTACTAAATAAGCTACCATGGCTCCAAAGAAAGCTCCTAGTGCCAAGCCTGTGTTAAAGAAAGTGGTACAAGTGTGGCCGAACTGTCCAGGATGTATAAGAAACCCTACACAACCTTTGTTCCATAGTGGCCAAGAAAAAGGAAATAAAGGACGCTGTTGTTGCAAAAGGAGTAACTATGTTGACAAAAATGAGATACCAGTACTGGAAGAGGTTGAGAAGTTATTATTGGTGTGGATAAATGAGAAACAATTAGCAGGAGATACTCTTATGACTTCAGTTATTTGTGAAAAGGCTAGGCAGTTGCATGAAGATTTGGTAAAGAAATTGCCTGCAAATAGTGGTGATGTGAGTGAATTTAAGGCCAGCAAAGGCTGGTTTGAGAGATTTGAGAACCGTACTGGCATACACAGTGTGGTAAGGCATGGTGAGGCTGCCAGTTCAGACCACAAGGCGGCTGAAAAATATGTGCATGAATTCCAGGAGTACATAGAGGCTGAAGGACTGAAACCTGAACAAGTGTTCAATTGTGACGAAACAGGCCTCTTTTGGAAGAAAATGCCAAAGAGGACCTTCATTACACAAGAGGAAAAGGCAATGCCAGGACACAAGCTTATGAAAGACAGGCTGGCGCCAATGTTCTGTGCTAATGCTAGTGAAGCCATTACTAGTGTACCATTCTGAAAATCCCAGAGTGTTCAGGAAAAACAATGTTATGAAGAGTAATTTGTGTGTGTTTTGGAAATCTAATAGTAACGCATGGGTCACAAGGGAAATTTTCGTCAAGTGGTTCAATGAAGTGTTTGGCCCTAGTGTGAAGGAGTATCTCCTGGAAAAGAAATTGGATCTCAATTGCCTGCTAGTAATGGACAATGCACCTGCTCATCCTCCAAACTTGGATGACCTAATTTTCAAGGAGTTTGGGTTTATCACAGAAAAGTTCTTGCCCCCGAATACCACTCCTCTCCTCCAACCCATGGACCAGCAGGTTATTGCAAACTTTAAAAAACTATATGCAAAAGCAATGTTTCACAGGTGCTTGACTGTGACCACAGACACTCACTTGACCCTAAGGGAATTTTGGAGAGAACACTTCAGCATCCTCCATTGCATAATCCTTATAGGTATGGCTTGGGAGGGAGTGACTACCAGGACTTTGAACTCTGCCTGGAGAAAATTGTGGCCAGATTGTGTCGACAAAGGGGATTTTGAAGGATTTGGGACTTACCCTAATGAGCCTATGTCTGTTGTAAAATCAATTGTGACACTGGGGAGTTCCATGGGGTTGGATGTGAGTTTGGAGGATGTGGAAGAATTGGTGGAAGACCACAATGAAGAGCTCACCACTGTATTGTTTATGTACTACATGTATATTTCATGTAAAAAAATTTTTTGTTTTAACCCTTTCAGGGTCCAAGGCCCAAATCTGGAGTCACGCACCAGTGTCCAAGAATTTTCAAAAAAAAAATTTGTTATTTTTTCTTATGAAATCGTAGAGAATCTTTTTGTGAAGGTAATAAAACAAAAAGTACGAAATTTGGTGGAAAATTGACAAAATTATGCTCTCGCGAATTTTGATGTGTCAGCGATATTTACGAATCGGCGATTTTGCCGACTTTGACTCCCATTTTAGGCCAATTACATTATACCAATCAACCAAATTCTTAGCTATTTCACTAGTATTACTTCTATTCTATCGATTGAGCACAAGAAATCGCCAAGTCAACTTGTTTCAACTACAAAATAAAGTGATCGAAAATTGTTAATTTGGCCAATTTAACACAAAGTTCAAAATATTCCAATTTCAAAATAGGGTCCAGAATGAACAATGTAGGCATTCCTGGCACTAAACTAACATATCCTCTGTTCATTAGTTATGTTTTGAGGCTTTACAAATAAATTCCATTTTGATTTTTTATTCACATAATGAATTTTTATTCACACCAAAAAATAGAAGATTTACTGTTATGCAATACTGTAATAATTGTATAAATATCATCACCATATTTGTGAATGTATATTAGACCCACCAGCTGACGTGTATTAGACGTGTGAGGTCGTTTGTTTACTCTTGAATATCGGCAAAAATTTAACATTTCCGCTACTTTGAGCTCAGTTTCAAGCCATTTCCAATGTTAAAACCAATCAAAATCATCTCTATTTCTGTAATATGTCTTCCATTCTATCAAATGAGACCAAGAAATCGCAAATACAACTATAAAAAAACATACGAAAAAACACTGCAAAGTTGCTGTTTTAATCAAAAAATCATGATTTCATTTTTTTTCTCTCATTATACACAGTGTGCTGCAGGATCTGTTTTATGTGGTGCACACATACCACATAGATGTATTCTCTCATATCTAGGCCCAAATGTACCACTCACAGTTTATCAGAGTGAGCTGAGCTCATGGCATAGATCTACGGTTTGGACCCTGAACGTAAAGCCGTAGATCTACGGGACGGACCCTGAAAGGGTTAATACTTCTGGGTGTCAGGAACGGATTAATCGTATTTACATTATTTCTTATGTGGAAAATTGATTCGTAAATCGTAAATTTCGTTTATAGTAATGGCTCCAGGAACGGATTAATTACGAAAAACGAGGGACCACTGTACTCAGGTATAAACATATATAGTTACATAGATTATCATACATAGCAGTGTATGTATAGAGAATCTAGGATAACCCAGAAAAGTCAGACAAAGTGACTTATTTCCAGTACCTGGCTTGGACTTGCCATGTATGATTTTTGGTAAATATTTTTTTTCTCTGTTGTTTGTTGGTCTATCTCATTGAAATTTGGGCAGTGTATGATGGAAAGATGCTTCTTAACATACAACAAGAATAAAAAAGACGGACGATAAATAAGGGAGTTCACTTCTCAGCCATTAGCCGCCTCTTTGCAGTATATTTTCGTATGGTTTTTATGGTTGTATTCTCATTTTTTGGACTCATTTGATAGAATGGAAGATTTTTTTTTTTATTATCACACTGGCCGATTCCCACCAAGGCAGGGTGGCCCGAAAAAGAAAAACTTTCACCATCGTTCACTCCATCACTGTCTTGCCAGAAGGGTGCTTTACACTACAGTTTTTAAACTGCAACATTAACACCCCTCCTTCAGAGTGCAGGCACTGTACTTCCCATTTCCAGGACTCAAGTCCGGCCTGCCGGTTTCCCTGAATCCCTTCATAAATGTTACTTTGCTCACACTCCAACAGCTCGCCAAGTATTAAAAACTATTTGTCTCCATTCACTCCTATCAAACACGCTCACGCATGCCTGCTGGAAGTCCAAGCCTCTTGCACACAAAACCTCCTTTACCCCCTACCTCCAACCTTTCCTAGGCCGACCCCTACCCTGCCTTCCTTCCACTACAGACAGATACACTCTTGAAGTCACTCGGTTTTGCTCCATTCTCTCTACATGTCTGAACCACCTCAACAACCCTTCCTCAGCACTCTGGACAACAGTTTTGGTAATCCCACACCTCCTCCTAACTTCCAAACTACGAATTCTCTGCATTATATTCACACTACACATTGCCCTCAGACATGACATCTCCAATGCCTCCAGCCTTCTCCTCGCTGCAACATTCATCACCCATGCTTCACACCCATATAAGAGCGTTGGTAAAACTATACTCTCGTACATTCCCCTCTTTGCCTCCAAGGACAAAGTTCTTTGTCTCCACATACTCCTTTGTGCACCACTCACCCTTTTCCCCTCATCAGTTCTATGATTCACCTCATCTTTCATAGACCCATCTGCTGACACGCCCACTCCCAAATATCTGAATACATTCACCTCCTCCATTCTCTCTCCCTCTAATCTGATATCCAATCTTTCATCACCTAATCTTTTTGTTATCCTCATAACCTTACTCTTTCCTATATTCACTTTTAATTTTCTTCTTTTGCACACCCAAATTGATCCACCAGTCTCTGCAACTTCCCCTCAGAATCTCCCAAGAGCACAGTGTCATCAGCAAAGAGCAACTGTGACAACTCCCACTTTGTGTGATTCTTTATCTTTTAACTCCACGCCTCTTGCCAAGACCCTCGCATTTACTTCTCTTACAACCCCATCTATAAATATATTAAACAACCACGGTGACATCACACATCCTTGTCTAAGGCCTACTTTTACTGGGAAATAATTTCCCTCTTTCTTTTTCTGTCTCATAAACACGCTAAGATAACAGGGATATCTTGCTACTCCTACTTACACTTTGGTCACACTTCACAGACACGCACATGCATATATATATATACATACATCTAGGTTTTTCTCCTTTTTCTAAATAGCTCTTGTTCTTTTTTATTTCTTCTATTGTCCATGGGGAAGTGGAAAAGAATCTTTCCTCCGTAAGCCATGCGTGTCGTATGAGGCGACTAAAATGCCGGGAGCAATGGGCTAGTAACCCCTTCTCCTGTATACAATTACTAAAAAAGAGAAGAAGAAAAACTTTATAAAACTGGGTTGCTTAAATGTGCGTGGATGTAGTGCGGATGACAAGAAACAGATGATTGCTGATGTTATGAATGAAAAGAAGTTGGATGTCCTGGCCCTAAGCGAAACAAAGCTGAAGGGGTAGGAGAGTTTCAGTGGGGGGAAATAAATGGGATTAAATCTGGAGTATCTGAGAGAGTTAGAGCAAAGGAAGGGGTAGCAGTAATGTTAAATGATCAGTTATGGAAGGAGAAAAGAGAATATGAATGTGTAAATTCAAGAATTATGTGGATTAAAGTAAAGGTTGGATGCGAGAAGTGGGTCATAATAAGCGTGTATGCACCTGGAGAAGAGAGGAATGCAGAGGAGAGAGAGAGATTTTGGGAGATGTTAAGTGAATGTATAGGAGCCTTTGAACCAAGTGAGAGAGTAATTGTGGTAGGGGACTTGAATGCTAAAGTAGGAGAAACTTTTAGAGAGGGTGTGGTAGGTAAGTTTGGGTGCCAGGTGTAAATGATAATGGGAGCCCTTTGATTGAACTTTGTATAGAAAGGGGTTTAGTTATAGGTAATACATATTTTAAGAAAAAGAGGATAAATAAGTATACACGATATGATGTAGGGCGAAATGACAGTAGTTTGTTGGATTATGTATTGGTAGATAAAAGACTGTTGAGTAGACTTCAGGATGTACATGTTTATAGAGGGGCCACAGATATATCAGATCACTTTCTAGTTGTAGCTACACTGAGAGTAAAAGGTAGATGGGATACAAGGAGAATAGAAGCATCAGGGAAGAGAGAGGTGAAGGTTTATAAACTAAAAGAGGAGGCAGTTAGGGTAAGATATAAACAGCTATTGGAGGATAGATGGGCTAATGAGAGCATAGGCAATGGGGTCGAAGAGGTATGGGGTAGGTTTAAAAATGTAGTGTTAGAGTGTTCAGCAGAAGTTTGTGGTTACAGGAAAGTGGGTGCAGGAGGGAAGAGGAGCAATTGGTGGAATGATGATGTAAAGAGAGTAGTAAGGGAGAAAAAGTTAGCATATGAGAAGTTTTTACAAAGTAGAAGTGATGCAAGGAGGGAAGAGTATATGGAGAAAAAGAGAGAAGTTAAGAGAGTGGTGAAGCAATGTAAAAAGAGAGCAAATGAGAGAGTGGGTGAGATGTTATCAACAAATTTTGTTGAAAATAAGAAAAAGTTTTGGAGTGAGATTAACAAGTTAAGAAAGCCTAGAGAACAAATGGATTTGTCAGTTAAAAATAGGAGAGGAGAGTTATTAAATGGAGAGTTAGAGGTATTGGGAAGATGAAGGAATATTTTGAGGAATTGTTAAATGTTGATGAAGATAGGGAAGCTGTGATTTCGTGTATAGGGCAAGGAGGAATAACATCTTGTAGGAGTGAGGAAGAGCCAGTTGTGAGTGTGGGGAAGTTTGTGAGGCAGTAGGTAAAATGAAAGGGGGTAAGGCAGCCGGGATTGATGGGATAAAGATAGAAATGTTAAAAGCAGGTGGGGATATAGTTTTGGAGTGGTTGGTGCAATTATTTAATAAATGTATGGAAGAGGGTAAGGTACCTAGGGATTGGCAGAGAGCATGCATAGTTCCTTTGTATAAAGGCAAAGGGGATAAAAGAGAGTGCAAAAATTATAGGGGATAAGTCTGTTGAGTGTACCTGGTAAAGTGTATGGTAGAGTTATAATTGAAAGAATTAAGAGTAAGACGGAGAATAGGATAGCAGATGAACAAGGAGGCTTTAGGAAAGGTAGGGGGTGTGTGGACCAGGTGTTTACAGTGAAACATATAAGTGAACAGTATTTAGATAAGGCTAAAGAGGTCTTTGTGGCATTTATGGATTTGGAAAAGGCGTATGACAGGGTGGATAGGGGGGCAATGTGGCAGATGTTGCAAGTGTATGGTGTAGGAGGTAGGTTACTGAAAGCAGTGAAGAGTTTTTACGAGGATAGTGAGGCTCAAGTTAGAGTATGTAGGAAAGAGGGAAATTTTTTCCCAGTAAAAGTAGGCCTTAGACAAGGATGTGTGATGTCACCGTGGTTGTTTAATATATTTATAGATGGGGTTGTAAGAGAAGTAAATGCGAGGGTCTTGGCAAGAGGCGTGGAGTTAAAAGATAAAGAATCACACACAAAGTGGGAGTTGTCACAGCTGCTCTTTGCTGATGACACTGTGCTCTTGGAGATTCTGAAGAGAAGTTGCAGAGATTGGGGATGAATTTGGTAGGGTGTGCAAAAGAAGAAAATTAAAGGTGAATACAGGAAAGAGTAAGGTTATGAGGATAACAAAAAGATTAGGTGATGAAAGATTGAATATCAGATTGGAGGGAGAGAGTATGGAGGAGGTGAACGTATTCAGATATTTGGGAGTGGACGTGTCAGCGGATGGGTCTATGAAAGATGAGGTGAATCATAGAATTGATGAGGGAAAAAGAGTGAGTGGTGCACTTAGGAGTCTGTGGAGACAAAGAACTTTGTCCTTGGAGGCAAAGAGGGGAATGTATGAGAGTATAGTTTTACCAACGCTCTTATATGGGTGTGAAGCGTGGGTGATGAATGTTGCAGCGAGGAGAAGGCTGGAGGCAGTGGAGATGTCATGTCTGAGGGCAATGTGTGGTGTGAATATAATGCAGAGAATTCGTAGTTTGGAAGTTAGGAGGAGGTGCGGGATTACCAAAACTGTTGTCCAGAGGCTGAGGAAGGGTTGTTGAGGTGGTTTCGGACATGTAGAGAGAATGGAGCGAAACAGAATGACTTCAAGAGTGTATCAGTCTGTAGTGGAAGGAAGGCGGGGTAGGGGTCGGCCTAGGAAGGGTTGGAGGGAGGGGTAAAGGAGGTTTTGTGTGCGAGGGGCTTGGACTTCCAGCAGGCATGCGTGAGCGTGTTTGATAGGAGTGAATGGAGACAAATGGTTTTTAATACTTGACGTGCTGTTGGAGTGTGAGCAAAGTAACATTTATGAAGGGATTCAGGGAAACCGGCAGGCCGGACTTGAGTCCTGGAGATGGGAAGTACAGTGCCTGCACTCTGAAGGAGGGGTGTTAACGTTGCAGTTTAAAAACTGTAGTGTAAAGCACCCTTCTGGCAAGACAGTGATGGCGTGAATGATGGTGAAAGTTTTTCTTTTTCGGGCCACCCTGCCTTGGTGGGAATCGGCCGGTGTGATAATAAAAAAAATAAAAATAATTTCCCTCTTTCCTACATACTCTAACTTGAGCCTCACTATCCTCGTAAAAAACTCTTCACTGCTTTCAGTAACCTACCTCCTACACCATACACCTGCAACATCTGCCACATTGCCTCCCAGGTGTAAATGATAATGGGAGCCCTTTGATTGAACCTTGTATAGAAAGGGGTTTAGTTGTAGGTAATACATATTTTAAGAAAAAGAGGATAAATAAGTATACAAGATATGATGTAAGGTGAAATGACAGTAGTTTGTTGGATTATGTATTGGTAGATAAAAGATTGTTGAGTAGACTTCAGGATGTACATGTTTATAGAGGGGCCACAGATATATCAGATCACTTTTTAGTTGTAGCTACACTGAGAGTAAAAGGTAGATGGGATACAAGGAGAATAGAAGCATCAGGGAAGAGAGAGGTGAAGGTTTATAAACTAAAATAGGAGGCAGTTAGGGTAAGATATAAACAGCTATTTGAGGATAGATGGGCTAATGAGAGCATAGGCAATGGGGTCGAAGAGGTATGGGGTAGGTTTAAAAATGTAGTGTTAGAGTGTTCAGCAGAAGTTTGTGGTTACTGGAAAGTGGGTGCAGGAGGGAAGAGGAGCGATTGGTGGAATGATGATGTAAAGAGAGTAGTAAGGGAGAAAAGGTTAGCATATGAGAAGTTTTTGCAAAGTAGAAGTGATGCAAGGAGGGAAGAGTGTATGGAGAAAAAGAGAGAGGTTAAGAGAGTGGTGAGGCAATGTAAAAAGAGTGCAAATGAGAGAGTGGGTGAGATGTTATCAACAAATTTTGTTGAAAATAAGAAAAAGTTTTGGAGTGAGATTAACAAGTTAAGGAAGCCTAGAGAACAAATGGATTTGTCAGTTAAAAATAGAAGAGGAGAGTTATTAAATGGAGAGTTAGAGGTATTGGGAAGATGGAGGGAATATTTTGAGGAATTGTTAAATGTTGATGAAGATAGGGAAGCTGTGATTTCGTGTATAGGGCAAGGAGGAATAACATCTTGTAGGAGTGAGGAAGAGCCAGTTGTGAGTGTTGGGGAAGTTCCTGAGGCAGTAGGTGAAATGAAAGGGGGTAAGGCAGGCAGGATTGATGGGATAAAGATAGAAATGTTAAAAGCAGGTGGGGATATAGTTTTGGAGTGGTTGGTGCAATTATTTAATAAATGTGTGGAAGAGGGTAAGGTACCTAGGGATTGGCAGAGAGCATGCATAGTTCCTTTGTATAAAGGCAAAGGGGACAAAAGAGAGTGCAAAAATTATAGGGGGATAAGTCTGTTGATTATGCCTGGTAAAGTGTATGGTAGAGTTATTGTTGAAAGACTTAAGAGTAAGACGGAGAATAGGATAGCAGATGAACAAGGAGGCTTTAGGAAAGGTAGGGGGCGTGTGGACCAGGTGTTTACAGTGAAACATATAAGTGAACAGTATTTAGATAAGGCTAAAGAGGTCTTTGTGGCGTTTATGGTTTTGGAAAAGGCGTATGACAGGGTGGATAGGGGGGCAATATGACAGAATGGAAGATATATTACAGAAATAGACATGATTTTGATTGCTTTCATGACGAAAAGTACTTTGAAATTGAGCTCAAAGTAGCAGAAATGTTCGATTTTTGCCAATGTGCATTGAACTGTGTAAGTCAAGTTGGTTAATTTTATTAAGTGTATTCTAACCTAACCACTCTGTAATTCAGCAAACTCAGTAATCCGGCACACTACAGGTCCCAATGCCGCCGGATTTGTGATGGAGGACCTGTATAACACTTAGAAAAATGTGCTCTTTATTTTCATAAAAAAAATGATTTTTTTTATTTTTCAAAATATTCAGGGCATTGGAGTAGTGAACATTCATATACATTTGGACCATTTATGGGTTAAAATGTTAAAAGTCAATTCTCAGATGACATATTAGGGATAAAACTAAATATTATTGCAACCATAACTTGATAATGTTGCAGGATGGACTGAAATATAACCTTGGGTTATCTTCAGCGTGTGTTAAATGTGTGATGTATTTAAAGCTTCTGCCTGATTATGTAAAAATAATGCTTATATTATTGCAAAGAAAATGATCAAACTATGTATTTAAATATTATATAAGATACAAGTTTGGTACTTGCTGCATTGATGTATAAGTTTACTTAATAGTGACCTTTATTTCTACTTTCCTGCAACTTTCTCAGTCACACAGAAGTGACCTTTATGTTTACTTCCTTGCCACACACATGAAGGTACAAGTCTACACAATGGTGACCATTGTTTCTACCTTCACTACTGTCACTTTCTCATTCACAAACTCTAATATGACTCTGAAGAAGATTTTTTTTCCCGTAATGAATCTGTTAAATTTATAAAATTTGTGCTAGTGTGTCCATAAATGATTTTCAGTGGTATGTATGATCTATTGCTTAATTAAATAGTGGGGTTCAAACCCATGATAAGTGAGTTGTAAAACTCAGAGCAGTGTGCTGACCACTGGGCCAGCTGGCTCTAATAACATTCATCCAACTGGGTATATTTTTGTGCACCATAGTGAGGCAAGTTTTAGCCCTTAAGCTGTCCAAATGTAGATCTACGTTCACGTGCGTAGCGCTCCGATCTTGATTTTCCTTATTTGAAAGCACGTAAAAAAAAACGTTGATCTACGTTCAAAGCCTGCTGTATGTCAATGTATATCTGCGTGTGGACAGTTTAAGGGTTAACAGATGAATCCTACACCTGCATTTGTGGTCAGAGTGGGGCTCATGCTAACATTCCTAAGGTGTACTGAAATATATCTGGTTAGTTGAATGCTATTAGAGCGTGCTGGTCCAGTGGTCAGCACACTGCTCTGTGAGTTTTAATGTTTATAGGATTTCAGATCCTGGAATAATTGATATATTCCTACTGTTTTTTAATCTAGGTTCAACTTCCAGAGAGGATTATAATCTATGAGTTGTACTCCCAAGATGCATCTGATATGCACTACCGTGTGCGGGAGAAGATTAACCAGCGCTTGGACTGCAATCTTCTTGTTGTGTGCACTAATCACATCGTTTTATGCCAGGTATTGCTATACATGCTCACATATCAATGTTTTGTGTATTGTCTTCTTTCTTTCAACAAACCAGCTGTATCCCACCAAGGCAGGGTGGTCCAAAAAGAAAAAACAAAAGTTTCTCTTTTTAACTTCAGTAATGTATACAGGAGAAAGGGTTACTAGCCCCTTGCTCCTGGCATGTTTTGTGTAACATGATTTCAGAATAATATTTTCATGCATTTTAAAATCAAATCAAATTGTTAACTAACTTTCAGATGATCATAATACAATACTGTAACTTGATAGAAACAGATCACCTGATTCATACCCCCTTCAGTTCACAGGAAAATATTTAAAGAAAGCTATTTAAAATTTTTGTATCTGTTTTTAACTTGGCATGTAAATTAACCAATCAGCCAAAATTAAACTTATTAAAATTTATGCAGTTTAAAACAAAATAATATTTTTTTCAACATTTTGGCTGTCTCCCACCAAGGCAGGGTCACCCAGAAAAAGAAAGAAACACTTTCACCATCATTCACACACAATCACTGTCTTTGCAGAGGTGCCCAGATATGACAGTTTAGATGTCATTCCAAACAGCCAATATCCCAAACTCCTCCTTTAAAGGGCAGGCATTGTACTACTTCCCACCTCCAGGACTCAAGTCCAGCTAATCTGTTTCTCTGAATCTCTTAACAAAATATTACCCTGCTCACAATCCAACATTTGTCAGGTCCCAGAAACCATTCGTCTCCATTCACTCCAATCTACCACACTCACACATGCCTGCTGCATGTCCAAACCCTTTGCACACAAAACCTCTTTTACCCCCTCCCTCCATCCTTTCCTAAGATGACCCCTGCACCTCCTCCCCTCCACTACAGATTTATACTCCCTCCAAGCCAACATATTTTGCTCCATCTCTCTAAATGACCAAACCACCTCAACAACCCATCTTCAGCCTTCTGAATAATACAGTGGTACCTTGACTTATGTGTTTAATTTGTTCCACGACCCAGCTCGTAACTCACTTTGCTCGTATATCAAATCAATTTTTGTCATTGAAATTAATTGAACTGCCATTAATCCATTTCAGCCCCCCCCCCCCCTCCAAAAAAAAAAAAAAATTGTTACAGGTTTTTAAATAAGAAAAATGTATTTATAAATAAGAAATATTGTATAAAAACATAATAAAAGAGAATGTAAAGAAATAAACTGGTTTTACCCCGAGGTAATACACACCATAGGGTAGCATCAGCTACTGAGACACTGCTGGCTTCTCCTTCTGCTATAGCTAGCTCTGCCCATTTTGTAATAATGCCAAATGGTGAATTAAATATGTATACAGTAGACTTTTATATTACGTGGTTTTATTTGGCACATTTTGGTTATTGCACTACAGTGGACCCCCGGAGTACGACATCATCGGATTAACCCATAAATGGTCTAAACGTGTATATAGATTTATACCACTAGTGCCCCAAATGTATATATATGTTTTATTTTTCCTGCCTTCAAATTTGGCACGATTGGCCTGAGATGCCTTGTCAGCATAGAATGGGTCGTAACACTCAGTGTGCGCGGTATTAAAGAAATCTGGGGCCACTTAGTACCTTGTGGGAGCACCAGTTCAAATGAGCTCCAGCTAGAGCAAACAGTGCAGCAAACACCTGGGATTCACTGATGTCATGCAGTATTAGCACTCCCATTTTAAGAGGAAAGTGATTCTGACCCTGAGTTTATTGGCTTTGAGGTGGATGTGGCCACAAGTTGTCGAGGAAATATAAAAAAACCTCAGTAATAACCCATGTGCAATATTTGTGCAACACCCTTTCAGAATGTCTTATAATCTATGTCCTAAGTCAAGAGAAACTATTTATTTATTTCTTTATTTATTTATTTATTTTATGTCTTTGCAAATAGTACATTAAGATTTTGTATTTACAATAGTGGGTTGCAATGCAAAGAGAGCGTCTATTATGCCTAGGCATTATGGGCCAACTTAACATTATTGGCTTACAGTCTACTTAATACTAAGGAGTATATCATAGTTGTACAGTAGGATAGTAATTATTTCATAGTTGTACAGTAGAATATTAATTATAAATGAATCAAAATTTGTATAATACAAGGATATATTTATATTCGAAAATGCTTTTTGTGAAAACAATGATTCAATTATATTCCTGTCAACAATGGATAAAAGGTTCAGTGTGATTGTTTCAGTTATGATGTGGGAGTACATAGGTGAGTAAGTGTGTACCGAGTATTTAGCATTTAGTCTAGGGTGATTAAGTGGCTTTTGAGAAAAGTCTTAAATTGATTTTCAGACTGGGTTACTTTAATATCTTCTGGTAATGAATTCCATATTTTGGAGTCCTTTATGTGCATAGAGTTTTTACACAGCGTGATATGGACATGAGGTATATCAAAAAGAGATGTGTCTTTTGGTTGTGGTTATGTGTCCTGTTTAGGTTGGTGAGGAAAAGTTTGAGTGGGGGGTTTATATTTGTGTGTATTGTTCTGTGTATGTAGTAGGCACATGAGTAAGTATGGATGTTCTTAATTGTGAGCAGATTCAGACTTTTGAAAATTGGTGGAGTATGCTGGCGGGAGTGGGAATTTGTTATCATTCTTACTGCTGCCATTTCCTGGGTTATTAGCGGTTTTAGGTGATTGAATGTTGTTGATCCCCATGCACAAATTCCATATGTAAGATAAGTGAATGGTACAGTGCCAGGAGAGCTGATTGTGGAACGTTGTACCTTATCTTTGGCAGTATGCCTACAGTCTTGGAGATTTTCTTGGTGATTTGTTGTATGTGTGTCCGGAACTTAAGGCTACTATCAAGGTGGATACCTAGGATTTTTCCCTCTGTGAGTCTTGTGACTGATGATCCATTTAGTGTTATGTTAATTGGATCATTTGCAGCTTTGTTTCCAAACAGAATGAAATAGGTTTCATCAGTGTTCAGGGTAAGTTTGTTAGTCATCATCCAGGCAGATATTTTCTGTAATTCAGCATTGACTGTTTGCTAGTATGTCTGTGTTTGGGTGGGAAAAGACATATGTAGTGTCATCTGCAAATAATATGGGTTTGAGTAACTGTGATGCATTCGGTACATCATTGATGTAGATGAGAAAGAGGAGTGGTCCAAGGACGCTTCCTTGTGGGACTCCTACTGTGATTGGTTGGCTGGAAGAGTTTGCATCATTTGCATACACATATTGAGTTCTGTTACTAAGGTATGACTTTAGGTAGTTGAGGGAGTGGCCTCTGATACCATAGTGCATTAATTTGGGGTACAGCAGTTCATGGTCGACTGTATCGAAAGCTTTATGTAAATCAATGAAAATGCTCAGCGGGACTTCTTTCTTTTCATGTTCTAGCATGTGTATGATAGCATCATTTGTGCTTTTATTATTCCTGAATCCAAACAGACAAGGGTTTAATATGTTGTGTGAAATGAGGTAGGAATAGATCCGTCTATGAATTAATTTTTCAAAGATTTTAGAGAGCAGTGGTAAGTTAGATATTGGTCTATAGTTATTCAAGTCAGCTTGGTCACCTCCTTTATGGATCGGAGTGACCCTCGCTATTTTGAGGATTGTTGGGAAGGTAGATGATTCAATGGATTTGTTAAAGAGCATTGCAATAATTGGTGACAATACCTGAGAAGCTTTTTTTGTACATAAAAGCAGGCAAGTTGTTTATGTCTCATGCCTTGTTTTTAAGGGTGTTTATGACGAGTGTAACTTCAATGGGGTTGGTTGGAGCTAGAAATAGCGTATTTGGGTAAGTACCTATGAGGCAGTCTGATGGACGAGCGTTTGTGCTTGGTATTTTTTTTGCTAGATATTTTCCTGTGGTGGAGAAGAAAACATTAAGTCTGTTTGCTGTTTCGGTTGGAGTGAGTAGGGGTTCATCTGATTTTGTTAGTTTGATTGCTTTGTTTTTGGATAACTTTTTAGTTCCAAGAATTTCAGATAGAGTTTTCCAGGTGTTTTTCATATCACCTTTGATGTTATGTAATCTATTTTCATAACACAATTTTTTTGACCTTATCAGGCTGGCTGACTGATTGGCTGGCTAGCTGGCTGGCTAGCTGGCTGGCTAGCTGGCTGGCTAGCTGGCTGGCCAGCTGACTGGCCAGCTGCATGGTGGCCAGCTGTGTGTCTGGCCAGCTGCTGGTGGCCTGGCTCTATCTCCATTTGTCTGTCTGTATCTATGTCTATCTCTGTCTCTATCTCTGTCTTTGTCTATCTTTGTCTCTATCTGTTTCTGTCTCTGTCTATCCCTGTCTATCTCTGTCTATCTGTCTGTCTATCTCTGTCTCACAGGTACACATAAATACACATATATATAGTGTAAATTACCTAGGATAACCCAAAAAATCCAGATAAATTGCTATACTCTGCTTGAAGATGTGAGTAAAGGTGATGACGCAGTCTTGTGGCTCTCTCTGAGACAGAGGTAGATGGATAGATAGACAGACAAATAGACAGACATGTTTGTGTACCAGCGAAAACAAAGGAGGGCGATGCTCATCAAACGTCACCTCTAATCTTTTCTTATCTGCTGCACCCTCCCCCACCCTCGTGTACGCTCATCAAACGTCCGCTCCTATCAGATGTTATCTCATCATGTCACTGTCAGGGGTGGACTTTTGTTTTCATGCTTCAAGGGATCTTAATTATTTTTAATTATATTACCTATTTTCCTCCTCACTCCTCCATAAACTCCTCCTCACTTTCCTCACCCCCTCCTCATCCTCTCCCTGCCTCACTCCCCACCTCCTACCTCATCCCCCTCCTCCTCCTCCCCCTCCTCCTCCTCCCCCTCCTCCTCCTCCCCCCTCCTCCTCCTCCTCCCCCCTCCTCCTCCTCCTCCTCCTCCCCCCCTCCCTCCTCCTCCCCCCGTCCTCCTCCTCCCTGTCCTCCTCCTCCTCCTCCCCCCTCCTCCTCCTCCCTCCCTCCTCCTCCTCCCCGTCCTCCTCCTCCTCCTCCCCGTCCTCCTCCTCCCCTGTCCTCCTCCTCCTCCTCCTCCCCGTCCTCCTCCTCCTCCTCCTCCCCATCCTCCTCCTCCTCCTCCCCCCTCCTCCTCCTCCCCTCCTCCTCCTCCTCCCCATCCTCCTCCTCCTCCCCGTCCTCCTCCTCCTCCCCGTCCTCCTCTCCTCCTCGTCCTCCTCGTCCTCCTCTTCTCCCTCCCTCCTCCTCCTCTTTCTCATCCTCCTCCCTCTCTTTCCTCCTCCTCCCTCTTCCTCTCCTTCCTCCTCCTCCTCTTTCTTCCTCTCCTCTTTCTCGTCCTCCTCTCTTTCTCGTCCTTCTCCTCTTTCTCCTCCTCCTCCTCTTTCTCGTCCTCCTCCTCTTTCTCCTCCTCCTCCTCCTCTTTCTCCTCCTCCTCCTCCTTATTGTTATATACTTCCACATATCCAAGACATTGCTGGGACATATAAATACTTTGTATATATTCCAAGACAATAGTAAATGACCAAGGCAGGTGTAAATGTCCACCTGTCAGTGTGTTTGTGACAATGTGAGTACAATTTCAATACCTAATACTAGTGTCAGAACAAAGATTGGTTATGAAATAACAAGAACTACTATAAATTGTAATTATGAGAACATGAAAATTATATAAAATAATATGAAAAATAGAAAAAAAGGTATATCGGCAACACTTTTGCAAATGGCAGCGCTCCATGTTGCCGTCAGGTGATGCTCAAGTGCCAACTTTGCGGCCTCATATCTTGGTGAGTACTGACTCTAAAATTTTTTTTATCCTATAACACTTAGAAAAATGTGCTCTTTTTTTCAATAAAAAGAAACGATTTTTTTATTTTTCAAAATATTCGTGGCACTGGGGTAGTGAACGTATATATATGTCTGGACCATTTACGGGTTAAGTAATAATCAGATTAAGTAATGTTTTTGCATCAAAATATTGGCTCGGTTAATGACAAAGAGCTCAGTTAAAGTTATTCATCCTGAACGTGTCCGCATGGCATGAACAGCCTGGTCACTCCATGTACAGCCAGTGTGCCATTGTTTACAAGCCAGTGAGAATGATTCCATGCATACATGTGATACATTTTGTATTATTCCATTGTTTTTAGTGCTTGTAACTGCTAAATAAGCCACCATGGGCCCAAAGAAAGCTTCTAGTGCTAGCCCTTTGGTAAAGAGGGTGAGGAACACTATAGAATTCAAGAAAAAGTTTGTAGAAAGATTCAAATGTGGTGGTGGTACAGGGTACTTCCAAAGTACTTCCCCACAAACCAGCCAGGGTACTTCCCCACGCACCAGCTAGGGTATTTCCCCACACACACGATTTTATATGATTGGGACTTGCGCACGAGTGAATAGAATTATCAACGCTTATTGCTTGGGAAGCACTGAAAATTGGGTTGGCCAAATATGTTTCTGTTATTGGGATGGTTTGTGAAGGACCTGCCTAGTATGGGCCAGCAGGCCTGCTGCAGTGTTCCTATGCAAATATTTATGTATGAACATCACTCTGACACAGCTGTTGCAGGCCATGCTGGCAGCATCTATAATTACAATGTTGTGTCCCATTTTAGGGAGATTTTAGAAATGCCAGAAACAGAGCTCTCTGGACAGATATTTTGTGTAACAGAGGTCCAGTGACTCTGAAGCTGGCCCTAGTGGCATTAAAAATCAAAGAAGGGAAGTAACCCCAGTCAAGGACTTGGTACCTGAAGTCTTTATGGAAGTGGATTCCTCTTCCAAAAACTAGTACATCTCCATCCTCTCCCCTCCTCCTATCTCATCACTAATCAATAAGTCATCAATAAAGGTAAGTGTCATTTTATTATTTATTTATTCTGCATGTCTCATTGTTTTCTGTGTAAGGAAATGTATATTTCATGTAAAAAAATTATTTTGTTTAATACTTTTGGGTTTGGAACGGATTAATTGGATTTCCATTGTTTCTTATGGGGAAAATTAATTCAGATTCAGACAGATACGGTATAGGACATGCTCTCTGGAACAGATTAATGTCATAATCCGGAGATCCACTGTATTGAAAAATTGCGGCACAATTTTATACAACACTTCGTAAAATTAACTTATCACGGTTCAGTTTGCGGGAAGGGAAAAAATTTTACCTGCACAGCAAGAACCTTGCATTCAAGGCTCTCTTCATTCTTGATAATTCCCATATTCATCCACAAGCTTTCCTGGATGTGACCCCATGTGTAAAAGTTGTATTTTTACCTCCAAATACAACATCTTTAATACAACCACTGGATTGGGGAGTTATTAAGTCATTCAAGTGTAACCACACAAAAAAATTTATGAAAAAACTAGTTACATCAATGGACTCTGACTCTAACCTATCAGTATGAAGTTTCTGGAATAAATTTAACATGCAGATGCCATCAGCTATGCTAGAAGTGCATGGAATGAAGTGCCCCAATCAACATTAAATGCAGGTTGGATAAAATTATGGCCTTCTGTAGTTATTTTTTTTGCTAGTTTTCCCTTGCTTAAGAGTCAGGTTTCTCAGTAGTAGTAACCAGTTACCAGTAACCAGTGTACCGTTGACTCAACGACCAACCGTCTCTGCCTGAGTCACTATCTGAACTCATATTGCGCTGACCTGGCATTATTCAAAGACCCCCTCACATATGGGTACTGTGGGCGGCCAGTCAGTCAGTGTTAAGAGAGCAGAGAGATAGGTACGGCTGTAAGGGCGCACTCCACATTATCTGTAATTATACGTACTACCAGCCTACGTGAGTATTTCTTTACCTAATCCACGTGTCGAACTCCCACATGATAGGTTCAGGAAATTGTTCAACTGGCAAGGAGAGTACCAGGTGATGGTTTTGAAGATATGAATGAAGAAGATGTGAATGAACTCTTAGAAGATGATGAAGACAGGATTCCAGAGGAAATGTTGGCAGAGCTTGATGCACTGATACAAGGGAGCCATATAACAGAAGAAGATGAAGAAAAACCTGAAGAAAAACAGTTAACATTGCAGCAGTTCCATGTTGCTGCTAAAATAGCAGTCTTTTTCACTGAAGAGGATCCTGACAAACCTAGAAGCAGTGCTTTGAAATGGGGTCTAGACCAGCTGATGATGCCTTATAATTAGCTGTATAATGTACTGCAGGGTAAAAGAGCCCAGAAATCCATTACAGAACTTATGCACACTCCAATATAACTATCGACTTTAGTAACAGAACCTCTACCAACCACTTCTGCTGACAGCCAACAACCATCTACCTCAGCCCAGTAAGGCCAAGCCTTGCATCTCTGCTATCTTCATAATTTTATTTTATATATTTTATTTATTTTATGTCTTTGCAAACAGTACATTGAAATTTTGTATTTACAATAGTGGGTTGCAATGCAAAGAGAGCCTCTATTATGCCTAGGCATTATGGACCAACTTAACATAATTGGCTTACTGACTACTTAACACTAAGGATTATATCATAGTTGTACAGTAGATTATTATTATAAGGGAATCAAAATTCGTGTAAGACAAAAGATATATTCATCTATTCTAAAATGCTTTTTGTGAAAACAATGATTCAATTATATTCTTGTCAACAATGGATAAAAGGTTCAAAGTGATTGTTCAAATTATGATGTGGGAGTACATAAGTGAGTATATGTGTACTGAGTATTTAGCATTTAGTCTAGGGTGATTAAGTGGCTTTTGAGAAGAGTCTTAAACTGATTTTCAGAACAGGTTACTTAAATATCTTCTGGTAATGAATTCCATATTTTGGGGCCCTTTATGTGCATAGAGTTTTTACACAGTGTGATATGGACATGAGGTATATCAAGAAGAGATATGTGTCTTGTGTTATGGTCATTCACCAGCAACCACAATTTAAGGTAAGAAATACTACTATTTGTGTTGCACTTGTAATCTTAAGCAGTAAAAACATATCATGATAGTGAACTACAATTACATATTCACTTTATTTTTGTAAGATCTATTTGTCTAAAAAAAAGTTGTTTGACTTTTTGGAGGCACCTTGGAACGTAACCGTATTTTTCCCATAAGTTCTTCAGTTTATCTAACATGGTTTTACCTTACACGACATATTCAGGAACATTACTACCATGTAATATAACAGTCTACTGTATTAAAAAGAAAGAAAGAAAATAAATAAAAAGCAAACCCCAACTTGATAACTTTTTTTTAATTTGCATAACTCTTACCTATTACAGAAAACAATCAAAAAGTAAAATACACATGCATTACACTCGTTACTTACCTTAAAATATTTGTAGACCTAATGTAAGGTGAGAGGTGAGTAGTATTTATTGTAGCATATACAATGCATATACAGTACACTCAATACTTAACTTAAAATATTTGTAGGTTTAATGTAGGGTGTGAGGTGAATATTTATTGTACAAAGAGGAAGAAGAACAAAGAATGGAAGAAGTACAAAAGAAGTTCACAGTAGAGAGGTTAGCTGGTGTGTTCGTCTGTGTGTTTACATTCTCGGTGTCTCTTGTGGAAGCTTAATTAACCCTTTGAGGGTTTCGGCCATACTAGTACGTCTTACGCGCAGGGGTTTTTGACGTACTAGTACGCATAAATTCTAGCGCTGTCAAATCTCGCAGGAAAAGGCTGATAAGCCTAGATGTGAGAGAATGGGTCTGTGTGGTGGGTGTGCACAGTAGGAAAAAAATCTGGGATCCAGTGGTGCATTGTGGGAATGCCATCATAGTACACAATGTCCACTGTGCCTCGCGGTAAGAAGTTCCTCACTCCTCGGCGAATTGGGACACTTTTGTTCCCCAGTGACAGTTCTAATACAGATGGAAGTGACAGTGAAGATGAGTTTCAAGGTTCTGGAGTTTACCTGGAGTTTACCTGGAGAGAGTTCCGGGGGTCAACGCCCCCGCGGCCCGGTCTGTGACCAGGCCTCCTGGGTGAGGTTCTGACCGAAACTAATGACCATAATATGGGTAATAGTGAGGAAAACCCAGACAACCCACAGCCTTTCACCTCTTGTGCTGGGCCCTCTTGTTCACGTTCAGTTGTACCAGAATCAAAGAGGAAACTCCTGATAAATTAGACACATGTGTAACTCTTGGGTATCTTTATTGAGGAAACGTTTTGCCACACAGTGGCGAAACCATTGTTTTGACAGGCAGGAGGGGGAGTGAGTAATGAGACAATATGTCACTTTGACAGCTGCTGACTCCTGGTAATTTACACTATGGAGGAGGAGGAGAAGGAGAAGGAGGAAGAGTAGGGGGAAGAGGAAGAAGAGAAGGAGGAGGAGGAAGAGGAAGAGTAATAAGAGGAAGAGGAGGAGGAAGAGGAATAGTAGGAGGAAGATTAGGGGGAAGAGGAGGAAGAGAAGGAGGAGGAAGAGGAGGAGGAAGAGTAGGAGGAAGAGGAAGAAGAGGAGGAGGAAGAGGAAGAGTAGGAGGAAGAGGAAGAAGAGGAAGAGGAGGAGGAAGAGGAATAATAGGAGGAAGATTAGGGGGAAGAGGAAGAAGAGGAGAAGGATGAGGAAGAGGAGGAGGAGGAAGAAGAGGAAGAAGATGATGTAATAATATTTTTCCCTTGAAGCAAGAAAAAAAAAAGTCCACCCCATGACAGTGACAAGATAAGGGGAGATAACATCTGATAAGAGATGACTTTTGATGAGGGTAAACTCTAGCTCTCTGTCTCAGAGAGCCACAAGACCGCGTCATCAGGTTTACTCACATCTTCAAGCAGAGTATAGCACTTTGTCTGGATTTCTTGGGTTATCCTAGGTAATTTATACTATGTATACTTGTATTTATGTGTACCTTTGAGACAAAGATAGACAGACAGATAGAAAGAGAGAGACAGATTGAAAGAGATGGAATGAGGGAGAAAGATTAAACACCATTGTGTATGACACCATGTTTCAGAGTTCCATAAGCTGCAGAACTAATAGGAATATGTTCAGTGACTGTATATTGGTATATATATTATAGAACAATAATAATAAACAATGTTTTGTATTGTTTGTTTTTGTAAACAAGTTTTGTAAACAATATATTGATAATTATGTTTGTGTGCTTATTGTGTTGTATACAACGAGTGTATATATGTACATTGCACCTTACTTTGGTCTCATAGGCCACATAAGTTATGTGAAAAAATAAAATAGTGAAAAAAACAACAAACCTTCAAATACAAGTAAACTAAAGTTTACTGGGTGAGCGGCAGTCGCCGCTGTTGCCATACGCGGCTCATTTTCTGCAAACTTCATGCCTCCATATCTCCGTAAGTATTGATGGTAAATTTTTTTTGTTTATCCTATAATGTTTAGAAAAAAAAAACTATTTTTTCATAAGAAAATTTTTTTTTTTTTTTTGAAATTTGGCCGACCCTGAGAACAAGTTTCTGAGAGGGCCTGTCGACCCTCACAGGGTTAAGAAATGATTATACAGTGGACCCCCGCCTTACGAACGCATCACGTTATGGTAAATCCGTCATACGAAGCATTTGAACGCAAAAATTTTGCATCTCATGATAAAAAACTCGCCTTACGTGATTCGTCCGGGACACGTTCCACGTGTGGCCTCAGCGCCAGTGTTTACAAGCCAGCCAGTGCGTCGCATCTACACATACATTCAGTACATTTCACATTATCCCAGTGTTTTTAGTACTTGTAACTGCAAAATAAGTCACCATGGACCCCAAGAAAGCTTCTAGTGCCATCCCTGTGGTAAAAAGGGCGAGAATTAGTATGGAATTGAAAAAAGAGATTAAGGAAGTGTGTGCAAAGTGGGTTGAACTACAAACCTTTACGGATGAAAATCACCTTGACACAGCTACTGCAAGCCGTGTTGGCAACCTGTACAATGACAATGTTATGGCCCATTTTAGGAAAGTCTTATAGGAATGGGAGGTAGAGAGCTCTATGGACAAATTTGTTGTGTGACAGAGGTCCAGTGACTCTCAAGCTGGTCCTGGTGGCATTAAAAGAAGGGAAGTAACCACGGAAAAGGACTTGCTACCTCAAGTCCTAATGGAAGGGGATTCCACTTCTAAACAATAATTTCCATACTCTCCCCTCCTCCCATCCCATCAATCATCACCAGACCTTCAATAAAGGTAAATGTCATGTATTCTATTCTTAGTAGAGTAGTAATTGTGCATGTCTTCTTCAATTTGTGTGTATTAAAATTAATATTTCATGTGGTAAAATTTTTTTTTTCATACTTTGGGGTGTCAGGAACGGATTAATTTGATTTCCATTATTTCTTATGGGGAAAATTAATTCGGCTAACAATAATTTTGGCTTACGATGAGTTCTTAGGAACGGATTAATATTGTAAGGCGTCAATCCACTGTATTCAGTGAGCAATGTTTGTCGATGGTGATAATAACAATTAATAATAATAATAAAAATAGTGAAATATAATGATCACTCTGAAGTGCTTTGATTGTCATACGTGTTTTATATAATATTCAAAGCATTCCATAGTGATTATTATTATTGCCATCGACATACATTGTTTACTGAGTATAATTATTTCTTAATTAAGCTGCCATGAGAGACACTGAGAATGTAAACATACAGATGAACACACCAGCTAACCCCTCTACTGTGAACTTCTTTTGTACTTCTTCCATTCTTTGCTCTTCTTCTTCCTCTTTGTACCTATATGAAATACATATGACATTTAAAGCACTCCAGAGTGATTATTATAATTTATTATTATATCTGAAGCATATCTGAAGCTCGCTCATAACTCAGATTTTGGCTCGCAACTCAAAGCAAAAAATCTACTGAGCGATAGCTTGTAACTCGGAAAACTTGTAAGTTGTGGCACTCATAAGTCAAGGTGCCACTGTACTTTTAGTAACTCCACACCTCCTCCTAATTTCCACACTACGAATTCTCTGCATAACACTTACACCACACATTGCTCTTAGACACGACATCTCCACTGCCTCCAGCCTCATTCTTGCTGCAGTATTTACAACTTACGCTTCACACCCATATAAGAGTGTTGGTACCACTATACTCTCATACATTCCCTTCTTTGCCTCCATTGATAACATTTTTTGTTTCCACAGATACCTCTGACAATTAATATGTTAGTAACTCTGGCATAAGGACTAGGCTACCCTAGATTCTTGGGTCTGCCCAACTAGCAGCAATGTATGACTCAGGAGTTACTAGCTTCTGGTATTTATGTTCACAGTTCATAAATCATTAAGAAATCTTTAGTCTAACCTACCCTAGGAAGGGGCATGGCTCTGCAAATTAACTCAAAAGTTCCTTGTTCCTGCATTCACCCACACTAGTGTTCATTGGTTATTAGGTTACTGGGGTAAATACCAAAATGAGACAAATTATTCTCTGTAGTTATTTCTCTGACTGACTGACGAGTATTTTGTAAAGCTGAGGGGGAGTCCGGACGTTGTCTTCACCAGTGCCGCACCTCATTCTTAGCCCACTAAAACCAAAAGAAAAAGCAAGTGCTCCACTAGTTTCATTGCTTTACTAAGTTGACAGCTACACTTTTATTTCTAGTCTCATTTCCTTATATAACATTCTAGTATTAATGTCTACTTAAATAATTCTTATATTATTTTTTAATAATGATTCAAGCCTCTCTAAATGATTCCTAAGACCTAAATCCTTCAGAATATTATGCTGAATTTATGGTTTTATTAAGGTCTTATGGGGGTTTTGTTAAGAAGGTTAAGGGCACTGTATGGTCCTATACATGCACCTTGAAATAATATACAGAAGCTGTTGGTGGGAATTTTGGGGTCTCCAAAAATTTCTTCAATATTTCAGAAAAGTCTAAATACAATATGGATTTGCTTCCAAAGCTCAGGTGACAAACTTGGCTGTGTTGCTAGAGAATGATAAGTTTCTCTAATGTTTCTGAAGAATCAAAAAATTTCAATGGTTTTGATGACTGGGAGTTCAGTAGTATTTTAGGGATGAAAGATGATGCAATAAGATTTGACCAGGAAATCTTTAAAGATAATGAAACAGTTATTGTATGATCTATTTGCCTCATGTATTTGCTGCCAGCAGGAGCATATCTCAGCTTATTTTGTCTCATCTTCAGTATATAGTCTGCATAAAGTTTTTTATAGTTACCAATGGTTGTAGTAATTGCAGCATCCTCTTCTAAGCCATCATATTGTTCTACCAATGTGAAGAAAAATGTTTATAATTTTTTTGTTATTCTGCAACTCTGTCTGGAAAATGTTTATAAACCATTGTATAAGTCTACAACTCTGTGGAAAATGTTTATAAAAACAAGACTGATAGAGAAGTAAAAGGAATTACAGTGTGGTGTTTATATACCTTGTTTCCACTGTTGCCCCTGATGTGTGGAGAATAAGTTGGTAGCAGTGTAAGGTGATTTAGCATGCAAAAATCAGATCAAGCTAGCAAGACTGTTTCAGTTTCCACATTGAGTTTGGGAGGAAGGCTTGATAGTGTAGGATTATCATTAATTTAATTCTTAAACTGTGTCTAGTGTACTAGTACAAAAGTGATATCTATGTGTCCAATGTACTCATATTCATAATTATTCTAGGCCTCAAATTTGCCATCCACTGCCATTTTAGGCATCAGCTGTGTTGTTTGGGTCATTAGCTATCTTGTACCTCCTAGTAAAAAATCCAGGCTGCCTGAGTGTATGCAAGGCATTATGGGTAATATCGCCCATTAACCCTTTGACTGTTTCCGACGTATAAATACGTCTTATGAGCCAATGTTTCTGACGTATTTATACGCATAAATTCTAGCAGCTTCAAATCAAGCAGGAGAAAGCTGGTAGGCCCACATGTGAGAGAATGGGTCTCCATGGTCAGTGTGCACCATATAAAAAAAATCAGGGAGCCAGTGGTGCATTGTGGGAATGCCATTTCAGTTGTCCTTTTTCGGGCATGTCTAGCGGAAAGAAATATTGTATTCCCCAGCAAATCTGGGATCTTCTTTCCCAAGTGATGCTCTAAACACGATGGAAGTGTCAGTGAAGATCAATTTCATGATTTGGAGGAGTTGAGACCAAAAGCAAGGGGAGGAGGGAGGAGGGGGAGGAGGGGAGGAAGAGGAGGAGGAGGAGGAGGAGGAGGAGGGGGGGAAGGAAGAGGAGGAGGAGGAGGAAGAGGAGGAGGAGGAGAAGAAGAGGAGGGGAGGAGGAGGAGAAGAAGATGTAATAATATTTTTCCCCTTGAAGCAGAAAAAAAAAAAGTCCACCCATGACAGTGAC
Organism: Cherax quadricarinatus; assembly: GCF_026875155.1. Lineage (NCBI taxonomy): Eukaryota > Metazoa > Arthropoda > Malacostraca > Decapoda > Parastacidae > Cherax > Cherax quadricarinatus. The sequence goes on along the minus strand of NC_069411.1, from coordinate 66,320,735 downwards.
AAGATAAGGGGAGATAACTTGATAAGAGCTGACTTTGATGAGCGTAAAGGAGGGTAATATTACATGCCATCGCCTCCCTTTGTTTTTGCTGGTACACAAACATTTGTCTGTCTGTCTATTTGCCTGTCTGTCAAGCTCCCTGTCTGCCCATCTAGCTCTCTGTCTAGAGAGAGCCACAAGACTGTGTCATCACGTTTATCACATCTTCAAGCAGAGTATAGCACTTTGTCTGGATTTCTTGGGTTATCCTAGGTAATTTACACTATGTATACTTGTATTTATGTGTACCTGTGAGCGAGATTTGGCAGACAGATAGAAAGAGAGACAGATTGAAAGATATAGAATGAGGGGAGAAAGATAATTGATAGAATGGAGGAGGGAAGCACATCCGACCCCATTGTTTTGACAGGCGGTAGGGGTAGTGACTATTGAGACAATGTCACTTGACAGCTGCCGACTTCTGACTCAAAACAATTATAAGGGCCCCACACGAGGAGGAGGAGGAGGAGGGAGTGGGGGGAGAGAGGAGGGAGGAGGAGAGGAGGCGGGGAGGAGGAGGAGGAGGGGGGGAGGGAGGGGGAGGAGGAGGAGGAGGAGGAGGAGGAAAGGGGGGAGGGAGGAGGAGGAGGGAGGAGGAGGAGGAGGAGGGTGTGAAGAGGGAAGGAGTTAGAGAAGAGGAGGAGAGGAGGATGATGAAATGATGGGGTGGGGGAGATGGGTGATGGAGGGTAGGGGATGATGGAGGATGATGATGATGATGATGGAGGATGATGGAGAAGTTGAGTGGGGGAGAGATGGAGTGATGATAGTGATGGAGGATGATGGAGGATGATGATGGGGTGATGGAGGAGGATGTGAGAGTATGGAGGATATGATGATGGAGGATGAGGGTGATGATGATGATGGAGGATGTGATGAGGATGATGGAGGGTGATGGGGGATGATGGAGGATGATGGGGGATGAGGGTGATGATGATGATGATGGGGGTGATGATGGAAAGGGGTGGGGGTGATGATTTGGAGGATGATGGGATGATGGAGGATGATGATGGATGGAGGATGATGGAGGAGGATGATGATGATGATGATGGAGAGTGATGATGATTTATGATGGAGGATGATGATGATGATGGAGGGATGATGTGATGATGGAGGATGATGATGGATGATGATGATGATGATGATGGGAGATGATGATGATGATGAGGGATGAATGATGGATGGAGGTGATGATGATGGGAGGATGATGATGATGGGATGAGATGATGATGATGAGATGGAGGGTGGGGTGATTTATGATGATGGAGGAATGATGATTGATGATGATGGAGGATGGGAAAGATGATTGGAATGATGGGATGGATGATGATGATGATGATGGAGGATGATGATGATGATGAGGGTGTGAGGGATGTAATGAGGTGATGGATGTGTGATGGAGGTTATGATGGGTGAGATGATGATGGGGATGATGGATGGGGGTGATGATGATGGAGGATGATGATGGGGATAGATGATGATTTAGGGATTGATGATGAGAGGGGGAGATGATGATGATGTTGGGGATGATGATGTGATTGGAGGGAGGAGTTGATGATGAGGATGATGATGGTGGATGGATGATGATGATGATGGAGGATGTATGATGATGTGGGGGATGATGATGATGATGGAGGTGATGATGATGATGATGATGGAGGATTTATGATGATGATGTCTGTATGATGGGTGATGATTTATGAAAAGGTGATGATGATGGAGGATGATGATGATGATGATTGATGATATGGGGGGGATTATGATTTATATGGAGGATGAGATGATGATGATGGAGGATGATGATGATATGATGGAGGTGGGGGATTTGATGATTTTGGGGGATGATGATGATGATTTGGGAAAGGATGTTGATGATGGAGGATGATGTGATGGGGATGGATGTGATGGAGGATTGATGATGATGGGAGGATGATTATGATGGGAGGATGATGATGATGAAAGGAAGTGATGATGATGATGTGGAGGTGTTTAGGAATTGATGAGGAGATGATTGGTGGATGAGATGATGATGAGATGTTGGGATGATTTATGATGATGATGAGGATGAATGATGGAGGATAGATGATTGATGATGATGATGAGGGGATGATGTTTATGATGATGATGAGGTGGGTGATGATGATGATGGGGATGATGATTGATGATGTGATGGAGGATGATGATGATGATGATGGAGGATGATGATTATGAGGATGATGATTTGATGATGATGATGTTGATTGATGATGATGAATGATGGAGGTTTATGATGATGATGGAGTGATGATGATGATGAAGGATGATGATGATGATGATGATTTGGAGGATGATGATGATGGAGAAAGATGATTGATGATGATGGAGGAGATGATGGGAAGGAATGATGATGATTTATTTATGATGATGGAGGATGATGATGATGGAGGATGATGATTTATGGAGGATGATATGATGATGTGAAAGGGTGATGTTGATGATGATGGAGATGATGTTGATGATGGAGGATTGATTGATGATGATGGAGGATGATGATGGAATGTGGAGGATGATGATGGAGGTGATGATGAATGTTTATGATGATATGATGATGATGGAGATGATGATTTGATGATGATGAGGGATGATGATGATGGAGGATGATGATGATGTATGGAGGATGATGATGATGATGGAGGATGATGTGTGATGGAGGATGATGATGATGGAGGATGATGATGATGTGATGGGGTGATGAGATGAGGAGGATTTATGATGATGGGGAGGATGATGATGATGATGGAGGATGATGATGATGATTGAGGAGATGATGATGTATGATGGAGATGATGATGATGATGCGGAGGATGATGATGATGTGAGGTGATGAGATGATGGAGATGAGATGATGATGGATGATTTATTGTGATGATGATGATGAGGTATATGTGATGATGATGGATGGATGTGTGATGTGATGATGTAGGATTGAGATAAAATGAGGATTGTATGATATGATGGAGGATGATGATGATGATGATGTGGTGTTGATGATGAAAATGAAATATATGATAATATGGAGATATGATGTAGATCAGATGTATAATGACATGATTATGTTATAAGAGGAAATGATGTGAATGAGAAATATGATATAAAAGTATGTTATGGGTGAGATGTGATGATGATGGAGGATTTTGATGTAATGGAATATGATGAAAATTTTGGGGGGATAAATGAAAAAAATAAAATATATGAAATAATTTATATTGAATGATATGGGATGATGATTATGAGAGGGGTGAAAAGGGTTATTAGGGGTGTATGATGGTTGCGTGAAAGTTGGAAATTGATGGAGGTATTGATGTGATGGAGGGTGATATGAGAGAATTATTATGGGGATGTGTGATATAGGGTTTGAGAAGTGTTAATGGAGGAGAAAAAGAAAAATGATGATTAAAAGGAATTTGAGTGTTTTTAGGTGTTTTTATGTGATTTGGATTTTGTTATTGATGAAAGGAAGAATATTAAAAATTAGAGATGATTTTAGGTTTAGATTTTGGAAAAGTTTAAAAGATGTAAAAGGAGAAAAGAAAAGTTTGGATTATTGATGTATTTTTTGGTTTTTTTTTTGTAAACAATTTTGTAATCAAATAAATTTTATTTTTTGTGATAAAAAAATTTGTGTAAAAAACAAAAGTGATATTTGTACCTTCACCTTACTTTTTGGCAAAATGTTATTTAAAAAAAATTTGTTAAAAAAAAACAAAAAAATTAATTTTAAAAAAAATTTTCCATCCCCCTTTTTAAAGGGTTTTTTTTTTCAAAATTTTTGGCTCTAATTGGGAATCCGAAAAATTTTTTTTGGGGGCAAAAAATAAAAAAAAAAATTTAAATTTTTGAAAAAAAAATTTTTTTTTTTTTGAATATTTGGCGACATAGAATGACAGTTTCAGAGAGGGGCCTGAAACAGTCAAAGGGTTAACCCTTTCAGGGTCCGTCCCGTAGATCTACGGCTTTACGTTCAGGGTCCAAACCGTAGATCTACGCCATGAGCTCAGCTCACTCTGATAAACTGTGAGTGGTACATTTGGGCCTAGATATGAGAGAATACATCTATGTGGTATGTGTGCACCACATAAAACAGATCCTGCAGCACACTGTGTATAATGAGAGAAAAAAAATGAAATCATGATTTTTCGATTAAAACAGCAACTTTGCAGTGTTTTTACGTATGTTTTTTATAGTTGTATTTGCGATTTCTTGGTCTCATTTGATAGAATGGAAGACATATTACAGAAATAGAGATGATTTTGATTGGTTTTAGCACTGGAAATGGCTTGAAACTGAGCTCAAAGTAGCAGAAATGTTAAATTTTTGCGATATTCAAGAGTAAACAAACGACCTCACACATCTAATACACACCAGCTGGTGGGTCTAATATACATTCACAAATATGGTGATGATATTTATACAATTATTACAGTATTGCATAACAGTAAATCTTCTATTTTTTGGTGTGAATAAAAATTCATTATGTGAATAAAAAATCAAAATGGAATTTATTTGTAAAGCCTCAAAACATAACTAATGAACAGAGGAAATGTTTTAGTTTAGTGCAGGAATGCCTACATTGTTCATTCTGGACCCTATTTTGAAATTGGAATATTTTGAACTTTGTGTTAAATTGGCCAAATTAACAATTTCCGATCACTTTATTTTGTAGTTGAAACAGTTGACTTGGCGATTTCTTGTGCTCAGTCGATAGAATAGAAGTAATACTAGTAAAATAGCTAAGAATTTGGTCGACTGGAATGATGTAATTGGCCTAAAATGGAAGTCAAAGTCGGCAAAATCGCCGATTCATAAATATCGCTGACACATCAAAATTCGCGAGAGCATAATTTCGTCAATTTTCCACCAAATTTCGTACTTTTTGTTTTATTACCTTCACAAAAAGATTCTCTACGATTTCATAAGAAAAAATAACAAATTTTTTTTTTTAAAATTCTTGGACACTGGTGCGTGACTCCAGATTTGGGCCTTGGACCCTGAAAGGGTTAAACATAGGCTCACTATTACAAACACAGGTAGCAAGTCAAGGTCTGTTGCACCTGGCCATCCCCAATATCAGCAATAGGAGTGATGGAGACGAATAGTTTTTAGGACCTGATGAGCTGTTGGAGTGTTAGGGGGGTAATATTTTGTGAAGGGATTCAGGGAAACCAGTTAGCCAGACTTGAGTCCTGGAGGTGGGAAGTACAGTGCCTGCATTTGAAAGGAGGGGTTTGGGATATTGGTTGTTTAGAGTGTCATCTAAACTGTTGTATCTGGGCACCTCTGCAAAGACAGTGATTATGTGTGAATGATAGTGAAAGAGTTTCTTTTTTGGGTCACCCTGCCTTGGTGGGAGATGGCCAGCGTGTTAAAAAAATTAGTTATGTGGAAATATGAAAATTTAAGAAATACCATAGTGAGAAACATCATATGATTCATGAGTTATAATGATTATAATGGCTAACATACAGAAGGTGGTATTTATGAGTGAGTATGATAACTTACATAGAGTTGATGGCATTCATGATTGATTATGAGAGTGAGTATGAAGATCAACATGAATAAGGTAGTATTTTCTCCTTGTGTTTATTGATGACAAAATTGTTATTAATCATCCCTCATCATATTTTGTATACATTTAAAACTTCGTTTTACAGGAGAAGCGTTTACAGTGTCTTAACTTCAATGGTGTGAAGGAGCGAGAGTGGCAGATGGACTCATTAATCCGATACATCAAGGTTGTGGGTGGACCAGCTAACAGGGAAGGTCTACTCTTGGGACTTAAGAATGGGCAGGTGAGTGGCACATGGACCTGTTTAATCCTTTCAGGGTGGGTGCCGTAGTACTACGGCTTTGAGCTCTGTCTTGGTGCCGTAGTAATATGCTAATGAGCTCAGCTCACTCAGATAACCTGTGAGCAGTAAATTTGGGCCTAGGTATGAGAGAATGGGTCTGTGAAGAAAGTGTGCACCATATAAAAAACAAAATCTTGCAGCATGCCATGCATAATGGAGAAAAAATGCAACCATGTTTTTGGTTTAAAACTGAATTTGCGGTGTATTTTCAAATGGTTTTTGTGGTCATATTCTCAGTTTCTTGGTCTCATTTGATAGAATGGAAGATGCATTACAGAATTAGGATGATTTTGATTGGTTTCAGGACTGAAAGCAGTTTGATATTGACCTCAAAGCAGAAATGTTTGTTTTTGCAAGCAGGTGTAATATAGGAGAGGCTTAGGGATGTAACTAATGAACAGAGGATATGTTTTTAGTGCCAAGAATTGTTTATTCTGGACCCTATTTTTAAACTGACAATTTTTTAATTTTGTGTGAAATTGGCAAAATTAAAAAAAAAAAAAAAAGTTAATTTCTTTGCAAAGGTTACAATGTATGCGTATATTTCATAATTTGATTGGCAAAAAGAAAGCAACTATCATGCCAAGACATTTAAGGCAGACTTAACCTAATACAGCCTCTTTTCACATAACAGCGTACTCATTTACTGACGACTCGGACTTACAACAGGCTCTCTGACCAGTATGCATACTTAAATAATGTATATTAGAGCTTATTTCCTCTATTCTGTTTATTACAATATTCAGTACACTACTGTATAAACATTTAATGATATACAAAAAAATGTTAACCCTTTCAGGGCCCAGAGTATCAGCCTGGGTCCAAGAATTTAAAAAAAAAAAAAAAAAAATATTCTTATAGAATTAAGAGAGTATTTTTCTGTACGTAATAAAAAAAAAAAAAATTCTAATCTGTACATACCAAGATATAGAGGCGTGAAATTGACCCTCTGGCCGGGTGTAGGCAACATCTGCGACTTCCATAAAGTCGCATTTTTTTTTTTACGTTTTTGTTAAATTTTTTTTTTCTTTCTAATATTTTTTTCCAGTAACTTTTGTGGCCTGTGAGACCAATATAATATTTATTTCTTTCTTTCGACGCACCAGCCGTATCCCACTGAGGTGGAGTGGCCCAAAAGGAAAAACAAAAGTTTCTCCTTTTAAATTTTGTAATATATACAGGAGAAGGGGTTACTAGCCCCTTGCTCCCAGCATTCTAGTCGCCTCTTACAACATGCATAGCTTACGGAGGAAGAATTCTGTTCCACTTCCCCATGGAGATAAGAGGAAATAAACAAGAACAAGAACTAGAAAGAAAATTGAAGAAAACCCAGAGGGGTGTGTATATACAGTGGAACCTCAAAAATCGAACGTATCACATATTGAACGTTTCGAAAATAAGACCATTTTTTCGAACAAACAGTGTCCCTATTATCGAACACGCCCCTATTTTCGGACCGCCGGGTATGGGACCTGTCCGCTGGCTCGCTCTGTCTGCGTCCCCGCACAGGCACCGTGAGCAGTCTAGCTTTGTTTATGCTTGAGTGAACACTAACCTGCGATCTCGTTCACACATTTTACGATTATTTAATTGTGTTTAGTGCTTGTGGGGCTGTGAAATAAGCTGCCATGGGCCCAAAGAAACTTGCTAGCGGTACCCCTCTGGTAAAGAAAGTGAGAAACACCATAGATGTGAAGAAGGAAATAATACAGAAGTATGAGATTGGAGTGAGACTTCTTGATCTTGCTAGGATGTACAGAGGACTGTGGACAGTTATTTTGTGAGACAGAAACAGACGACTGTGGACACTTATTTTGTGAGACAGAAACAGACGACTGTGGACAGTTATTTTGTGAGACAGAAACAGACGACTGTGGAGGTATTTTGTGAGACAAACAGACGATTGTGGGCAGTTGTTTTGTGAGACAGAAACAGACAACTGTGGACAGTTATTTTGTGAGACAGAAACAGATGACTGTGGAGTTATTTTGTGAGACAGAAACAGACAACTGTGGAGTTATTTTGTGAGACAAACAGACGATTGTGGACAGTTATTTTGTGAGACAGAAACAGACGACTGTGGAGTTATTTTGTGAGACAAACAGACGATTGTGGACAGTTATTTTGCAAGACAGAAACAGACGACTGTGGACAGTTATTTTGTGAGACAGAAACAGACGACTGTGGAGTTATTTTGTGAGACAAACAGACGATTGTGGACAGTTATTTTGTGAGACAGAAACACACAACTGTGGACAGTTATTTTGTGAGACAGAAACAGACGACTGTGGATAGTTATTTTGTGAGACAGAAACAGAGGACTGTAGACAGTTATTTTGTGAGACTGGGGTTCAATGTGTCTCAAGCTGGTCCTAGTGGCATTAAAATACAGAGAATGGAAGCAACCCCAGAGAGGACTTTGATACCGGAAGTCCTCATGGAGGGGGATTCTCCTTCCAAACAATAACCCCAACTCCCTCTCTCCTCCTCCCTATCTTCCAGATGCCATCACCAATCTTCAATAAAGGTAAGTAAAAATGTTATTTTATATTACTGTACGTAAAGACTATAGCATCTGTTGTGTGTATGTAAAACTGTAATTAATCTCTATAAAATGTGTTTTTTTTGTGAATATTTTTGGGTTTCTGGAACGGATTAATTGTATTTCCATTATTTCTTATGGGAAATATTGCTTCGAATTTCAGACTTTTCGAATTTAGAACTAGCTCCTGGAACGGATTAAGTTCGAAATTTGAGGTTCCACTGTATATACTTGCACATGTATGTGTAGTGTGACCTAAGTGTAAGTAGAAGTAGCAAGATGCACCTGAAATCTTGCATGTGTATGAGACAGAATGAAAAGACGCCAGCAATCCTACCATTATGTAAAACAATTACAGACTTTCGTTTTACACTCACTTGGCAGGACGGTAGTACCTCCCTGGGCGGTTGCTGTCTACCAACCTACTACCTATAACCAGTATAATATATTTATGTATTAATGTACACTCATTGTATTCAACACAATACTGCACTAATTTGTTCATCATTATATTGCTTACAAAGCTTGTTTACAACAAAAAAACATGCAAAAATGTTGTATCTAATGTTCTAATATATATTTACATATGTACAGTCACTGGACATGTTCGTAGAACTGCTGCAGTCTGTGGAAGTCTTTGAAACAAGGTGTCAGGCACAGTGGTGTCTTACATTCTTCACACACAAACTGAATGTCTGCATTTTTGTGGCTGTCGTTTTGTTTGTGCACAGAGAACACATCTCTTCTGAGCCCATTTCTTCTTAGTTGAAGGAAGCTGTATTATGAAGCAGCCATCTTCCCACTTCAAACAATTGGGTAATCAGTGATCAGTTCATGTAAGGTTCTGTATAGCAGGTGTTGTGACTGGTACTTGATTATTATTTGTCTGATGACATATGTATAAACAAAGTTCACCATATGATGGTCTGTTGCCGGTATTCATTTGGTACATATTATATGCATTGAAATATCCATGAAAGTGAAGAAAAGTTTCATGTTCCACTTGTAACTCTTACAAACACAATCGGCAAAGCCAATCTGCCTGTCACATTCGTCAACGAAATGCATGTTTTATGTGTAGTTAATCACTGTTGCTGGTTTTAGAATACATTCATTCGTCACTCTATCCACCTGCCAGTGTCTTTCATTTTGTTATGGTGAATGGATGTCAACAGTGTGACATCTCGTTTGTCTTGCCACTGTAATGCCATGGTGTCATTGGCAGCAAACACCTGCACCTCACCACTACAAGTGCCTGCATTGAACCTGGGCATATGTTTATGATTAGAATGCATTGTGCCACGCACGTTTGTTATGTTCACTTGCAAGAAATCAGTGAGTAACGGGCTTGTGTACCAGTTATCAGTATATAATGTGTGCCCCTTACCAAGATATGGTGCCATCATTGTTCTCACTATGTCACCTGAGATACTCAATAACATCCTGGTATCTTTCAGTGTTTAACTTCCTGTGTATACAATTATGTCCAATACCAAGCCACTGTGGCAGTCACAGAGTGCAAACAGTTTTATCCCAAAGTGTTTCCTCTTGGTAGGTATATACTGCTTGAACGACATTCTACCTTTGAGCAAAGTCAAAGACTTGTCAATTACAAGATTCTTGAATGGATAAAAGTACATGCTGAACTTTTGTTTCAGATACATAAAAACATTTCTAATCATGTATAACCTGTCATTTCTGTCAGGCCTAGTTTTGTCAGAGAAGTGCAACATACATAACAGTAAGATAAATCTGGGATGATTTCACTGAAGGCCGGGATAGAAATTAGTTGATCTGTGGACCTTCATGATTTTATATTATGCTTATAGAAATGAGGCATAAGCATTATTGTTGCAAAATAAAATACATTTCAGCCACAGTTGTCTCCTTCCATCGGTGTAGTCTTGACTCTGGTGATAACATTGTATTCGCCATGGTGTACTCAAAATACTTGTTACTTTCCCTAACAATATTTTCCATCAAGGGCTGGTCAAAGAATAGTTCAAAGAATTCCAGTTCATTTGAAGTGTTTCCAAGGGAACAAGATGGCAAGATTCCACTTTGAGTGTCATCAAACTGATGGTGATTGGAAACAAAATTGGGATTTTGCTGCCAATCTCAGATGTGGTTTGCTGGTAGGTACTGGACATCATAAGCTGGTTGTGGTTGTAGTCGGGGTTGTGATTATGCAGGTTGTGGTGTGGTGGTGGATGAAGATGCACTTTGTCCTGCTCCTGATGAGTCAGTGGCCTGGGTCCCAGCCTGGGCTGGTGCCGCATGCTGCGTGCCCGTGATACCTCCACCACTATCCCACCTCCTACTGATGCCTGTGGTCTATCCATACCAATTGTAGCCACATCATCATCACTTTCACTGCTTGTTCCAGGTGTAGGGCCATGGGATGTACTCCGTCCCCTTGAAATTGCATATGGTACACTTCCCGAGCGCATGTGGCATCGTATAAACTGATGCTTCACTGGTGAATATGATTCCTCACTATCACTACTCGATTGGTCATCAAGAGCAATAAAATCAAAGCCCACATCACTGTCATCACCATTACTCAAATCTGAGGCCTGGCCACACGAAAATATTAGTTTTCTCTTGCGATGAGGTATAACTGAACATGACTGAGAGGCACCAGCACCAGGGGTTGAAGGTTGAGGGTCATCAGGATTTTTGGCACTATTTTCGATATCCTGAGCATTGCTTTCAGTCATAAATTTATCAAAAATATAGAATTCCTCTGCAGATCCACTTCCATCAGTGTTAGAACTATCACTTGGGAAGAGGAGAGTCCCAATTCACCTGGGAGTGAAAGCTTTCTTGCCGCAAGGCATGGTAAACAAAGCGTACTGAGATGGCATTTCCACAATGCAATGTGGGTGCCCCGATTTTTTGTTTACTGTGCACACCCACCACGCAGATCCAATCTCTTAGATATAGGCCTGCCAGCCTTCTCGCTCTAAATTTGAAGCCGCTAGAATTTTGGCATAGATCTACAGCTTGGACCCTGGTTTCAAAGCCATAGATCTATGTGATGGACTCTGAAAGGGTTAATATATATGGAATAATAAAATATTTGGGAGAGTTGCTTCAAATTTGGTTAGAGATTAGCATAGAGTGGGTATAGTTATTATTGAGAGAGAAGATGATTTTTAAGTATAGTCCTAAACTGATTTGTGGGCAGGGGACCTTTTGCTGGTTCAGGAAAAGCATTCCAGATCTTCAGGACCGTTATGTGCATTGCATTTTTGCATAGTGTGAGATGGTCACGAGGGATGTCAAAAAGTGTTTTGTGCTTCATGTTATGCCTCTGTTCTGTTGTAGGTGTCTACGAGAAGTTTGAGCAGAGGGTTTATATTGGAGTTTATCCCTTTGAGGGTCCAGAGGCCAAATCTGAGTGACAGTCAGAGTCCAAGAATTTTCAAAAGAAAATTTTGTTAGTTTTTCTTATGAAAATTGTAGAGAATCTTTTTCTGAGGGTAATAAAACAAAAAGTATGAAATTTGACGGAGAATTTACTAAATTATGCTCTCGCGAATTTTCTGCATCAGTGATATTTACTCATCAGTGATTTTGCCAACTTTGACTCCCATTTTAGGCCAATTACATTATTCCACTCGGCCAAATTCATAGCTTTTTCGCTAGTATTACTTCTATTTTATCGATTGAGCATAAGAAATTGCCCAGTCAACTGTTTCAACACCCCAATAAAGTGATTGGAGATTGGTAATTTGGCTAATTTAACACAAAGTTCAAAATATTCCAATTTCAAAATAGGGTCCAGAATAAACATTACAGGCATTCCTGGCACTAAATTAACATTTCCTCTGTTCATAAGTTATGTTTTCAGGCTTTACAGATGAATTCCATTTTTATTTTTTATTAATGTAATAAATTTTTATTCCCACCAAAAAATAGAAGATTTACTGTTATGCAGTATTATAATAATTGTATAAATAATATCAGCACATTTGTAAACGTATGTTACACCCACCAGTATTAGATGTGCGATGTCATTTGTTTCTCTTGAATGAACGTTGGAAAAAAATTTAACATTTCTGCTACTTTGAGCTCAGTTTCAAGCCATTTTCAGTACTAAAACGAATCAAAATCATCTCAATTTCTGTAACATATCTTCCATTCTATCACATGAGACCAAGAAATTGGAAATACAACTGTAAAAAACATACAAGAGAACACCACAAATTTGCTGTTTTAATCCAAAAATTTGGTCCCAGTTTTTTTCTCATTATGCACTGTGTGCTGCAATATTTGTTTTATGTGGTGCACACTTACCACATAGATGTATTCTCTCATATCTAGTCCCAAATTTACCACTTACAACTTATATGAGTGAGCTGAGCTCAAGCTGTAGGTCTACAGCTTTGACACAGGCTTCAAAGCCATAGAACTATGGGATGGACCCTCAAAGGGTTAATGTTCTGTATGTGTAGTTGGCACAATAATAAGTGTGTATATTTTGTATAATAAGTAAGTTTAAGCTCTTGAAGAGTGGTGAGGTGTGTTGTCTTGTGCAGGAGTTCATGACCATCCTCACCGCAGCTTTTTGTTGGGTTATTAATGGTGATTAGTTGTGGTAGATAACCAAGTACAAATATCATAGGTGAGGTAAGGGTATATTAGAGTGAGATTTCTGATCACTTTATTGGGTAGTTGAAATAGGTAACTGGGCGGTTCCTTTACTTTGTCGATTAAATTCAAATTCAAATTCAAAGTTTATTCTCTATAAAGATTACAATGTTGAATTTACAGAATTTGGTTGTTGTGTGGTTTACATGTAGTTAAATAATGATTACAGAGTGTACCACTAGAACGCCTAGCATGGCTAGGCAGTTTGGTGGACTGAAACAAAGGAATTGGCCAAAAATAGGGCTCAAAGTTGGTGAAAATACTGATTCATAAATATTGCCAAAATGGCTAGTTTTCCAAGAGCGTAATTCTGTAAGTTTTCAAAAAATTTTATCGTTTTGGTGTGATTACCTTCGGAAAAATATTCTCTACCATGTCATGACAAAAAAATAATTTTTTTCTGAAAATTCTCCATCCCTGAGAGTAATTCTTTGATAAGACGTCCTCCGATACATCAAGGTTGTGGGCGGACCAGCTAACAGGGAAGGTCTACTCTTGAGACTCAAGAATGGACAAGTGGGAGAACAAGGAAGTTGCCATCACACACACATCATTTTGAGCAATAATAATAATAATCATGCTAATCTTATTACAGGAGGGCCCCAATTATACGGCTGGTTAGGTTCCAGGCTACCGCCATAAAGCGGAAACCGCCGTAAAGTGGAACACCCTTTTTTTCCACTTACAAATGCATACAAACACTAGATAACAAGTTTACACTAACATATATTAAGTTAGCAATAGAACCAGGCATCAAAAAACAATAAAAAAGTACAATACACACATAGTGCACTCATTACTTACCTTAAAATATTTATAGTCTTAATCTAGGGTGAGACAAGTAGTATTTATTGTAAGAAATCAAGTGTGGTATGTATGGTAGTCAGGCAGACTACCATATCAGGCCACCCCACCCACACAATACAATTCTATGATATTTAAGCATCCCAGAGCGATAAAATGTAAAATACAGTTCACTCATTACTTACCTTAAAATATAGGGTGAGATGAGTAGTATTTATTGTAAAAAATCAAGTGTGGTATGTATGGTAGTCAGCCGGGCTACCATACCAGGCCAACCCACCTACACATAATATTCAAATTACATTTAAGCATCCAGAGCGATAAAATGTATATACAGTTCACTCATTACTTACCTTAAAATATTTGTAGTCTTAATGTAGGGTCAGGAGTAAGTAAATGAGATAAAATGAATAAATGAGAGAGAAAAGAATGAGTGCATGAGAGAGGACAGGCGCAGAGTTATGTAAACAAACCAGGCGAAGGTAAGTTTTGTAAACGAAGTGTACACGTCTGGTTTGTGTACAAGTTACATTGTGTACAGGTTGTCTCTACATTGGATACGGTAGAATAAATAAAGAAGAACACTCCCATTCTCATGTAACATCATTTTGAAAAAGAAATGATGCTCTGAGTGAAGGCAATGGAAATAAGTCACTCTGATTTTTTTGGGTTATCCTAGGTTCTCTACACATATGTTGTTATTGTATGATAATCTATGTAACTGTATTTGTGTATACCTGAATAAACTTACTTACATACATACGAAAGGAATAATTTTCTACAGTTACCCCAGTAACACATTTTCTCTTATGTTAGATTAGAGAAAATGTTATTCTTGGCATCACTTGTACAAGTTATCTGGCTACCACATCTCATATTTATGTTTATTTATTCTATTGTAGGGTGTATTTATCATCTTTTTATGTTATGTATTTGTGTTTATTATATAATTTTGAAAAAAATATCATGGATGGATTAATGAAAATGTGTATATTAACGTAATATACAACATTTAATGAGACTCGGTGATTATTATTATTATTATTAGCATTTCTAATATGGCGTCACTTGTGCAAGTCGTCTGCTACCACATCTCATATTTATGTTTATTTATTCTATTGTGGGGTGTATTTATCATCTTTTTATGTTATGTATCGTGTTTATTATATAATTTTGAAAAAATATCATAGATGGATTAATGAAAATGTGTATTTAACGTAATATACGACATTTAAATGAGACTTGATGATTATTATTATCATTACTAATATGACGTCTGGAGACATAAGACACTCTTACTGATTTTAATGTGTACCTGCATGCCAGCACAGTATGTAAGTTTATTTAAGTACAGGTATACATAAGTATAATTATCAGAGTATATATAAAATATGAAATAACTTTTAAAAACATTTGAAATTTTGGAGTTTCCAGACGAAATGGAGAGACTTAGTGATTACTGAGCTCACGATGAATGTAAACAAACAAGGTGGGGCGCGGTGACCATATTAGAAAGTCAGGTGGGGGGAGCCGTATAGCGAGTTTTGGTCATAATTTGAAATGACCGTATTAGCGGAATGCCGTAAAGTGAAACGCCATAAAGCGGGCCCCTGCTGTATATGCTGTAAATTAGATATATGTGAGGTATGACTTAAGTTGAACTTTCTCGTAACTTTATTTGCAATTAATTTTTCTTTTTCTTTTCTGTTTCTGGAAGATAATATGAAAATGTCTCAACAGATATGTTTCACATATGAGACAAAAAACCTTCTACACTAAACCCCCTTACAATATTGGGATACATTCCTGAAAATTGGCACTGTATGAAATTTAGTTGTATGTGAAGTATAGCACATAATGAAAAAATAAAGTTATGTTCTGACACTTCTAAAGCTGGCAAACAACTTTTTTTCCATGATTTTAACCCTTTGACTGTTTCCGACGTATAAATACGTCTTACGAGCCAATGTTTCTGACGTATTTATACGCATAAATTCTAGCAGCTTCAAATCAAGCAGGAGAAAGCTGCTAGGCCCACATGTGAGAGAATGGGTCTCCATGGTCAGTGTGCACCATATAAAAAAAATCGGGGAGCCAGTGGTGCATTGTGGGAATGCCATTTCAGTTGTCATTTTTCAGCATGTCTAGTGGTAAGAAATATGTGATTCCCCAGCAAATCTGGGACTCTTCTCTTCCCAAGTGATGCTCTAACACAGATGGAAGTGTCATTTGAAGATCAATTTCATGATTTGGAGGAGTTGAGACCAAAAGCAATGGAGGAGGAGGAGGGGGAGGAGGGGGGAAGAGGAGAGGAGGAGGAGGACGAGGGAAGGAAGAGGAGGAGGGAGGAGGAGGAGGAGGAGGAGGAGGAGGAGGAGGAGGAGGAGGAGGAGGAGAAGAGGAGGAGGAAGAAGAAGATGTAATAATATTGTTCCCTTGAAGCAAGAAAAAAAAAAGTCCACCCCATGACAGTGACAAGATAAGGGGAGATAACATCTGATAAGAGCTGACTTTGATGAGCGTAAAGGAGGGTAATATTACATGACCATCGCCCTCCCTTTGTTTTTGCTGGTACACAAACATTTCTGTCTGTCTATTTGTCTGTCTGTCAAGCTCCCTGTCTGTCCATCTAGCTCTCTGTCTCAGAGAGCCACAAGACTGTGTCATCACGTTTACTCACATCTTCAAGCAGAGTATAGCACTTTGTCTGGATTTCTTGGGTTATCCTAGGTAATTTACACTATGTATACTTGTATTTATGTGTACCTGTGAGACAGAGATAGGCAGACAGATAGAAAGAGAGACAGATTGAAAGATATAGAATGAGGGAGAAAGATAATTAGATAGAATGGAGGAGGGGAAGCAGCATCCGACCCCATTGTTTTGACAGGCAGTAGGGGTAGTGACTAATGAGACAATATGTCACTTTGACAGCTGCTGACTTCTGACTCAAAACAATTATAAGCCACACACTCCCACACAAGACAAGAAGAAGAAGAAGAAGAAGAAGAAGAAGAAGAAGAAGAAGAAATAGTAGTAGTAGTAGTAGTAGTAGTAGTAGTAGTAGTAGTAGTAGTAGTAGTAGTAGTGTTTGTTTGTTTGTTTTTGTAAACAAGTTTTGTAAACAATATATTGATAATTATGTTTGTGTGCTTATTGTGTTGTATACAACGAGTGTATATATATACATTGCACCTTACTTTGGTCTCATAGGCCACATAAGTTATGTGAAAAAATAAAATAGTGAAAAAAACAAAAAACCTTCAATTACAAGTAAACTAAAGTTTACCGGGTGAGCGGCAGTCGCCGCTGTTGCCATACGCAGCTCATTTTCTGCAAACTTCACAGCTCTATATCTCGGTAAGTAAACCCATGGCAAAAATTTTTTTTTTGGACTAAACACTCAGAAAAATAATCTTAACATTTTCATAAGAAAAAATAATTTTTTTTTTTTTGAATATTTGGCGACATAGAATGACAGTTTCAGAGAGGGGCCTGAAACAGTCAAAGGGTTAATAAAATAAAAATAAAGTGTATTTATCTTATTTTACTTTTTGTTAGTTTTTTGCCTGAACTTTTAAAGGGTGAGGAGTAGGTTTAAACATGGTCTACAGGGCTGGGTTTGATGAAAAGCATCATAAAATTAAAGCCACATTTTATTAAATAGTTCAAATATGTCATTCATTTAGAGAGAAGTTCCAATATTTAATTTTTATGCCTTTTATCCCGTGGTAATAACTACTGTAATTAGAATTAACATTTTAAAAGCTTTAATGTTTATAATTTAAACTAATTCTAGTATGTTACATCTTTAGGTTTTAAAGATCTTCCTTGACAATGCCTTCCCAGTAGCCTTGCTAAAGGTTTCCCCAGCAGCTAAAACGCTGCTTAGACTTGAGTTCTTCTAGGAACAAGTTGGCAGTTGTTGATGAGCATAAACCACATTCTTGTTATAATGTTTCTGACTCAGAATTGCTTTTCCCAGGAAAGTTATTATATTTTTCATCTTATCACTGATAAATGTACAGTATAAATATATCACATTAGTTACTGTATGTGAAACATACATTGAAGGGCAGAAATGTAGGTATGTATTGTACAGGGGTACCTCGAGTTTCAACAGCTCTCAACTCAAACAATTATGTAAGTGTTTTTTTGTAAGTGCTTTTGCAAGTGTATTTTGGGGGTCTGAAATGGACTAATCTAATTTACGTTATTCCTTATGGGAACAAATTCATTGGGTATCGGCATTTGAACAGCCTTCTGGAATGAATTAAGTTCATAACTTGTGGTACCACTGTATTAGTCATTCTTATAAGAATTATGCATGGAAGGGCAGAAATTTATGAAATATGGTTTTTAATTTAAATTTTCAGGGTACTGTATATAAAATATTCAGCTCATAAATATCCGAGCTGTGATCATCCACGCTTAACCCTCTAACTGTCCAAATGTAGATCTATGTTTGCGGGCGCGTGCTCCGCCCTTTGATTTTCTCCATAAGAAAGAATGTAAAAAAACATAGATATACATTCAGTGCGCTACGCGAGCAAACGTAGATCTACGTTGGACAGTTTAAGGGTTAAGAATGAGGTCCATGAGAAATAATATTTAAAAACAATTTGGCTTCAGATGTTGATCCCCAGTCATGACCACACACACATCAGAAAAACAAATCTTTGTACTATTGAAACAAAGGATGGTTCTTGCTACAAACAACTTGTTCATAGATTGGAACACTAGGAACAAAAGCTTATTCATTTCTTGGGTTCTGTATATTTACCAGCTCATTACTGTAATGTACTGTAGTTCTTATGAAGGAGATTGTTAACTAGCTTGTGTTTATTAGGAACCAAATGCAAACAGTGTGGCTTGGAATACCAGCTGTGAAGAGATGCTCTGCTTCTCGGGAAGCAACACCCTCAACATCAAAGCTTCAAACTTCCCTACTCATCAGCAGAAATTACAGGTATTTTAATCTCACTCATTTGACAACATTTTGATCTGGTCTATTAACTTGTAGCTTATGTATTGATTTTGTTTGTATTTAATTTTATTAGACAAATTGAAATTTTTTTTATTTTATTAGTCTTCTTTCAGTGCACTGACCATATCCCACTGAGGCAAGGTGGCCCAAAAAGAAAAATGAAAGTTTCTCTTTATAAATTTAGTAATGTATACAGGAGATGGGGTTACTAGCCCCTTGCTCCTGGCATTTTAGTTGCCTCTTATGACACACATGGCTTACAAAGGAAGAATTCTGGTCCACTTCCTCAGGGAGATAAGAGGAAATAAACAAGAACAAGAACCAGTAAGAAAAAAGAAAACCCAGAAGGGTGTGTGTGTGTATATATATGCTTGTACACATGCATGTGTTGTGTGACCTAAGTGTAAGTAGAAGTAACAAGACGTACTTGAAATTTATGAGACAGAAAAAAAGACACCAGCAATCCTACCATCATGTAAAACAATTACCTGGAGCATACCTGGAGGAGATTTCAAGGGGTTAATGTCCCCACACCTCGGTCTGTGACCAGGCCTCGTGGTGGATCAGGGCCTGATCACCTGGCTGTTGCTGTTGGCTGCACACAACCCAACGTACAAACCACAGCCCAGCTGGTCAGGTACTGACTTCAGATGCCTGTCAAGTGCCTTCTTGAAGAGAGCCAGGGGCCTATTGGTAATTTTCCCTTACGTATGCTTGAAGGCAGTTGAACAGTCTTGGGCCCCTGACACTTATTGTGGTTGTCTCTATCATGCTAGTGGCACCCCTGCTTTTCATTGTGGGGATGTTGCATATCTGTGGGTGTGGGTGGGTGTGAGTTGGACCCGACTAGCTTGTGTGCTGGGTCTGGTGCAGTGCTCCCTCCTTGAGTGGGAGATGATCAGACTGGGTGGGTCATTGGGCTAATCTGGGGGGGGGGGGGTCATTGGTCTAATCCAGGGGGGGACATGGACCTGCTCTGCATGGTCAGTAGGCCTGTTGCAGTGTTCCTTCTTTCTTATGTTCTTATGTTCTTATCTGCCAAGTCCCTTTTTCTGTCATAGGGAGTTTATTTTTGTGTGCAAATTGGTACTAATCCCTCCAGGATTTTTCCCAAATGTTATAATCATTTTATCTCTCCTGAAGTTAGGAGGGTGTGGGATTACCAAAACTGTTGTCCAGAGGGCTGAGGAAGGGTTGTTGAGGTGGTTCAGACATGTAGAGAGAATGGAGCGAAACAGAATGACTTCAAGAGTGTATCAGTCTGTAGTGGAAGGAAGGCGGGGTAGGGGTCTGCCTAGGGAAAGGTTGGAGGGAGGGGGTAAAGGAGGTTTGTGTGCGAGGGGGTTGGACTTCCACAGGCATGCCGTGAGCATGTTTGATAGGAGGGAATGGAGACAAAATGGTTTTTAATACTTGACGTGCTGTTGAGTGGAACAACGTAACATTTATGAAGGGATTCAGGGAAACGGCGGCCGGACTTGAGTCCCGGAGATGGAAAGAAAGTGCCTGCACTCTGAAGGAGGGGTGTTAATGTTACAGTTTAAAAACTGTAGTGTAAAGCACCCTTCTGGCAAGACAGTAAAGGAGTGAAAAATGGTGAAAGTTTTTCTTTGTCGGGCCACCCTGCCTTGGTGGGAATCGGCCAGTGTGTTAAAAAAAAATAAAAAAAAAAACTCTCCTGCCTGGGATTCTAGGGAGTATAGGTTGAGGAACTTCAAGCATTCCCGTAATTTAGGTTTTTTTATTTCATTATGTGTGCCATGAAGGTTCTCTGTACATTTTCTAGGTCAGCAATTTCACCTGCCCTGAAAGGTTGCTGTTAGTGCGCAGCAATATTCCAGCCCAAGATAGAACAGGTTTACCTGAAAATTTCATCATTCAATTTAAGTTTATTCTCTATAAGGAACAACCCCCACAGGGGGTTTTGGGGGGTTTTAATTAAAAAAAATAATTACAGGGGGGATGGGGCATTTTAACACTTTTAAAAAATTTAAAATTTTAAAATTTTTCCTTCAATATGGTTTTTAAGCAAACTACATCAAAATTGTGGATTTTCTGGTCTTTTGTTTTTGGCAAATAAAGGTGTCATTTTGATTATGGAAAACAGAAGGGTTAATTTTTTTAAATATTTCAAGGGGGGGGGTTTTTGACCCCCCCCAAAGGGCGGGATCGGGGAAAGACCCCAACGTTTTTTAAAAGAATGCGCATTTCAAGCGGGGGGGCCCCCCCCAAACCCCTTTTTAATTTTTGAATTTTTTAAAGGTTTTACCATAATTTTTAAAATTTTGGCTTTTTTTCCGGGTTTTTCCCCCCCCCAAAAAAACTTTTATCAATTAATATTTTTTAAAGGCCGGAAAGGCCAAAATTTGGGATTTCTGCAGGGAGAATTAATTTTCAAGATGGGGGGGATTTTCCGGGGGGGAAAGGCCGGGCGGGATATTTTTTAAAAAAACCCCCACAAACTATTTTAAAAATTGGGGGTTTTCCCATTTCAATAATCATCAGGGTCCCCACAATTTTTTTTGATTTTTTTAAGGGCTAAATTTAGGTTTTTGTTGCAATTGGCCGTTTTTCCCCCCTTAGCGGCAAAAATTTTCACAAAAATTCCCCAAACACCCTCTGCAACCAAAACTAAATGGTTTTTTTTTCCAAAAACTCCTCTTTTTGAGCAGCTCTCATTAAACAATGGTGGGGGGGGCAAATGGGGTAGTGTTAGTCTGTCCACAAAGAAAATTTTTCATGTGGGAATTTTAAGATCTTATTAAAATGGGGAAAAGAAAGGGGCCCAAGGGACCCCCCTGCAGAACTCCTTACAAGGGGCTGTATTGATGAGGCTGGCCTTTAAGGGTGACATACTGAACCATTAGAAAGGGGATTTTAAAATATGCAACGCATGGCCTCTTATACCAAAGGGTCAAGTTTGTGGAGTAGGATGCCGGGGTCTACTGTGTCAAACGTTTTTTTTTTGGTCAAAAAAAATTTCTAGCGATGTTCCTTTTTTTCCTGCTGTGTAAACATCTAGCATTTTTATAATTGCATCATTAGTGCTTTTTTTTTTTTCCTAAATCCAAGGGCGGGGGGTTGAGTATTTTTTTGTGATGTTAAAATGAATAATTTCCCCTGTGCCAAGTTTCTCGAAGTTTTTGGGATAGCAATGGAAAGTTTGATATTGGCCCTAATTGTTTGTTTGGGGTCACCCCCTTAGATTGGTGTAACCCTTGCTGTCTTGAGTATGCGGGAAAGTGCTAGTTTCTAGTGACTTTTAAAAATAATGTAATAGCAGCAAAGGACAGGGGCCGCCCTTGTAAAAAATGGTGGGACGTAGACGTTTCCCCCCGGTTATTTTTAATGACATTATGATCGCGGGACCCCGTGGGCTCATTGGTACAGATAAAAGGGAAATTTTGGGGAAATTCCCATCTAGTACCCCCGGAAACGGCATTGGTACGGGGGATTTTACTGGCGAGTTTGACCTATTTTGAGAAAAGTCGTTTTCGTGTTACCCGTACGTGAGATGCAGTGGTTTTTCCATGGGGTTTTAGTTGAACAGTGTTCTTGGTTTTTTCATTTGGGGGTCCCCAGAATTGGGAATGTTTTTTCCCCCAGGTTTTTTTTAATCTCCTCTTGTGTCGTAAAAGCCTTTAGTATCAGTGTTTGGGCTTTTTTTATTAATTTGGTGAGAAGTTAAATATTGTTTAAGAATATTTTTTGTGTTTAACCCGTCTGTATTGCTTTTCATATTGGTTTTCTTATAAATAGATTTCAGAATGTGCTGGTTAGCATGGGCAACCAAGCCGTTTATTCGTGACTTTTTTCGTTTTTATAGGAAAAGTTTTTTGTATAGTCTAAGTATTTTTTAAAAAAAATTCTGTCCAATCGTAAATCCATTGGCATTTGGGGAATTTGTAGGGCCCTTTCCCGTCCTAGGTCGTGTGAAATTCCTTATTTAGGCCCGTCATGGAGTCTAAATGAAACTTTGTTGTATTGAGTTGGGGGTTACTAATGTTTGTTAAGAGGAAGGTTGGGTATGGTCAATAGTGCGTCTGTGATTATCCCTGATTAAGGGGGGGTAGTATATTGGTCCATATGTGGCTATTTTGGTTTTTCACTTTTTCAGTCGCCCGGGTTGGTTTAGTTTTGTTGGTAGAGAATGTGTTTTTCATATTGTTGATGAAACGTTTCAGTCATATCTGGTAGGCCAAGGTTGATATTTAAGTTCCAGCTAAGAAAGGGGTGCTTTTCATTTGCTGTTGTTATTGTGACTTTAGATTCTCACTGAAGTTTGGGATGTTTGTTTGGGGGGATCCGGGATATGGCAGATTGTTATAGGCGTCTTGGGTTTTACAGAAAAATTTGCAAAAAAGAATTTCCCCCTATTATCATAAAGCAATTATGTAATACAAAATAGTTGGTTGAGTAATAGATTGCAATACCACCCCTAATTGGTATGGCTGCAGTTGGGATTGCGTTATCCGGTGTGGGGGATATCAATTGTTCCTCTTAAGCCCGGTTCAGTAAGAATAATGCAGGAGAAGGGTGTCTTTAGGACTCAAGGGTACCAGGGGGTCATCATAGTGTTTTCTTAAGGGGCCTATGTTGTAGTTAAGAAATGATAACTTTGAACAGGGTTCAGGGAAAGGCTGGGTTGTGATGCTGGTAATAAAGGCAGTTATTTCCAATAAGTTTTGATTGTGGTTAGATTATGGAGGTTTTAGATCAGGGTCAACGTAAACATTCATCTTTTTGGTTTAAATAGTGGTTTTTTTTACCTTATTATGGGTGAGTTCTTTAAAACTGATTTCTGTAGTGGTGGGGGGTTTTATAAATATACGCAAAAACACTTTGGTCATATAAGGGATAGTCACTAAAAAACATAATGAAATTGATTTGTCTATGTTTTGTGCTAGAATGACTAAAGTACAACTAGGTATAAACTAATACTATAAAAAAACAAATTACAAGTGGGACCCGACTCCTTTGTAATTTCACTAAGGTTAAAATAATGAATTTAGGTTTTTATGTATTGAGCTAGAAGAGCTAAAGTACAACAGGTATAGTTAGTTTAGGTGTTTTTTATGTATTTTAGCTAGAAAGAATAAAGTACAACTAGGTATAAACTTTAATATAAAAATACAAATAAAATGGTCTTGCAAAATTTCACTGGGGCTGATTAGGTTGTTACAAGAACAAAAGTATAAAGATTTAAATTACAAAATAAAAAATTTCCAAATTTTAGTACCAAAAGAAAATAATAAAAAAAAACAATGGCAATGACTTGGTTATAATATTTAAATAAGTGGTAGAAGGTACACAGGTACCAAAAGGTACAAAGGGAAAAAATTAAAAAGGTTGGAGTTGAATTACAAAATTGAAAAATTTGGGAACAAATGTTATGAAAAGATAAAAAAAGATTTAAATTTAAAAAACAAAATTAAATGGGGTAAAAAATGGTGTTTAATAAAAATTTTTGTAAGTAATAATGATTACAAAAAAAGATTAATTAGCAAAAAAAAAAAAGTGAAAACTAATATTTATTTCAAGTATTAAATTTTAAGAACAGTTATTTGGATTCAATATTGCACTGGTAGTTATACTAGAGGTTATGTGGCAGTACAAGGTATTTAAGAGCACTCTAAGATAGTAAATGTCATGGGCTTGGCTTCCCTAGTTTTGAAGGTTGTCATTATCCATCCTGTCATTTTTCTAGCAGATGCGATTGATACAATGTTATGGTCTTTGAAGGTGAGATCCTCTGACATGACCAGGTCTTTTACATTAGTTTTTCACCCTATTGTGTGGTTGGAATATGTTTTATAATTCGATATAGTTTTAAATTCCTCATGTTTTCCATATTGGAGTAATTGAAATTTCTCATCATTGAACTTTATATTGTTTTATACAGCCCATTTAAAGATTTGGTTGATGTCTGCCTGGAGTCTTGAGGTGTCTTCAATGGAACACACTGTCATGCAGATTCAGGTATCATCTGCAAAGGAAGACATGGTGCTGTGGCTTACATGCCTGTCTGTCTCAGATATGAGGATGAGGAACAGGATGGGAGCGAGTACTGTGCCTTGTGGAACAAAGCTTTTCACCGTAGCTGCCTCACACTTTACTCTGTTTGCTACTACTCTTTGTGTTCTATTTGTTAGGAAATTATAGATCCATCTACCAACTTTTACTGTTATTCCTTTATCACACATTTTGTATGCTATTACACCATGGTCACACTCGTCAAAGGCTTTTGCAAAGTCTGTGTATACTACATCTGCATTTTGTTTATCTTGTAGAGCAACCAGGACCTTGTTGTAGTGGTCCAGTAGTTGGGACAGACAGGAGCAACCTGCTCTAAACCCATGTTGTCCTGGGTTGTGTAACTGATGTGTTTCTAGATGGGTGGCGATCTTGCTTCGTAGAACCCTTTCAAAGATTTTTATGATATGGAACATTAGCGCTATTGGTCTCTAGTTCTTTTCCATTGCTTTACTGCCCCCTTTGTGGAGTGGGGCTATGTCTGTTGTTTTTAGCAGCTATAGGATGACCCCTGTGTCCATGCTCCCTCTCCATAGAATGTTAAAAGCACTTGATAGGGGCTTCTTGCAGTTCTTGATGAACACGGAGTTCCATGAGTCTGGGCCTGGGGCATAGTGCTTGGGCATGTCATTTATTGCCTTTTCAAAGTCATTTGGTGTCAGGATAATACAGTGGACCCTCGGTTATGTGCCGGTCCTGTTATCAGCCAATTCGGTTATAGGCAGGTTTTTCGGCTTCCAGTTATTGGCCATTATTTCACTTATCGGCCATATGGGACGTGTTCACCTGCCCGCCAGCAGCCTCTCACATCAGTCTGGCTGTGTCCCTGGGTGAGTGAGGAAGCTTCTGCTCTTTCATTCAAACATTTCGCTATAATCCGTTGTTTTTGGTGGTTATTTATTGAGTGCAACTGCGAAATAAGACACCATGGCCCCAAAGATAGGTCTTAGTAAAGTTCCTTTGGTAAAGAAAGTGAGAAACATGATAAAATTCAAGGCAGGCAGGCATAGAGGCAAGGAGTGTAGCAGGCATGCAGGGAGTGTAGCAGGTATGCAGGGAGTGTAGCAGGCATGCAGGGAGTGTAGCAGGCATGCAGGGAGTGTAGCAGGCATACTGAGAGTGTAGCAGGTATGCAGGGAGTGTAGCAGACATGCAGAAAGTGTAGCAGGCATGCTGGGAGTGTAGCAGGCATGCAGGGAGTGGAGTTGGTGGAGTGACTCTCAAGCTGGTCCTAGTGGCATTAAAAGACAAAGAAGGGAAGTAACCCCAGAGAGGGCTTTGCAACCTGAAGCCCTTATGGATGGGGATTCCCCTTCCAAACAATAACTCCTCCCTCTTTCCTCCTCCCTGTCAGCCATTAGTCTTCAGTAAAGGTATGTAATACTGACTTAATTGTTAAATAAGTATTTTTTTTTTTTAATATTTTTGTCTGGAATGGATTAATTGTATTTACATTAATTCTTATGGGAAATATTATTTTGGTTTTAGACCGGCCTTCTGGAATGGATTATGGCCGATAACCGAGGGCCCACTAGTATCAGATAGGTTCGAGTCTACCAAATTCTGTCTCTCTTTCCTAAAAAAATTATTTAGGTCATTGACTCTCAGTCTGGTTAGTGGCTCACTAAAAACCGACTCATATTGGAACTTGAGTAGCTCACTCATTTCCTTTCTGTCATTTGTGTAGGACCCATCTTGTTTAAATAAGGGCCTAATACTGGATGTTGTTCTCGACTTTGATTTGGCATAAGAAAAGAAATATTTTGGATTTCTTTCAGTTTCATTTATGGCTTTTAGTTCTTCCCGCATATCTTGGCTCCTGTAAGATTCCTTTAACTTTAGTTGATATTTGCTATTTCTCTGTCCAGTGTCTCCCTAAGTATTACAGATTTATTGGTCCCTTTTAGCTGCTCTGTTATTCTTTGCCTTTGCCTGTATAGGGAGTGCCTTTCTCTTTCTAGTTTACATTTTCTCCTCCTTTTCCTTAAAGGAATATGCCTTGAGCATACCCGAGTGCCACAGAGTTAATTTGTTCTTGACATAGGTTTGGATCTGTGTTGCTTAGGCTATCTTCCCAGTTTATATCAATTAGGGCCTGGATTACTTGGTCCCACCTTATGTTTTTTGTTATTGAAGTTGAATTTGGTAAAGGCTCCCTTGCGACTGATCACATTTTGTTGGTCTGGGGCCCCGCGCATACATGTCTGTACCTCTATGTTTTGATCTGATTACAGTAGGGCCCCACCTATATGGCAGGTTAGGTTCCAGGCTACCGCCAAAAAGGGGAAAAATTGCCGAAAAAAAAAAAAAAAAAAAAAAAAATTGGGAACACCCTTTCCCTTTTCCACTTAAAAAATCCCATAAAATACAGGGGACCCCAACAAACGGGGGCATCGCCCTAACCCCAAAAATCGACTAATGGCTCTCTTTCGCTTCAAAATATTGGCTCAACCCAAATTTCCCAAAAAAACCCTCGTAAAAAGGGTTTTTCCCCCGAACATGCCCCTTTTGCGCCCTAAAGGGGCCCAGCCACCCAAGACTCATGTATAGCCATTAGGGCCATTTTACAAGCCATTGTGTTTTTTTTAGGGCAACAAGGTGAAATTTTTTGGGAAAAATTTTTCCCCATTTTTTTTTAGTGTTGGAACTGCTAAAAAAGCCACCAGGGCCCAAATAAAGTTTCGGGGGCCAGCCCGGGTGATAAAAAGGGGAAAGAAACACAAAAAAATCAAGAAAAAACTTGTAGAAAAAAATACAAAGTGGAGGGGGAAAAGAAAGGGGGAAATTCCCCTTTGCAGTGTTTTTCCAGTGAGTTTAAACCGATTTTTAAACGTTACTAAAGCAGCGGTATCGATAAAGGCTATAGGGGTCACCCACAAAAAGTGAGAATGAACAGTTTAGAAAATAAGTTAAGCGATAAGCAAATAGAAAAATACACGAAAGTAACTCTTAAATGTTGTTGAGTGTGAAATTTTCCCCTAAACATATCCCGGCCTGCAAATTTTCCCCCCCAACCCCCCCAAAAACCCTCTGCCACATCTCCTCCATAAAACTAACAAAAATAAACTAACATCTCCTCCAACATAAGTGTAAATATAAAAGTGTAAGCATAAAATTAAATGTAAGTGAAAAATATAAAAGGCCCCATGGAAATACAAAGTCGGGTTATCCTAGGTACTTTACACATATGCTGCATGTATGATAATCTATGAAAAGTATTTGTGTATACCTGAAAAAAACTTACGATTAAAAAATTTAAAAATGAATTTTTTTTTTTTTTTCAACCCAAAACAGCCGCCCCACCGAGGCAGGGTGACCCAAAAAGAAAGTCCCCCAAAAAAAAAAAAACTTTCATCATCAAACAACACTTTGGGCCCCAAATCACACATAAAACACTGTTTTTTTTCGGAGGGGCCCAGAATACAACAGGTTTTTGAAGTATAATGTATAAAAAAACACAACATATCCTCCAAACGCCAATTCCCCCAAAACCCCCCTTTTGAGTGCAGGCATTGTACTTCCCGTTTCCAAAAACTCCCAAATCCCGGGTTTTAAAAAAATAACTGGGTTTTAAATGAATCCCCTTTTTCTAAAATTACCCTGCTCACACCCAACAGCCATCTGGTCCCAAAAAACCCATTTGTCCCCCATTCATTCCAAAAAAAACATTCTCAGCCCGCTTTTTCTGAAAATCCAAAAACCTCCTTTACCCCCCCCTCCAACCTTTTTGAGGGCGCCCCCACCCCGCCTTTCCCTTTCCCCCCAATTTTTTACTCTCTCCATGTCCCTTCTACTTTTATCCATTTTCCTAAATTTCCAAACCACCTCAACAAAAAAAACCCCCCCTTCCCGCCCTCTGACCCAATACTTTTAAATTAAATCCACACCTTCCCTTTTCCAACCACTGGGAAAAAATTTTTTGCATAATATTTACAAACCCCACATTGCCCTTAAAAACATCTTACTGCCTCCAAACCCCCCCTCCTCGCTGCTGCATTTTTCAACCCAAGCTTTCCAAACCCCTAAAAGTTTTTTGGTAAATACTATACTTTTTATAAATTCCCCCTTTTTGGGCCCCCATAATTTCCCTTTTTTGCCCCCACAAACCTCAAAGCACCCCCTCACCTTTTTTCCCCTAGGGCAGATTAACCCATCCCCCCATAAACCCTCCCGAAAAAACTCCCAAAAAACCCAAAAAATTTTTCTTCCCCTTTTAAACCCCCCCCTCCCCAATTTTAATCCAATTTTTCTTTATCTACATCAAATTTATACTCTCATCACCTTACTCTTCTCTATGTTCCCCTTTTTAACTTTCTACCTTTTTACACACTCCCCAAAATTCCCTCCACAAAACCTTTTCATTTTTTCTTTAAAAAATCTTTCCCTTTAAACAAAAGTAAACATCAGAAAAAGTAACTTTTCACTTCCTTTTTTGTATTTAATTCCCCATAATTTAATCCCACCCCTCTCCTGAACACCCTAGCATTTACTTCTTTTACAACCCCATCTATAAATATATTAAACAACCATGGCGACATTACACATCCCTGTCTAAGACCTACTTTTACCAGGAAGTAGTCTCCCTCTTTTCGACACACCCTAACCTGAGCCTCACTATCCTCACAAAAACTCTTTACAACATTTAGTAACTTACCACCTATTCCATATACAGTGGTCCCTCAATTATCATCCTTAATCCGTTCCTGGAAGTGGGACTATTATCGAAATAGACGATTTTTTAATCAATTTTCCCCATAAGAAATAATGTAAATCCAATTAATTTGTTCCAGTCACCCTGAAGTATCAAACACAATTTTTTTTTTACCTAAAAGATAGATTTACATGCTCAAAAGAATGAACATTCAACATGACAGTTACCTTTATTGAAGACCCTATCAGAAATTCTGGGAACAAAAAAGATAAAACGAAATAGCGAAATAAAATTAGCAAAATCAGATGAACCCCAACTCCCACCAACAGAAACAGCAAACAGACTCAATGATTTCTTCTCCACTATAGGACGAAACCTTGCCAATAAAATCCCAAGCTCAGATACCCCACCAAATGACTACCTCACTGGCAACTACCCAAACACACTGTTCCTAGCTCCGACTAACCCATACGAAGTCTCCCTTATTATCAACACACTAAAAAACAAGGCAGGAGATTTAAATACCTTACCACCCCTTTTTATACAAAAAAGTTCACAAGTACTATCACCAATCATTGCAACACTCTTTAACAAATCCATTGAATCCTCCACCTTCCTACAGCTCTCAAAATAGCAAAGGGGCACCCCGATCCATAAAGGAGGAGACCAAACAGAGTTAAATAACTATAGGGCCAATATCCAATTTACAAACCCTCTCTCAAAAATTTTTCGAAAAATTTAAATTTATAAACGAATCTATTCCCACCCCATCTCCCAAAACATTCTCAACCCCTGCCAATTTGGATTCAGGCCTAATAAAAAAAACTAGTGATGCTATTATACACATGCTAGAACATATATACACTGCAATAGAGAAAAAAAAAGTCCCACTGGGATCTTCTTTGACTTACGTAAAGCTTTTGATACAGTTGACCATGACTTGCTCCACGTAAAAAATTGGGCACACTATGGTATTAGAGAGCACTCCCTCAACTACCTCAAGTCATACCTCAGCAACAGAAGCCAATTGTGTACCAAATGGGGGAAGCTCTTCCGCTCAACCAATTACAGTTGTTGTCCCACAGGGGAAATTTCCTTGGCCCTCTTCTCTTTCTCCTATACATAAATGACCTACCAAATGCTTCGCAATTACTCAAACCCACACTTTTTGCAGATGACACTACATACGTCTTCTCTCACCCGAGATCAGTCATGCTAGCCAATACTGTAAACAACGAATTACAGAAAATATCTTTCCTGGATGAGGACTAATAAACTTACACTAAACATTGACAAAACCTACTTCATTCAGTTTGGTAACAGAGCTACAGATGTACCACTTAACATTACGATAAACAGATTACCTATCACAAAGCTAACAGAGGGAAAATTCTTAGGAATCCACCTTGATAATAGACCCCAAATTTCATACACATATACAACAAATTTCTAAAAAAAATTTCCAAGACTGTAGGCATATTATCGAAGATACGGTACTATGTTTCCACTGTCAGCCCTCCTGGCCCTTTATCACTCTCTTATTTACCCCTATCTCACCTATGGAATTTGTGCATGGGCTCAACAACAATTAACCATCTCAGACCACTAATTACCCAACAAAAGGCTGCAGTTAGAATGATAACAAATTCTCACTACGGGCCAGCACCCCTCCACCAATATTCAAAACACTCAACCTACTCCCCAAATACAAAACATCCATACTTATTACTGCACCTGTTACATACATAGAACACTTAACTCTGATATTAACCCTCCCTCAAACATCTTGCCAACCTCAACAGAACACATGACCATAACACAAGGCACAGATCACTCTTTGATGTTCCTCGTGTCCATCTCATGCTATGCAAAAACTAAATGCACATAAAAGGCCCTAAAATCTGGAATTCATTACCGGTAAATATAAAAAAAAACACTACCTGTTTATAAATTCAAGTCTCTTCTAAAAGATCACTTACTCACTCAAAACCAAATAAAATACTGAATAACTGAACCTTATAAATTGTATTCCTATATGTTACTCACAATTATATCACACAAATGTTAACCTAGGCCCCCAGTCTAACTTTGTTATTTTTTTAAATACACTACCTAACAGAATTCTCCATTCGACTGAATGTACAGCAATGCATGCAACCATATGACCTGTCTTTGTAATACTCATTTGTGCTTTAAAGTTATCTGTTTACAATAATGTTTTATCACTGATTTCATCATTGCTTAGTTTATCTTAAGTTAATTTTAAGCCAGCCCGTATTGCTATGCATATAAGTGGCTTTGGCATGCTGCTCTTACTGTATTTTTTTGTACCTCTGTTGTATGCTCAAATTACTAAATAAATAAATAAATAAGGCTGTTGTTGATGAATGGAAGACATGGAAGAGGAGAGAGGGAAGAGAGGTTATTGTTTGGAAGGGGAATCCCCCTCCATAAGGACTCTAGGTCACTTCATGGGTCACTTCCCCAGCATAAATATAGATTTACATGCAGAAAAAAATGCCAAATAAATGTAAAGCACTAATAAAATGTATAAATGAACGTTGGTAATAGGGGTAGTTGATGAGTGGAACGGTCTGCCTACTAGGGTGATCAAAGCTAAAACATTGGGTAGTTTCAAATTTAGGTTGGAAAAATACAGTAGCGACAGGGGTTGGATTTCAGTCGGACTTGCACCTGAAGCTTAATTGCTTGGTAGCATTTTTCTTTTTAGTGGTTGGATTTTTAAAGGACTGGCCTGGTTGGCCAGCAGGCCTACTGCAGTGTTCCTCCTTTCTTATGTTCTTATTGGAGACTTGTTTGTGTGGGGAGGGATGGCATTTTTATTTTGGAGAATATGACACTAATATCAACTTTTCCGCTATTAATCTATCACAATTCAACTAATATGAACATTTTATTTATTTATTATCCTCTGGCCGATTCCCAAAGGCAGGGTGGCCCGAAAAAGAAATTTCACCATCATTCACCCCAAATCACTGTCTGCAGAAGGTGCTTTACACACATTTTTAAACTGCAACATAAAACCCTCCTCGGTGCAGGCTCTGTACTTCCAAATCTCCAGGACCAAGTCCGGCCCTACGGTTTCCCTGAACCCCTCATAAGTACTTGCTCCACTCCACGGGCACGACAGTATTAAAAACTATTTGTTCCATTCACAAACTATCAAAGACGCCAACAATGCCTGCTGGAAGTCCAAGCCTCGCACAAAAAACCTCCTTTCCCCTCCCTCCAACTTTCCTGGCCGACCTCTACCCCACCTTCCTTCCACTACAGACTGATACACTCTTGAAGTTATTCTGTTTCGCTCCATTCTCTCCACATGTCCGAACCACCTCAACAACCCTTCCTCAGCCCTCTGGACAACAGTTTTGGTAATCCCGCACCTCCCCTAACTTCCAAACTACGAATTCTCTGCTTATTTTTCACACCACACATTGCTCTCAGACTGGACATCTCCACTGCCTCCAGCCTTTTTCTTCCCTCGCTGCAAACATTCATCCCCCAAATGCTTCAAAACCCCATATAAGAGCGTTGGTAAAACTAACTCCATACATTCCCCCTCTTTCCCTCCAAGGACAAAGTTCTTTGTCTCCAGAGACTCCTAAGGACCACTCACCCTTTTTCCCCCTCATCAATTCTATGATTCACCTCATCTTTCATAGACCCATCCGCTGACACGTCCACTCCCAAATATCTGAATACATTCACCTCCTCCATACTCTCTCCCTCCAATCTGATATCCAATCTTTCATCACCTAATCTTTTTGTTATCCTCATAACCTTACTCTTTCCTGTATTCACTTTCAATTTTCTTCTTTTGCACACCCTACCAAATTCATCCACCAATCTCTGCAACTTCTCTTCAGAATCTCCCAAGAGCACAGTGTCATCAGCAAAGAGCAACTGTGACAACTCCCACTTTATGTGTGATTCTTTATCTTTTAACTCCACGCCTCTTGCCAAGACCCTCGCATTTAATAACATAGAAACATGGAATATACTCTAGAATGAATAAAATAGTCATTACGTATGTCACGAGAGGTGTGTTGTGTTGTTGGGTATATAAGGGCCACTGAGAGTAAGCCGTCCATAATGGTGGTGAAGCAGTAGAGCTGAGGCGGTGGTGTTTTCTATAGCCCTATATAACTCCAACAACATTTTAGGAGGTGGCATAATCGCTGAATCACTAAAGAAGGAAGCCTCTACCACCATCACCATGACCTTCTACCACTATTACAACTGTTACCACCATCACTACTACCTTCTACCACCATCAACCACTATCACAACTGCTTCCACTCTGCCACCACCATCTTTGTATTTTTCTACAAACTTTTTCATAAATTGTATGTGTTTCTCACATTCTTTACCTAAGCGCTGGCACTAGAAGCGTTTTTTGGAGCCATGATAGCTTATTTAGCACTTGCAAGCACTAAAATCAATGGAATATTATGAAATATTTTGTAGGAGCATGTGAGGGGACTGTCGCTCACTGGTAAACAATGGCACACTGGCTGGGAAGGCAGGCCCAGGCTGCTCAGAGCGTGAGTACGCGTCCCGGACGAAGGACGATTAGCGAGTTAATGGACTATTTGTGAGCCAATGTTTAGACGAAATAACGGGACTATTTCCGAAATGGATGACTTTCAGGCCAGGCGAATGTTGAAGGACCACTGTACTTGCAACAGCTGCCACATTGCTTCCATATCCACTTTATCATATGCCTTTTCTAATTCCATAAATGCAATAAAAACTTCCCTTCCTTTATCTAAATACTGCTCACATATGTGCTTCAATGTAAACACTTGATCAACACATCCCCTACCCACTCTCAAACCTCCTTGCTCATCCTCAATTCTACATTCTGTCTTACCTCTAATTCTTTCAATAATAACCCTACTGTACACTTTTCCTGGTATACTCAGTAAACTTATTCCTCTAATTTTTTCAATCTCTTTTGTCCCCCTTCCCTTTATATAAAGAGACTATACACCTTCCCCCGCGAATCCCTAGGTACCTTCCCCTCTTCATACATATATTAAACAAAAATACCAACCACTCCAACACTATGTCTTCCCCCTGCTTTAACATTTCTGTCATGAACCCGTCAGTTCCAGTTGCTTTACCCTTTTCAATCTCTTTTGTCCCTCTTCCCTTTATATAAAGAGACTATAAAACGCTCTCTGCCAATCCCTAGGTACCTTCCCTCTTCATACATTTATTAACCCTTTGATAGTCGCGGCCGAAAATTTACGTCTTAAAAGGTACCGTGTTTGATGTAGTTTTATATATTCATAAATTCTAGCTGATGACACTGTGCTGTTGAGAGATTCTAAAGAGAAGTTGCAGAGATTGGTGAATGAATTTGGTAGGGGTTTGCAAAAGAAGAAAATTAAAAGTGAATACAGGAAAGATAAGGTTATGAGGATAACAAAATATTAGGTGATGAAAGATTGGATATCAGATTGGAGGGAGAGAGTATGGAGGAGGTGAATGTATTCAGATATTTGGGAGTGGACGTGTCAGCGGATGGGTCTATGAAGGATGAGTGAATCATAGAATTGATGAGGGGAAAAGAGTGAGTGTGCACTTAGGAGTCTGTGGAGACAAGAACTTTGTCCTTAGAGGCAAAGAGGGAATGTATGAGAGTATAGTTTTACCAACCTCTTATAGGGTGTGAAGCATGGGGATGAATGTTGCAGCGAGGAGAAGGCGGAGGCAGTGGAGATGTCATGTCTGGGTCAATGTGTGATGTGAATATAATGCAGAGAATCGTAGTTTTGGAAGTTTGGAGGAGGTGCGGGATTTCCAAAACTGTTGTCCAGAGGGCTGAGGAAGGTTGTTGAGGTGGTTCGGACATGTGGAGAGAAAGGAGCGAAACAGAATGACTTCAAGAGTGGTATCAGTCTGTAGTGGAAGGAAGGCGGGGTAGGGGTCGGCCTAGGAAAGGGTTGGAGGGAGGGGGTAAAGGAGGTTTGTGTGCGAGGGGCTTGGACTCCACAGGCGTGCGTGAGCGTGTTTGATAGGAGTGAATGGAGACGAATGGTTTTTAATAGTTGACGTGCTGTTGGAGTGTGAGCAAAGTAACATTTACGAAGGGGTTCAGGGAAACCGGCAGGCCGGACTTGAGTCCTGGAGATGGGAAGTACAGTGCCTGCACTCTGAAGGAGGGGTGTTAATGTTGCAGTTTAAAAACTGTAGTGTAAAGCACCCTTCTGGCAAGACAGTGATGGAGTGAATGATGGTGAAAGTTTTTCTTTTTCGGGCCACCCTGCCTTGGTGGGAATTGGCCAGTTTGATAATAATATAATAAAATAAATTCTGCCGGCTTCAGATCAAGCAGGAGAAAGATGGTAGGCCCACATGTGAGAGAATGGGTCTGTGTGGTCAGTGTGCACCATATAAAAAAATCCTGGAGCACGCAGTGCATAATGAGAAAAAAAATGCCGATTTTGTGGTCTATTTTCGTATAGTATTTATGGTTGTATTCTCGTTTTCTTGGTTTCATTTGATAGAATGGAAAACATGTTATAGAAATAGAGGTAATTTTGATTGATTTTACTATCAAAAGAACCTGGAAATGGAGCTCAAAATAGGGGAAATGTTTGATATTTGCCAATGTTCAAAAGTAAACGAATGATGTCATTGTCCAATAAATGTCCAACTGCCATTCTAATATGCCCGTCATGAATGGGGTTTTTTGTTATTTTAAAACAATTATTACAGTATTGCAGTAGTCTGCATAATAGTAAGTCTTCTATATTTTGTTTGAATAAAAATTCAAAATAGAAAGCAAGAGTAATATCAGAGGGGCCTGGAGACATGACTAATGAACAAAAAAAATGTTATTTTAGAGCCAAGAATGTCTGCATTGTTCATTCTGGACCTTATTTTGAAATTGTCATATTTTTTAATTTTCGTGAAATTGGCCAAATTGCAAATTTCTGACCACATTATTGGGTAGTTGAAATCAGTAAATGGGCAGTTTCTTGTACTCAATCGATAGAAAAAATGGAGTTCTAAAGAAACAGCTATGAGTTTGGTCGACTGGAACAACGGAATTAGCCGAAAATAGAGCTCAAAGTGGGCGAAATCGCCGATTTGTAAATATCGCCGAGGTCGCTAGATTCGCGAGAGCATAATTCTGTCAGTTTTTCCATCATATTTCATTTTTTTTTTGGTGTCGTTGTAATCGGGAAAAGATTCTCTATCAATTCATGAGTTTTTTTTTTTTTTTTTTTCTTGAAATTTTGCGACACCAGGAGACACCTCAGGATTGGGGGTTGTGACAGTCAAGGGGTTAAATAAAAATACTAACCACTCCAACACTATGTCTACTCCCTGCTTTTAACATTTCTGTCATGATCCCATCAGTGCCGGCTGCTTTACCGCCTTTCATTCTACGTAATGCCTCATGCACCTCCCCCACACTCAAATCCTGCTCTTCTTCACTCCTAAAAGATGGGTACAGTGGTCCCCCCCCGCGTTTCGTAGTTCCCGGCAATCGTAAAATTCGCCAATCATAGGGGTATTTTCGTATAAACATGGACTCGCTTTTCATAGGTTGACTCGCGAATCGTAGTTCGTCCGGGACACGTACGCACGGCGTGGGACAGGGCGGCAGCCAGTCTGGCATTGTTTAGCAGTGAGCGGAAGGTCCCCTCCCTCGCGTGCTCCAGCGAAATATTTCATAATATCCATTTATTTTAGTGCTTGCAAGTACAGTGGACCCCCCGGTAATCGATTTTAAAGAATCCGTGCAAGAGGGCTCATCGTTATGCGAAATAATCGTTTTATGCGAATGAAATTTCCCCATAAGAAATAATGGAAATCAATTAAATCCCGTGCAAGACGGCACAAAAGTATGAAAAAAATTTATTTTACCAACATGAAATGTTTAATTTTAATACTCACAAACTGAAAAAGGCATGCACAATTAAATGACACTTACTTTTATTGGGGGGGGGAG
Organism: Cherax quadricarinatus; assembly: GCF_026875155.1. NCBI lineage: Eukaryota > Metazoa > Arthropoda > Malacostraca > Decapoda > Parastacidae > Cherax > Cherax quadricarinatus. Next base: position 66,283,145 of record NC_069411.1, on the reverse strand, counting down.
ATCTGTGATGATTTGAAAGGGATGGGGAGTGAGGGGAGAGCATTATCTTCTTACTGTTTAGAAAGGGGAATCCCCTTCCATTACGACATGAGGTAGCAAGTCCTTTCCGGGGATCCTTCCCTTCTCTTTTTTTAAATGCCACTAGGACCAGCTTGAGAGTCACTGGACCTCTGTCGACAACAAATCTGTCCATAGAGCTCTGTACCTCCCCGTTCCTTTACGATTAGTCTAAAATGGGCCACAACATTGTCATTGAAATAGTCACCAGCACGGCTTTCAACAGCTTGTGTCAGGGTGATTTTCACTATAAAGGTTTGCAGTTCAACCCACTGTGCACACATTTCCTTAATCTTTGAAGTAGGCACAATGGATTCCACATCTGGCATAGGCTTCTTCAGGGTTAAGCCCAACCCTTCAAATCTTTTCTTAAATTTCCATACTAATTCACAACCCTTTTTAACCACAGGGTTGGCACTAGAAGCTTTCTTGGGCCCATGGTCACTTATTTTTTCCAGAAACAGCACCGAAAACACTGTACAATACGAAATATTTCCGAGTGTATGCTGGGATGTTACCGCGGAGGCTGGATGGTAAACAATGGGACGCCGGCACATGTGAGGCTGGCTGAGGCAACCTTGGAGACGCGTCTTCGGACGAAAATCGGTAAGGCGGTTTTTAATTCGGTATGCGCGGCAAAAATTTTTGCGATAAAAGTAATCGGTATGTGCGAAAAATTCGCTATGTGATGCCAATCGTTATGCGGGGTCCACTGTACTAAATAAAAGCCCTACCATGGCTCCAAAGAAAAGCTCCTAGTGGCCAAGCCCTGTTGTAAAGAAGGTTAGAAATAAGATTGAATTTGAAGAAAACCTCGATTGAACAATATGAAAGTGGTACAAGTGGGTCCGACTGTCCAGATGTATAAAAAACCTACACAACCTTATGTTCCATAGCGGCCAAGAAAATGAACTAAAGGATGCTGTTTTGCAGAGGGAGATACGAGGCGGGGGGGACTATATGGAGACATCACCAGTACTGGAAGAAGGTTGAGAAGTTATTATTGGTGTGGATAAATGATGAAACAATTAGCAGAATACCTCTTATGACTTCGTTTATTTGTGAAAAGGCTAGGCAGTTGCATGAAGATTTGTGTAAAGAAATTGCCTCAAATGTGGTGAAGTGAGTGAATTTAGGCCAGCAAAGGCTGTTGAGAGATTTAAGAACCGTTTCTGGCATACACAAGTGTGGTAAGGCATGCTAGAGGCTGCATTTCGAACCACAAGGCGGCTGAAAAATATGTGCATGGAATTCCAGGAGTACATAGAGGCGAAGGACTGAAACTGAACAAGTGTCAATTGTGACGAAACAGGCCCACTTTTGGAAGAAATGCCAAAGAGGACCTTCATTACACAAGAGGAAAAGGCAATGCCAGGACATAAGCCTATGAAAGACAGGCTGACGCAAATGTTCTGCGCTAATGCTAGTGGGATGGGACTTTGTAGCCCTTACTAGTGTACCATTCTGAAATTCCCAGTGTGTTCAGGAAAAACCAGTGTTATGAAGAGAATTGTTGTGTGTTTTGAAATCTAATAGTAAGGCATGGGCATGAGGGAAATTTCGTCGAGTGGTCAATGAAGTTTTTGGCCCTAGTGTGAAGGAGTATCTCCCTGGAAAAGAAATTGGATCTTACTCAAGTGCGTGCTAGTAATGGACAATGCATCCTGCTCATCCGCCAAACTTGATGACCTAATTTACGAGGAGATTGGGTTCATCACAGTAAAGTTCTTGCCCTCGAATACCACTCCTCTCTCCTTCCAACCATGGACCCACAGTTATTGCAAACTTTAAAAAAACTCTACACAAAAGCAATTGTTTCACATAGGTGCTTGACTGTGACCACAGACACTCACTTGACCCTAAGGGAATTTGAAGAGCACTTCAGCATCCTCACTGCATAACCCTTATAGGTTGGCTTTGGCTTGGGAGGGAGTGACTACCAGGACTTTGTTGAACTCTGCCTGGAGAAAATTTGCGGCCAGATTGTTTCAACATAGAGGGATTTTGAAGGATTTTGGGACTACCCTAATGAACCTATGTCCTGTTTTGTAAAATCAGTTGTGCACTGGGAGTTCACATGGGGTTTGGATGTGAGTTTGGAGGATGTGGAAGAATTGTGGAAGACCACAATGAAGAGCTCACCACTGAGGATTGAAAGAGCTCAGCAGGAAGAGCAACACATCGCAGCTCAGAATCATTGCGCAGAGAGCAGGAAGAGAGATGAAGAGGTGCCTTCTTCCAGAAATTAAAGAGATTTTTTTTACTATGTGGGGTAAGATGGAAAGGTTTATGGAGAAACATCACCTAACAAGGTTGTGCAATCCAGGTTGGCAACAAGTACATGCAAAGTCTTGGGCCATTTTTAGAGGGAAGTGTTAAAGAGACCCCAGAACAGAGCTCTCTCCACAGTTATTTTGTGAGACAGGACTCCAGTGACTCTCAAGGTGGTCCCTGCTGCATTAAGAAAACTGAGAAGAGAAGCAACTGCCAGAAAAGCAAATGGTACCTGGAGGTGTTTGATGGATGGGATTCCCTTCCAAACCTATAAACAATCCACTCTCTCTCCTCCTCCCGTCTCCCCATACACTAAGAAGAATCTCCAATAAAGGTAAGTGTTATGCTGTTAATGTTTCATTCATCATTTCCCATTGTATTGTTTATGTACTACATGTATATTTCATGTTAAAAATTTTTTTGTTTTAATACTTCTGGGTGTCAGGAACGGATTAATTGTATTTACATTATTTCTTATGGGGAAAATTGATTCGTAAATCGTAAATTTCGTTTATAGTAACGGCTCCAGGAACGGATTAATTACAAGCAACGAGGGACCACTGTATACCTCCCTGGCCAGTGCATGAAATTACTGCCTCCCTTTCTTCGTAGACATTTAAAAGTTCCTCAAAATATTCTCACCATCTACCCAGAACCTCCATCTCCCCATCTACTATCTCCCCTACTCTGTTTTTAACTGACAAACCCATTTGTTCCCTAGGCTTTCTTAACCCTTTGACTGTCGCAGGCCCCTTTCTGAAACTGTCATTCTATGTCGATAAATTTTTGAAAAAAAAAAAATTATTTTTTCTTATGAAATGATAGAGAATCTTTTTCTGATGGTAATGGCAACGAAAGTTCGAAATTTGGTCAAAAACTCACGGAATTACGCTCCCGCGAAGTTTTTCTTTTTCGGGCCACCCTGCCTTGTTGGGAATCGGCCAGTGTGATAAAAAAAAAAAGTTCTCTATGTATATTTATATTTAATCTGTAAAAGAAAATATTTTTTGTTAATACTTTTGGCTGTCTGAAACAGATTATTTGGATTTCCATTATTTCTTATGGGGAAAATTAATTCGACTAACGGCTAATTCAACTAAAGGCTAATTCTCTGGAACAGATTAAAGGCATTAGTTGAGGGTCCACTGTAGTAGATAACAAGTTTACACTAACATATATTAAGTTAGCAATTGCACTAAGCATTAAAAAACAATAAAAAAATAAAATGCACATATAATGCACTCATTACAGGTCTCCCTCAACATTCACGAGGGTTAGGGGATCAAGAGCCTCGCGAATGTTAAAAAACCGTGAATGTTTGGTGCCCCAATATATTGTAGGGAAATGTAATACAATACTGCTTCCTTAACTTGTTGAACCATGAACAATCATAAAATACATGAAAATGTTGTAAATTGTACTAAATACATACGTTATGCCTTAACATGTATGTTATTAAATATCACTGCCTCCACCACTGCGAGTCCCTACTACCCTCCCTCCGACCCCTCAACTGCAGCCAGCACTCCACCCTGTGTGGTGAGTGTTTTGTTTGGTTCATTATTTTGCTATTAAACTACATTAATAAATAATGTAAACCCATCCATGTCTGCAACATGGAAATGGCTATTCAGGACAGGTATTGGAAAGGTACCATCATGTGTTTTAACTCTTGAACACAGCAAAGAATCAAACATTTCTGCTACTGCTAATAATAATAATAATATAATAATAAAAAATAATAATATAATAAAAATAATATAATAATATAATAAAAATAATAATACCTAATAATAATAATAATAATAATAATAATAATAATAATAAAATAATAATAATAATAAATCGATAGAATTGAAGAAGAAAAATGTACAAAATACGAGGGAAGTGGTTGACACATCGTCAGTGGACTTTGTTTATGCTGAGTGAGTATTAAGTCCTCCGTGCCTCTTCCAAAACATTTCACAATAATTCATTGTATTTGGTGCTGTAGAATTGAGTGTGGACTGGAGTGGTTGAGGCAGTGGTAGAAGCAGTGGGTAGAGGCAGTGGTAGAGGCAGTGGGTGAGGCAGTGGTAGAGGCAGTGTAAAGGCAGTGGTGAGGCAGAGGTATGAAAAAGCCCCCCCAAAAAAAGTGGGGGGTGGGTAAAGAGGGCAGTGGGTGAGGCAGTGATGGAGGGCAGTGGGTAGAGGCAAGTGGTATTTACTACATATATTTATAAATATAATAGTACACATGTTAATATTAATAACATTTATAATACAGTGGACCCCCGGTTAACGATATTTTTTCACTCCAGAAGTATGTTCAGGTGCCAGTACTGACCGAATTTGTTCCCATAAGAAATATTGTGAAGTAGATTAGTCCATTTCAGACCCCCAAACATACACGTACAAACGCACTTACATAAATACACTTACATAATTGGTCACATTCGGAGGTAATCGTTATGCGGGGGTCCACTGTAATAATAATTATGTTATTCATAATGTACTATTATTATTTATAACATATATGTTAGTAAATATCACTGCCTTTATCACTGCCTCTACCACTGTCTCACCCACTGCCTCTACCACTGCCTCTACCAGTGCCTCAACTGCTGCCTCACCACTGTCCTCTACCACTGCCTCTACCTCTGCCTCTACCACTGCCTCACCCCACTGCATGCCTCTATCACTCACTGCCTCTACCACTGTCTCACCCACTGCCTCTACCACTGCCTCTACCACTGCCTCAACTGCTGCTTCCCCCCACTGCCTCTACCACTGCCTCTACCACTGCCTCAACTGCTGCCCTCACCCACTGCCTCCTATCACTGCCTCTACCACTGTCTCACCCACTGCCTCTACCACTGCCTCTACCACTGCCTCTACCACTGCCTCTACCAGTGCCTCAACTGCTGCCTCACCCACTGCCTCTACCACTGCCTCTACCATTTGCCTCTACCACTGCCTCAACTGCTGCCTCACCCACTGCCTCTATCACTGCCTCTACCACTGTCTCACCCCCCCGCCTCTACCACTGCCTCAACTGCTGCCTCACCACTGCTTCATCCACTGCCTCTATCACTGCTCTACTACTGCCTCACCCACTGCCTCACCCACTGCCTCACCCACTGCCCTTTAAACCACTGCCTTCCACTGCCTCAACTGCTCCCTTTAAACCCACTGCCCCCAATCACTGCTCTACCACTGGCCTCACCCACTGCCTCTACCACTGCCTCTATCACTGCCTCACCACTGCCTCAACCCTCCAGTCATACTCAATCTACAAGCACCAAATACAATGAATTATTGTGAAATGTTTGGAAGAAAAAACGGAGACTAATACCACTCCAGCATAAACAAAGCCACACTGACGCTGCGTAAAACCCCCTTCCTCCACCACTGCTTCAGCCCTCGTAATTTTGTAAAATTTTCCTTCTTCAATTCTATCGTTTTTATTATTATGATTATTATTATTATTATTATATTATTATTATTATTTTTAAATTAATATTTTATTATTATTATATTAATATTATTATTATATTTTTAAATTATTGTTAGCAGTAGCAGAAATGTTTGATTCTTTGCTGTGTTCAAGAGTAAACACATGATGTCACCTTCCAATACCTGTCTGAATAGCCATTCTAATATGCAGTCATGGATGGCTTTACATTATTTATACTGTAGTTTAATAGCAAATAATGAACAAACAAAAGTCTCAACACACAGTGATGGGAGGGCTGGCTGCCAGTTGCAGGGGTCGGAGGGAGGGTAGTAAGGACTCGTGGCGGTAAACTTAAATATGATTTGGCAGCTTGGAATTTGGCGCTTGGGAATTCGCGAATGTGTGAAGCCCGCGAAAGTTGAAAATGCGAATGCTGAGGGAGACCTGTACTTACCTTAAAATATTTGTAATCGTAATCTAGGGTGAGATGAGTAGTATTTATTGTAAGAAATCAAGTGTGGTATGTATGGTAGTCAGCCAGGCTACCATACCAGGCCAACCCACTCACATATAATATTCTATGACATTTAACCCTTAATCCCTTGACTGTCGCAACCCCAAATCCTGAGGTGTCTCCTGGTGTTGCAAAATTTGAAAAGAAAAGAAAAAAAATTATTTTTTTATGAAATGATAGAGAATCTTTTCCCGATTGTAATGACACCAAAAGAACGAAATTTGATGGAAAACTGACGAAATTATGCTCTCGCGAATTTAGCAACCTCGGCAATATTTATGAATCGGCAATTTTGCTCACTTTGAGCCCTATTTTCGGCTAATTCCGTTCTTCCAGTCGACCAAACTCATAGCTATTTCTTTAGAACTCCAGTTTTTCTATTGGTTGAGTATAAGAAACTGCCCATTTACCAATTTCAACTACTCAGTAACGTGGTCAAAAATTTGCAATTTGGCCAATTTCACGAAGATTAAAAAATATGACAATTTCAAAATAAGGTCCAGAATGGACAAGGCAGACATTCCTGGCTCTAATATAACACTTTCTTTGTTCATCAGTCACGTCTCCAGGCCCCTCTGATATTACTCTTGCTTTCTATTTTGAATTTTTATTCAAACAAAAAATAGAAGATTTACTGTTATTCAGACTACTGCAATATTGCAATAAATGTATAAATAATGTCAACCCATTCATGACTTCATATTAGAATGGCTACTTGAAAATTTTTTGGAAAATGACATCATTTGTTTACTTTTGAACATCGGCAAAAATCAAACATTTCCCCTACTTTGAGCTCCATTTCAAATTTCTTTTCATAGTAAAACCAATCAAAATCACCTCTATTTCTATAATATGTTTTCCATTCTGTCAAATGAGACCAAGAAAACGAGAATACTACCATAAATACTATATGAAAATAGACCACAAAGTCGGCATTTTAATTTAAAAAAATGGTCTAGTTTTTTTTCTCATTATGCACTGTATGCTGCAGGATTTTTTTTATATGATGCACACTGACCACACATACCCATTCTCGCACTTGTGGGCCTACCAGCTTTCTCCTGCGTGATTTGAAGTCGCTAGAATTTATGAGAGTACGTCAAAAACGGTGGCTCATAAGACGTATATATACGACCAAAACAGTCAAAGGGTCAAACGGTCCAAATGTATATATACGTTCACTCGCGTAGCGCCCCAAACGTATATATACGTTTTATTTTTCCTGCCTCCAAATTTAGCACGATTGGCCTGAGATGCCTGGTCAGCATAGAATTGGTCTTAACACTCGGTGTGCGCAGTATTAAAAAAATCTGGGACCACTTAGTACCTTGTGGGAGCACCAGTTAAATTGAGCGCCAGCTAGAGCAAACAGTGTGACAAATACCAAGTACTCACTGATGTAATGTCATATTAACACTCCTCTTTTAAGAGGAAAGTGATGTTAACCCCAATTTTAGGGTCTGTCAATCTCTGTCTATCTTTGTCTATCTCTGTCTATCTGTCTCTATGTCTGTCTCTGTCTATCTGTGTCTGTCTGTCTCTGTGTATCTGTCTGTCTTTGTCTGTGTCTGTCTCTGTCTATCTGTCTATCTGTGTCTGTCTGTCTCTGGCTTTGTCTATCTGTTTTTGTCTATCTCTTTCAATCTGTCTTCGTCTATTTCTGTCTCACAGGTACACATAAATACAAGTATGCATAGTATAAATTACCTAGGATAACCCAAAAATCCAGACAAAGTGCTATACAGTGGACCCTCAGCTAACGATGGCATCACCTTACGTTAAATCCAGCATACGATACATTGTAACGCAAAAATTTTGCCTCAGCTAACGCTAAAAAACTCACCCTGTGCGATTCGTTCGAGACGCGTCCACGTGTGGCCTGAGCGTGCCTCAGTTGTCCCATGGGTGCCAGTGTTTACAAGCCAGCCAGTGCGGTCACATCCACGCATACAATCGGAACATTTCATATTATCACAGCGTTTTTAGTGATTGTACCTGCAAAATAAGTCACCATGGGCCCAAAGAAAGCTTCTAGTGCCAACCCTGCAGGAAAAAGGGTGAGAATTACTATGGATATGAAGAAAGAGATAATTGCTAAGTACGAAAGTGGAGTGCGTGTCTCGGAGCTGGCCAGGTTATATACCAAACCCCAATCAACCATCGCTACTGTTGTGGCCAAGAAAACAACAATCAAGGAAGCTGTTCTTGCAAAAGGTGCAACTTTGTTTTCGAATAAGAGATCGCAAGTACTCGAAGATGTTGAGAGACTGTTATTGGTGTAGATAAATGAAAAACAGATAGCAGGAGATAGCATCTCTCAAGCGATCATATGTGAAAAGGCTAGGAAGTTGCATGAGGATTTAATTAGAAAAATGCCTGCAACTAGTGGTGATGTGAGTGAATTTAAGGCCAGCAGAGGTTGGTTTGAGAGATGTAAGAATCGTAGTGGCATACATAGTGTGATAAGGCATGGTGAGGCTGCCAGTTCGGACCAAAAAGCAGCTGAAAAATATGTGAAGGAATTCAAGGATTACATAGACAGTTAAGATTTGAAACCTGAACAAGTGTTTAATTGTGATGAAACATGCCTGTTTTGGAAGAAAATGCCAAACAGGACCTACATTACTCAGGAGGAAATGGCACTCCCAGGACATAAACCTATGAAAGACAGGCTTACTCTCTTGATGTGTGCTAATGCTAGTGGTGATTGCAAAGTGAAGCCTTTATTGGTGTATCACTCTGAAACTCCCAGAGTGTTCAGGCACTACAATGTCCTCAAGGCTAATTTGTGTGTGATGTGGCGGGCAAACAGTAAGGCATGGGTCATTACGGACTTTTTCTATGACTGGTTACACCCTGCATTTGCCCCCACTGTGAAAAATTACCTCCTGGAAAATAAATTAGACCTTAAGTGCCTCCTGGTATTAGACAGTGCTCCTGGTCATCCTTCAGACTTGCCAGAGTGACTTTCTGGGGACATGAGCTTCATTAAGGTCAAGTTTTTGCCTCTTAATACCACTCCTCTCCTGCAGCCCATGCACCAGCAGGTCATTTCAAACTTCAAAACATTCTACACAAAAGCTATGTTTCAAAAGTGCTTTGTAGTGACCACAGACACTCGATTGACTCTAAGAGAGTTTTGGAGAGATCACTTTAGCATCCTCAATTGTGTAAACCTTATAGGTAAGGCTTGGGAGGGAGTGACTAAGAGGACCTTGAACTCTGCTTGGAAGAAACTGTGGCCAGAATGTGTAAACAAAAGGGATTTTGAAGGATTTGAGGCTAACCCTGAGAAGTGTATACCAGTTGAGGAATCAGTTGTGGCATTGGGGAAGTCCTTGGGGTTGGAGGTTAGTGGGGAGGATGTGGAAGAGTTGGTGGAGGAGGACAATGAAGAACTAACCACTGATGAGCTGCAAGATCATCTTCAACAGCAAGAGGCCAGACCTGAGGAAACTGCTTCGGAGGGGAGAGAGAAATTGAAGAATTTGCCTACTTCAAAGATTAAGGAAATGTGTGTAGAGTGGCTTGAAGTGCAAACCTTTATGGATGAAAATCACCCTCACACAGCTATTGCAAGCTGTGCTGGTGACTATGACAGTGACAGTGTTGTGAACCACTTTAGACAAATCATAAAGGAACGAGAGGTACATGCCTCTGTGGACAGATATGTTGTGTGACAGAGGTCCAGTGACTCTCAAGCTGGTCCTAGTGGCATTAAAAGAAGAAGGGAAGTAACCCTGGAAAAGGACTTGATACCTCAAGTCCTGATGGAAGGGGATTCCCCTTCTAAACATTAACAACTTCCACACTCTCCCCTCCTCCCATCCCATCAGTCATCACCAGATCTGCAATCAAGGTAAGTGTCAGTTTATGTGTATTAAAATTAATATGTGGTAAAAAAAATTTTTTTTTCATACTTTGGGGTGTCTTGCAAGGATTAATTTGATTTCCATTATTTCTTATGGAGAAAATTAATTCAGCTAACGATAATTTCAGCATACGATGAGCTTTCAGGAACAGATTAATATCGTTAGCTGAGGGTCCACTGTACTCGGCTTGAAGATGTGAGTAAAGGTGATGACGCAGTCTTGTGGCTCTCTCTGAGACAGAGAGCTAGACGGATAGACAGATAGACAATGAGCTTGACAGACAGACAAATGGACAGACAGAAATGTTTGTGTACTATTATTTTTTTTTTTTTATTTATTATCACACTGGCCGATTCCCACGAAGGCAGGGTGGCCCGAAAAAGAAAAACTTGCACCATCATTCACTCCATCACTGTCTTGCCAGAAGGGTGCTTTACACTACAGTTTTTAAACTGCAACATTAACAGCCCTCCTTCAGAGTGCAGGCACTGTGCTTCCCATCTCCAGGATTCAAGTCCGGCCTGCCGGTTTCCCTGAACCCCTTCATAAATGTTACTTTGCTCACACTCCAACAGCACGTCAAGTATTAAAAACCATTCGTCTCCATTCACTCCTATCAAACACGCTCACGCACAACTGCTGGAAGTCCAAGCCCCTCGCACACAAAACCTCCTTTACCCCCCTCCCTCCAACCTTTCCTAGGCCGACCCCTACCCCGCCTTCCTTCCACTACAGACTGATACACTCTTGAAGTCATTCTGTTTCGCTCCATTCTCTCTACATGTCCGAACCACCTCAACAACTCTTCCTCAGCCCTCTGGACAACAGTTTTGGTAATCCCGCACCTCCTCCTAACTTCCAAACTACGAATTCTCTGCATTATATTCACACCACACATTGCCCTCAGACATGACATCTCCACTGCCTCCAGCCTTCTCCTCGCTGCAACATTCATCACCCATGCTTCACACCCATATAAGAGTGTTGGTAAAAACTATACTCTCATACATTCCCCTCTTTGCCTCCAAGGACAAAGTTCTTTGTCTCCACAGACTCCTAAGTGCACCACTCACCATTTCCCTTCATCAATTCTATGATTCACCTCATCCTTCATAGACCCATCCGCTGACACGTCCACTCCCAAATATCTGAATACATTCACCTCCTCCATACTCTCTCCCTCCAATCTGATATCCAATCTTTCATCACCTAATATTTTTGTTATCCTCATAACCTTACTCTTTCCTGTATTCACTTTTAATTTTCTTCTTTTGCACACCCTACCAAATTCATCCACCAATCTCTGCAACTTCTCTTCAGAATCTCCCAACAGCACAGTGTCATCAGCAAAGGGCAACTGTGACAACTCCCACTTTATGTGTGATTCTTTATCTTTTAACTCCATGCCTCTTGTCAAGACCCTCGCATTTACTTCTCTTACAACCCCATCTATAAATATATTAAACAACCACGGTGACATCACACATCCTTGTCTAAGGCCTACTTTTACTGGGAAATAATTTCCCTCTTTCCTATGTACTCTAACTTGAGCCTCACTATCCTCATAAAAACTCTTCACTGCCTTCAGTAACCTACCTCCTACACCATACACCTGCAACATCTGCCACATTGCCCCCCTATCCACCCTGTCATACGCCTTTTCCAAATCCATAAATGCCACAAAGACCTCTTTAGCCTTATCTAAATACTGTTCACTTATATGTTTCACTGTAAACACCTAGTCCACACACCCCCTACCCTTCCTAAAGCATCCTTGTTCATCTGCTATCCTATTCTCCGTCTTACTTTTAATTCTTTCAATATTAACTCTACCATACACTTACCAGTATACTCAACAGACATTATCCCCTATAATTTTTTGCACTCATCGTTTTGTCCCTGTTGCCCTTGATACAAAGGAACTAATCATGCTCTCCTGCCAATCCCTAGGTACCTTACCCTCTTCCATACATTTATTAAATAATTGCACCAACCACTCCAAAACTATATCCCCACCTGCTTTTAACATTCATCTTTATCCCATCAATCCGGCTGCTTTAACCCCCTTTCATTTTACCTACTGCCTCACGAACTTCCCCCACACTCACAACTGGCTCTTCCTCACTCCTACAAGATGTTATTCCTCCTTGCCCTATACACGAAATCACAGCTTCCCTATCTTCATCAACATTTAACAATTCCTCAAAATATTCCCTCCATCTTCCCAATACCTCTAACTCTCCATTTAATAACTCTCCTCTCCTATTTTTAACTGACAAATCCATTTGTTCTCTAGGCTTCCTTAACTTGTTAATCTCACTCCAAAACTTTTTCTTATTTTCAACAAAATTTGTTGATAACATCTCACCCCACTCTCTCATTTGCTCTCTTTTTACATTGCTTCACCACTCTCTTAACCTCTCTCTTTTTTCTCCATATACTCTTCCCTCCTTGCATCACTTATACTCTGTAAAAACTTCTCATATGCTAACTTTTTCTCCCTTACTACTCTCTTTACATCATCATTCCACCAATCGCTCCTCTTCCCTCCCCACACCCACTTTTCTGTAACCACAAACTTCTGCTGAACACTCTAACACTACATTTTTAAACCTACCCCTACCTCTTCGACCCCATTGCCTATGCTCTCATTAGCCCATCTATCCTCCAATAGCTGTTTATATCTTTCCCTAACTGCCTCCTCTTTTAGTTTATAAACCTTCACCTCTCTCTTCCCTGATGCTTCTATTCTCCTTGTATCCCATCTACCTTTTACTCTTAGTGTAGCTACAACTAGAAAGTGATCTGATATATCTGTGGCCCCTCTATAAACATGTACATCCTGAAGTCTACTCAACAGTCTTTTATCTACCAATACATAATCCAACAAACTACTGTCATTTCGCCCTACATCATATCTTGTATACTTATTTATCCTCTTTTTCTTAAAATATGTATTACCTATAACTAAACCCCTTTCTATACAAAGTTCAATCAAAGGCTCCCATTATCATTTACACCTGCAGCCCCAAACTTACCTACCACACCCTCTCTAAAAGTTTCTCCTACTTTAGCATTCAGGTCCCCTACCACAATTACTCTCTCACTTGGGTTTAAAGGCTCCTATACATTCACTTAACATCTCCCAAAATCTCTCTCTCTGCTCTGCATTCCTCTCTTCTCCAGGTGCATACACACTTATTATGACCCACTTCTCACATCCAACCTTTACTTTAATCCACATAATTCTTGAATTTACACATTCATATTCTCTTTTCTCCTTCCATAACTGATCATTCAACATTTCTGCTACCCTTTCCTTTGCTCTAACTCTCTCAGATACTCCAGATTTAATCCCATTTATTTTATTTTATTTTATTAACACACTGGCCGATTCCCACCAAGGCAGGGTGGCTCGAAAAAGAAAAACTTTCACCATCATTCACTCCATCGCTGTCTTGCCAGAAGGGTGCTTTACACCACAGTTTTTAAACTGCAACATTAACACCCCTCCTTCAGAGTGCAGGCACTGTACTTCCCATCTCCAGGACTCAAGTCTGGCCTTCCGGACTTGAGTCCTCCTCCTCCTCCACCTCTCCTCCTCCTCCTCCCTCCTCCTCCTCCCTCCTCTTCCCTCCTCCTCTCCTCCTCCCTCCTCCCTCCTCCTCCCTCCTCCTCCCTCCTCCTCCCTCCTCCTCCCTCCTCCTCCCTCCTCCTCCCTCCTCCCTCCTCCTCCTCCTCCTCCCTCCCCCCTCCTCCTCCTCCTCCCTCCTCCTCCTCTCTCCTCCTCCTCCCTCCTCCTCCTCCCTCCTCCTCCTCCCTCTTTCTCCCTCCCTCCTCCTCCCTTCTTCTCCCTCCTCCTCCTCCTCCTCCTCCTCCCTCCTCCCTCCTCCTCCTCCTCCCCTTCTCCTCCCTCCTCCTCCCTCCTCCTCCCTCCTCTCTCCTCCCTCCTCCTCCTCCCTCCTCCTCCTCCTCCTCCTCCTCCTCCTCCTCCCCATCCTCCTCCCTCCTCCTCCTCCCTCCTCCTCCTCCCCCCTCCTCCTCCTCCCTCCCCTCCTCCTCCCCCTCTCTCCTCCTCCCTCCTCCCTCCTCCCTCACCTCCTCCCCCCTTTCCTCCTCCCTCTTCCTCTCCCTCCTCCTCCTCCCTCCTCCTCCCACCTCCTCCTCCCTCCTCCTCCTCCCACCTCCTCCTCCCACCCTCCACCTCCTCCTCCCTCCTCCTCCTCCCTCCTCCTCCTCTCCTCCTCCTCTCCTCCTCCTCCCTCCCCCTCCCCCTCTCCCTCCTCCCTCCTCCTCCTCCTCCTCCTCCTCCCTTCCTCCTCCTCCCTACCTCCTCCTCCCTCCTCCTCCCTCCTCCTCCTCCCTCCTCCTCCTCCCACCTCCTCCCCCTCCCCTCCTTCCCTCCTCCTCCTCCCTTCTCGCCTCCTCCTCCCTCCCCTCCTCCTCCTCCTTCTCCCTCCTCCTCCCTCCTCCTCATCCCTCCTCCTTCTCCTCCCTCCTCCTCCTTCTCCTCCTCCCTCCTCCTCCTCCCTCCCCTCCTCCTCCCTCCTCCTCCTCCCTCCTCCTCCTCCTCCTCCTCTCCTCCTCCTCCCTCCCTCCCTTTCCCCCTCCTCCCTTTCCCTCCTCTCTCCTCCTCATCCTCATCCTCCTGCTTCTCTTCCTCTACTTCCACATATCCAAAATATTGCTGGGACCTATAAATGCTTTGTTTATATTCCAAGACAATAGTAAATGACCAAGGCAGGTGTAAATGTCCACCTGTCAGTATGTTTGTGACAATTTGAGTTCAATTTCAGTACTTAATACTAGTGTCAGAACAAAGATTGGTTATAAAATGACAAGAACTACTACAAATTGTAATTATCAGAACATAAAAATTAAATAAAATAATACGAAAAATAAAAAAAAAAGGTGTATCGGCAACACTTCTGCAATCGGCAGGACTCGATGTTGCTGTCACATGAGCATCCAGTGTCATCTTCTCGGCCTCATATCTCCATAAGTACTGACCCTAAAAAAAATTTTTATTCCATAATATTTAGAAAAAGGTGCTCTTTTTTCTATAAAAAAAAAACAATTTTTTTTTTTTTTCAAAATATTCGGGGCGCTGCACGAGTGAACATATATATACGTTTGGACCGTTTAAGGGTTAAGCATCCCAGAGTGATAAAATGCATATACAGTTCACTCATTACTTACCGTAAAATATTTGTAGTCTTAATGTAGGGTCAGAGGTGAGTAAATGAGATAAAATGAATGAACGAGAGAGAGAGAATGAGTACATGAGAGAGGACACTCGTATAGAGTTATGTAAACAAACCAGGCAAACATGTCAGGTTTGTGTACAAGTTGTCTCTCTTAATACGGTAGAATAAATAAAGAGGAACACTCCCATTCTCATGCAACACCATTTTTAGAAGAAATGACACTCTGAGTGAAGGCATACAAAAGGAATAATTTTGTACAGTAATGCATTTTCTCTTATGTTGGACTGGAGAAAACATTATTCTTGCCATCACTCGTACAAGTTGTCTGGCTACCACATGTCACATTTGTTTATTTATTCTACTGTGGGGTGTATTTATCGTCTTTATATGTTATGTATTGTGTCTATAATATAATTTTGAAAAAAATATAATAGATGGATTAATAAAAATGTGTATATTAACCCTTTCAGGGTCCAAGGCCCAAATCTGGAGTCACGCACCAGTGTCCAAGATATTTCAAAAAAAAAATTTGTTATTTTTTCTTATGAAATCGTAGAGAATCTTTTTGTGAAGGTAATAAAACAAAAAGTACGAAAATTGGTGGAAAATTGATGAAATTATGCTCTCGCGAATTTTGATGTGTCAGCGATGTTTACGAATCGGCGATTTTGCCGACTTTGACTCCCATTTTAGGCCAATTACATTATTCCAATCAACCAAATTCTTAGCTATTTCACTAGTATTACTTCTATTCTATCGATTGAGCACAAGAAATCGCCAAGTCAACTGTTTCAACTACAAAATAAAGTGATCGGAAATTGTTAATTTGGCCAATTTAACACAAAGTTCAAAATATTCCAATTTCAAAATAGGGTCCAGAATGAACAATGTAGGCATTCCTGGCACTAAACTAACATTTCCTCTGTTCATTAGTTATGTTTTGAGGCTTTACAAATAAATTCCATTTTGATTTTTTATTCACATTTAAAGAATTTTTATTCACACCAAAAAATAGAAGATTTACTGTTATGCAATACTGTAATAATTGTATAAATATCATCACCATATTTGTGAATGTATATTAGACCCACCAGCTGATGTGTATTAGACGTGTGAGGTCGTTTGTTTACTCTTGAATATCGGCAAAAATTTAACATTTCCGCTACTTTGAGCTCAGTTTCAAGCCATTTCCAATGCTAAAACCAATCAAAATCATCTCTATTTCTGTAATATGTCTTCCATTCTATCAAATGAGACAAGAAATCGCAAATACAACTATAAAAAACAACGAAAAAACACTGCAAAGTTGCTGTTTTAATCGAAAAATCATGATTTCATTTTTTTTCTCTCATTATGCACAGTGTGCTGCAGGATCTGTTTTATGTGGTGCACACATACCACATAGATGTATTCTCTCATATCTAGGCCCAAATGTACCACTCACAGTTTATCAGAGTGAGCTGAGCTCATGGCGTAGATCTACGGTTTGGACCCTGAACGTAAAGCCGTAGATCTACGGGACGGACCCTGAAAGGGTTAATGTAATATACGACATTTAATAAGATTCAGTGATTATTATTGAGTGTTATTATCATTACTAATATGGCATCTTGAGACATAAGACACTCTTACTGATTTTAATTTGTACCTGCATGCCAGCACAGTAAGTTTATTTAGGTACAGGTATACGTAAGTATAATTATCAGAGTACAGTGGACCCTCAGCTAACGATGGCATCGCCCAACGTTAAATCCGGCTAACGATACATTTTAACGCTAACATTTTGCCTCGGCTAACGCTAAAAAACTCGCCTTACGATATTCGTTCTCAGGTGACAATTAATATCGTTAGGTGAGGGTCCAGTGTATATATAAAATATGAAATAACTTTTAAAAGCACTTGAAATTTTGGAGTTTCCAGACACAATGGAGAGATGTGGTGCTTACGGAGCTCATGGGGAATGTAAACAAACAGGGTGGGGTGCGGCGACCGTATTAGAAAGTCAGGTGGGGGGAGTCGTATAGCGTGTTTTGGTCATAATTTGAAATGACCGTAAAGCTGGGCCCTACTGTATGTTGTTTTTGATATGATGATATTTCATATCAGATCATCATTATTAGTGAAGATGAGGTCCAGTGTATTCTCCAGTCTTGTAGGCTCTATTATTTGCTTGTCTAAGGTGAATTTGGTGCAGAGATTTGAAAGCTCATGTGTGTACGAGTTTTCATCTGAGCTGCCTCCTGCTGTTATCTCTTCTACGACATTATTTGCTACATTCCTCCATTTTTGGTGCCTTAGGTTGAAATCCCCCAGGAGCAAGATGGTGGGAGCAGGAGCTGAAAGATTTTCCAGACAGTGATCAATTTTCAAAAGCTGTTCCTGGAATTGTTGGGATGTTGCATCTGGAGGAGGCTTGTATACAACCACAATGACCAGGTTTTGGTTCTCAATCTTTACTGCCAAAACTTCAACTACATCATTTGAGGTGTTTAGAAGTTCCAAGCATATCAGTGACTCAGTGATGTAATGGCCAAACCCCCCCTTTTGCCTATTCACTCTGTCACATCCTTATAGGTTATAACCTGGGATCCATATTTCATTGTCAAAGTGATCCCTTATGTGGGTCTCTGTGAAAACCATTAACATTGCGTTTGACTGTAAGCAGTCCATGTATGTAAGGTATTTTGTTGTTCATTGCTGGCTTTAGACCCTGTATATTCACAAAGATGAATGTCATCGTATTGGTGGCATGGGGGAAAATAACTGTGGGGATAGAGGATGGAAGCAACAATGAAGTGTGATGGTGACAGTGTGGTTGGTAGTGTTGGTGGCCCAATGTGAGTGGTGGCATGGATGATGGCTGACTGGGTTGGTGAGTGTGTGGTTCATGGTGTGGGCAGTAACAGGGGTGGTGAGTGGCTACCTGACTTGGAGTATAGACAGAATGTTAGGGTGTGTGGGTCATGAAAGCATGGGTAAAGAGTGGGTATGGGACTGTGGGAGTTAGGTTGTGTGTGCTTGAAGTTGTGAGGAGGGATGTGGGTGAAAGGTTTGGGTGTGTCAGTGGCCCAGTGTAAGTGGTGATGTGGAAGGGTGACTGGGTGGGTGAGTGTGGGTGGCTGTGTGTGGACAGCATGTTAGGAGGTGGGCATGGGGGGCTGTGGGAGTCTGGCTTTGTGGGCTTGTAGCTGTGGGGGAGTAGTATGGGTGAAAGGCATGTTGTGTTGGTGACCTTGTGTGGGTGGTGGCTAGGATGATGGGTGATTGGGTATGTAAGTATGCATTTGGTGGGAGGAGTGGTAATGAGGGTAGCGTGTAACTAAGTGATTATGTGTGTGGACAGTGTGTTAGGGCTAAAGGTTGAGTAAGGTGTGGTCGTTAAGTCATGGGGAAATGGTGTAGGTGAGGGTGTGGGACTGTGCAAGGTGTGGTCTTGAGGTAGTGTGGAAATGTGTCTGTGGAGGGAATTGTACGGGCCGGTTGTGTGGACGAAGGTTGCTGGTTGGAATGGTGTGGGTGAAGACGTGGCCGTGGGGGAGTTATGTGGGTGGATGTTGCTGGGTTTGTGGTAGGTAATGGATAGAGGTAAGTGGTATGGCAGAGGTGTGTGGCCAAGGTATGGCATTGACTGAATATGAATGGAGCACTGAGGCAAGGGAGGTTGTGTACATTTGGTAGGCCTACTCTGTAAGAAAAATGGGCTTGCTCAGCACACGTTACATTTTCCCCCTACACACACACTGTCATGTAAACTGAGTAATACAGTGTGTTCATTAAAAAAAATTCCACAATTTTGCAGTTGTGTTTAGATGAAAACATGTTAACAGATCGTGTTAACTAATGGTCTGCTGTAATTACTTTATCCAGTTCATCAGTGAATATCTTACTAAAACACCGCAACACTGAGTGCGAGCCAGTAGCCCTCCTGCAGTGCTCCATCTGTACTTAACCCTTTCACTGTCAGTGCTGTAGTACTATGGCATGCAAACCAGTGTTGGTGCTGTAGTAATATGCCAAAATTCTAGCAGGTTCAAATCTAGCAGGAGAAAGCTGGTAGACCTGCATGTGAGAGAATGGGTCTGCGTGGTCAGTGTGTGCAGTATAAAAGAAAATCCTGCAGCATACAATGCATAATGAGAAAAAACTGTTTTTTGGCTTAAAACACAGACTTTGAGGTGTATTTTTGTATGGTACAGTGGACCCTTGGGTAACGGCATTAATCCATTCCAGAGAGCTTGCCTTTAACCGATTTTGCTGTTAGCCGAATTAATTTTCCCCAAAAGAGATAATGGAAATCCAATTAATTCATTTCGGACAGCCAAAAGTATTAACAAAAAAGGTATACATACAGAAAACAATGACAAATAAATATAAAGCACTAATAAAATGGGTAAATGGACATTTAACCCTTTGACTGTCGCAACCCCCAATCCTGAGGTGTCTCCTGGTGTCGCAAAATTTCAAAAAAAATAAAAATTATTTTTTCTTATGAAATAATAGAGAATCTTTTCCCGATTGTAATGACACCAAAAAAACGAAATTTGATGGAAAACTGACGGAATTATGCTCTCGCGAAGTTAGCGACCTCGGTGCTGTTTACAAATAGGCGATTTCGCCCACTTTGAGCCCTACTTTAGGCTAATTCCATTATTCCAGTCGCCCAAACTCATAGCTGCTTCTTTAGAACTCCATTTTTTCTATCGAGTGAGTACAAGAAACTGCCCATTTACCGATTTCAACTACCTAATAATGTGGTCAGAAATTTGCAATTTGGCCAATTTCACGAAAACTAAAAAATATGACAATTTCAAAATAACTTCCAGAATGAACAATGCAGACATTCCTGGCTCTAAAATAACATTTTCTTTGCTCATCAGTCATGTTTCCAGGCCCCTCTGATATTACTCTTGCTTTCTATTTTGAATTTTTATTCAAACAAAAAATTGAAGACTTACTATTATGCAGACTACTGAAATACTGTAATAATTGTATAAATAACATCAACCCATTCATGACTGCATATTAGAATGGCTAGTTGGACATTTACTGGAAAATGGCATCATTTGTTTACTTTTGAACATCGGCAAAAATCAAACATTTCCCCTACTTTGAGCTCCATTTCTAGGTTCTTTTTATAGTAAAATCAATCAAAATCACCCCAATTTCTATAACATGTTTCCCATTCTATCAAATGAGACCAAGAAAACGAGAATACAACCATAAATACTATACGAAAATAGACCACAAAGTCGGCATTTTAATTAAAAAAAAACTGTCTGAGTTTTTTTTTTCTCATTATGCACTGCGTGCTCCAGGATTTTTTTTATATGGTGCACACTGACCACACAGACCCATTCTCTCACATGTGGGCCTACCAGCTTTCTCCTGCTTGATTTGAAGCCGCTAGAATTTATGAGTATATATACGTCAAACACAGTACCTCATAAGACGTATATATACGGCCGCGACAGTCAAAGGGTTAACATCAAACTTACCTTTATTGACTCTTGTTGGTGTAGGAGGTAGGTAGGAGGCAAGAGGAAGGCGAGTTTATTATGCTTCAATAAGACATTAATATCATCTCTCCAGCTTATTTATCTATCACAGTTCATCTAATTATTAATAACAAAAAAACATGATATATACTCTAGAATGAATAAAATATGTCATAATGTATGTGAGGAGTAAGTGGTGGTGGTGTTGTTGCATTTATAAGAGTCACTGAGAGAAGTCGTACATAGTGGTGGAGGTGGAGGCAGCAGAACCCACCACCACTATTCACACTTAACCTTTTCAGGGTCCGTGCCTTAGTTCTACGGTTTTGAGTTGTGGGTCCAAACCGTAGAACTGTGCCAAAATTCTAGCAGCCTCAGGTTTAGCTCAAGAAGGCTGGAAGGCCTACTTCTAAGAGAATGGGTCTGGGTGCGCACTATAGAAAAATTCTGGATACCCGCATGGCATTATGGGAACGCTGCCAAAGTGGCTATGTTCACCATGCCTGGTAGCAAGGAAGCTCTCACTCCACCGGTGAATTCTGACTCTCCTCTTCCCAACTTATAGTTCTAAAAGTGATGGAAGTGGATCTGAAGAGAAATTCTATGCTTCTGAACCATAGGGTACATTGTACCATAGGGTACAGTGGTACCATATGGTACAATGGTGCCATATCATACAATGGTATCATATGGCACAATGATATATGGTACAATATGGTACAATGTACAATATGGTACAATGTACAATATGGTACATTGTACCATGTGGTACAGGGACCCTAATGGGAATACGTCTGTCTGACTTTTTTGGTTATCCTAGGTCTCCAAACATATGCTGCTATGTATGATAATCTATGTACCTATTTGTGTATACCTAAATAAACTTACTTATGATGCCACATGTGCTTGAGTAAGTTTATTCAGGTGTACACAAATACACTTACATAGATTATCATACATAGCATACATAGATTATCATACACTCTCTTATTTACCCCTATCTCACCTATGGAATTTGTGCATGGGGCTCAACAACAATTAACCATCTCAGACCACTAATTACCCAACAAAAGGCTGCAGTTAGAATGATAACAAATTCTCACTACAGGCAGCACACTCCACCAATATTCAAAACACTCAACCTACTCACCATACAAAACATCCATACTTATTACTGCACCTATTACATACATAGAACACTTAACTCTGATATTAAACCCTCCCCTCAAACATCTCCTTGCCAACCTCAACAGAACACATGACCATAACACAAGGCACAGATCACTCTTTGATGCTCCTCGTGTCCATCTCACGCTATGCAAAAACTCAATGCACATAAAAGGCCCTAAAATCTGGAATTCATTACCTGTAAATATAAAAGAAACACTACCTGTTTATAAATTCAAGTCTCTTCTCAAAGATCACTTACTCACTCAAAACCAAATAAATACTGAATAACTGAACCTTATAAATTGTATATCCTATATGTTACTCACAATTATATCACACAAATGTTAAACCTAGGACCCAATCTAACTTTGTTATTTTTTTAAATACACTACCTAACAGAATACTCCATTCGACTGAATGTACAGCAATGCATGCAACCATATGACCTGTCTTTGTAATACTCATTTGTGCTTTATAGTTATCTGTTTATAATAATGTTTTATCACTGATTTCATCATTGCTTAGTTAATCTTAAGTTAATTTTAAGCCAGCCCGTAATGCTATGCATATAAGTGGCTTTGGCATGCTGCTCTTACCTGTATTTTTTTGTACCTCTGTATGTAGTGCTAAAATTACTAAATAAATAAATAAATAAATATGTATAAAATCCTAGGATAGCCCAAAAAAGTCAGGATGACTTATTTCCATAAGGATCCCTGTGCTCTGTACTGAATGTACCCGTACCATATGGTATAATGTACCATATGATACTTTGTACCACATGGACCAGTAGGAGGTGTTGGTGCCACAAGGCACCAGCCAGGACTGAATGACTGGGGACACAAGCTCCCTGACTCGGCAGTTTCCAAGACAAAGCGCTTCGTCATCCACTTCAAACAACATGTCCAGTGGCTGTACATATGTAAAAATATATAATAGAACATTACGAATATACAACATTTTTGCATTTTTTGTTGTAAACAGTTACTGTAAACGAAATAATGATGAAAATATTAGTGTGGTTATTGTGTTGAATACAACAGTACCGTATATTACCATATGGTACAATATACCATATGGTATAATATACCATAATGTATCATTGTACCATATGGTACAGTGTACCATATGGTACCATTGCACCATTTGGTTCCATTGCACCATTTGGTGCCATGCGCTTGCATATTTCAAATCCTACCTTACTAATAGGTATCAGTATGTCACCATTAAAAACACAGCATCATCGACATGGCCATTGATACTGGAGTTCTGCAGGGAAGTGTCTTGGACCCCTGCTCTTCCTCATTTACATCAATGATCTTCCAAACGTATCCCAACACCTGAAACCCATTCTCTTTGCTGATGACACGACTTATGTCATCTCTCACCCTAATCTTACCACCCTCAACACCATTGTTAATGAGGAGCTGCTCAAAATATCAACTTGGATGACAGCCAATAAACTTACATTTAACACTGACAAAACCTACTATATTATGTTTGGTAACTGAGCAGGTGCTGCGCAACTAAACATTAAGATCAACAGCACTCTTATTGCCAGACATAATGAGGGCAAACTCCTAGGCCTATACCTCTACAGCAACCTAAATTTCAGCACCCATATCCAACACATATCAAAAAAAGTATCCAAAACAGTTGGGATCCTCTCCAAGATTAGATACTACGTGCCGCAAAATGCCCTTCTCACACTATACCGTTCACTCATTTATCCATACCTCACCTATGCTATTTGTGCTTGGGGATCAACTGCAGCAATACACCTAAAGCCAATAATAACTCAACAAAAAGCGCAGTAAGAATAATCACTAAATCCCATCCCTGGCAACGTACCCCCCCCCCCTCTCTTCATAGATCTGAACTTACTCCCTGTTCAGAACATCCACACTTACTACTGTGCAATCTACTTATACAGGACCTTAAATTCCAATATTAACCTTGACCTAAAATGCTTTCTTGATAGTTGTGACAGGACCCACAGGCATAACACCAGACACAAACATCTCTACGACATTCCCCATGTCCGACTAAACCTTTACAAATCAAAAAGAAGCGCTAAGCCACAAGGGCTATACAGTAAACCTTTACAAAAATTCAATGTATGTCAAAGGCCCTAAAATCTGGAACACCCTACCTGAAAACTCTAGAACTGCAGACACATTCATCACCTTCAAAACTACCGTTAGAAAACAGCATATCTCCCTGATACACCCCGTCAACTTACTACATAAAAACCACCTGGTGGTTCACACTTACACTCACTCACTCACCCATTTTACTATAAGCACAGAAATACGTATCTTAATCTTAAAATAATGATTCCTAACTAATCATAAGTTTGCCTGTGATACTCCAATATAGAAACTATGTACGTATTGTACCAAAACAAAAGCATTCACATTGCTAAACTCACAAACTAGAATTTAGTCACTTAGTATTTAGTCAATTTACTCCACATTTTATAATAATTTAGAGTTAAGAATTAATCTAAGTTTGCCCGAAATGCCTAGCCATGCTAGGTGTTCTAGTGGCCCCCCCTCTGTAATTAGTATTTTATTACATGTAAACCACACAATAACCAAAATCTGTAAACCCCGCATTGTAATCCTTATAGAGAATAAACTTTGATTGATTGATTGATTGTACTGTATGTTACCATTGTACCATATGATATCATTGCACCTTATGGTACCATTGCACCATATGGTACTATATGGTACCGTTGTACTCAACACAACCACACTAATATTTTCATCATTATTTTGTTTAAAATAAACTTGTAAACAAGTTTTGTAAGCAATGTAATTATAAATTAGTACAGTGGAACCTCTACTTACGAGTGCATCCATGTGTGAGTGTTTCCAGATACGAGCAGCTGCTCCGTCGATTTTTTGCTTCCAGACACAAGCAAAATTTCCAGATGCAAGCGGGCCTCAAGGGAGGTTAATTGACACTGGTGAGGGAGCTCTTGCCCCTGATCTAGGGAATTGGATCTCAGTTGTTTGTTGGACTATCTTATTGAAACTTGGGCAATGTTTGATGAAAAGACGCTTCTTAATGTACACCAGAAATGAAAGAAATCGGACCATAAATAATGGAGTTCACTTCTCAGCCATTAGCCTCCCCTTAGCAGCATATTTTCGTATGGTTTTATGGTTGTATTCTCGTTTCATTGGTCTCATGTGATAGAATGGAAGATATACTACAAAAATAAATATGATTTTAATTGGTTTCACGATGAAAAGTGCCTTGAAATTGAGCTCAAAATAGCAGAAATGTTCGATTCTTTGTCGACATCAGTGGTTGACATCATGAGGTAGCAGTGGCAGACAACATGAAGCAGCAGTGGCAGACATCATGAGGCAGCAGTGGCAGACAACATGAAGCAGCAGTGGCAGACAGCATGAGGTAGCAGTGGCAGACAACATGAAGCAGCAGTGGCAGACAGCATGAGGTAGCAGTGGCAGACAACATGAAGCAGCAGTGACAGACAACATGAAACAGCAGTGACAGACAACATGAGGTAGCAGTGACAGACAACATGAGGTAGCAGTGACAGACAACATGAGGTAGCAGTGACAGACAACATGAAGCAGCAGTGGCAGACAACATGAAGCATTAGTGACAGACAACATGAAGCAGCAGTGGCAGACAACATGAGGTAGCAGTGGCAGACAACATGAAGTAGCAGTGGCAGACAACATGAAGCAGCAGTGGCAGACAACATAAGGTAGCAGTGGCAGACAACATGAAGCAGCAGTGGCAGACAACATGAGCTAGCAGTGGCAGACAACATGAAGTAGCAGTGACAGACAACATGAAGCAGCAGTGGCAGACAACATAAGGTAGCAGTGGCAGACAACATGAAGCAGCAGTGGCAGACATCATGAGGTAGCAGTGGCAGACAACATGAAGCAGCAGTGGCAAAGTGTAGCATTAAGAGTGTAGCAATTAAGTGAAGCATTTAGAGTGTAGCACTTTAAGTCACTCTGACTTTTTTGGGTTATCCTAGGCTCTCTACACATGTAGTCAGGAGCAGGAATGGTCGCTGTGGTGGCCCTATAAACCCCAACAACAATGGCTGCTGTCACCACCACTAGCCACATACCTAATGACATGTATTTTATTCATTCTAGTGTGTATATCATGTTTCTATGTTATTAATATTGTTTATTATGTCATATTACATGAATTGTGATAGATAAATAAGCTGTTGAGTTAATACAGTGGACCCCTGGTTAACGATATTTTTTCATTCCAGAAGTATGTTCAGGTGCCAGTGCTGACCGAATTTGTTCCCATAAGGAATATTGTGAAGTAGATTAGTCCATTTCAGACCCCCAAACATACATGTACAAATGCACTTACATAAATACACTTACATAATTGGTCGCATTGGGAGGTGATCGTTAAGCGGGGGTCCACTGTATTAGGTAAATTATTAAAGTATTTTCTCGTGTCTGGAATTCCACTGGAATGAATTAATTCCACTTCAGTTAATTTAAATGAGGAAAATTGACTCTGCAAATGAGCAAATCCAGTTGCGAGCAAGGTCATGGAATGGATTAAACTCATAAGTAGAGGTTCTACTGTACAGTTATTGTGTTGAATACAATGAGTGTACATTTATACATTATACATTATATTGGTCTCACAGGCCACAAATGTTACTGAAAGAAAAAGCATTTGAAAAGAAAAGAAAAAAGTAACAAAAACCTAAAATAAAAGTAATGAGACTTAATGGAAGTCACAATGTTGCCGCCACCAGGTCATTGAAGATCAGTTTCATGCCTCTGTATCTCAGTAACTACTGATGGAAATTTTTTTTTTGTTTTATTACCTACAGAAAATTATAATCTTTAATTCTGTAAGAAAAAAAATTTTTTTTTTGTTTTTTTTCAAAATTTCTTGGAATGTGAAACAGAATTATTTGGTGATTCTGGTAGCGGGGAGTAAATGATACATCTTCGGAGGCTTCTTACTTTATTTGTAAAGTCGTGGTGGGTACACAGGCTTGTGTGTTGTGCCCACGAGAGGGAGAGAACTAGTAGGCCTTGTGTCTTTCTGCTAGGCTGCTGAGAGGGAGGGAGCATGTGGGACCAGCATCCCACAAACTTGGGCAGGCCCATAGGGCAGCACCTTAGTGGCGCGAAATATGAACTTAGCTGGCAGACAGCATAGGCTGTCTGTGCAGACAGTACAGGCTGTCTACATACGCTCGGCCACCTACCTTGCATCGTCCTGACGCGACAGTACTGGTGGTAAAAAAAAACTCGGTCTCTCTCTCGTAGGAACAGGGCACAGAACACAAAATAAAAAAAACATATACGTATACATGTATACATATGGGCATGGAAAAAAAACTTCATTCAGGGAGGGAAGAAAAAAACATGTGGGGATATGCTAAACATCGTGGTCAAAGGCAGTGAGCGTCGAGGGGCATCACTTCACGCCTTCCTGCGCCTGGACAGATACTGCAACACAGGAAACATCACTGAGGCTGAGCTGTGATGCAACAGGTTACGGTCTCCTCTAGAACGGTGAAGCAGGCATCGTAGGAGTCACTGCAGGTTTTCACTCAACCTGAGGCACGACATGCTGGTGCCCTCGAGTGAGGCATCGTCAAAACTTGGCAACTGGGCAGGACTTCTGGCAAGCGACTCTAGAGGACACTTCTTGACTGGTACTGTCGCTGGACTGTCACTGACAGCGAGCGTGGAGTAAGTCGTGGAGCGAGTCGTGGCAGAGACGACTGAGCGAAACATCTGGGAGTCGTAATATCATACACCAGACTGCAGTGAGCGAGCTAGCAGTCAAAGTGACATCTTCTTTGTGCAGGCTGCTCACTGAAGCTTGACACGAAGCTGACACAGCACCTGCCGACAGGGCTAAACTGTGGCTTGATGGGTGTCATTTTCTTGGCAGTTGGAGTTATAGCAGAGGTTAATCTAAGCGTCCTCAGACTTGTTTTTCTACATATAACTGCACTCTGAAGGTCTGGAGGTGAAGTGAAACAGATCTTGATGGGAATAGTAGCAGGTACGATTCTGCAGAACATCACGAGCGACGAGCATAAGAGCTTTCTGTACAAAGGGGTTCAGTCGCTTGGGGCTGAGTAATATCAGCTGTCAAACGCGCTGGTCACACCAGGTGACTTAACACAATGGTGCTACTCAGGTCTGGCCGCAGACCACACTGGACTCACGGAAAACTTTACACACACCCGCGGTACATGCGGTACAACATGGCTTAACTAGCAAAAGATTCTTTTCTGTGCACAAAATTGACACTAAGCCATACACTAACATGTGAGAACACTGACTGAGAGGAATTAATTAACACACGACATATATCTTCTCTCAATCTTCTCGACAATATTGAAATAATTATACAGTGGTCCCTCAATAATTGTCCGGCCTGAAAGTCGTCCATTTCAGAAATAGTCCCGTTATTTCGTGTAAACATTGGCTCGCAAATGGTCCGTTAACTCGTTAATCGTCCTTCATTTGGGACGCATACTCACGCTCTGAGCCGCCTGGGCCTGCCTTCCCAGCCAGTGTGCCATTGTTTACCAGTGAACGACAATTCCTTCATTTGCTCCTACGAAATATTTCATAATATTCCATCGATTTTAGTGCTTGCAAGTGCTAAATAAGCTACCATGGCTCCAAAGAAAGCTTCTAGTGCCAGCGCTTGGGTAAAGAATGTGAGAAACACATGATTTATGAAAAAGTTTGTAGAAAAATACAAAGGTGGTGGTGGTGGTGGTAGAGTGGAAGCAGTTGTGATAGTGGTTGATGGTGGTAGAAGGTAGTAGTGATGGTGGTAACAGTTGTAATAGTGGTAGAAGGTTGTAGTGATGGTGGTAGAGGGTTCCTTCTTTAGTGATTCAGCGATTCTACCAACTCCTCCAATGTTGTTGGAGTTATATAAGGCTACAGAAAACACCACCGCCTCAGCTGCTGCTTCACCACCATTATGGACGGCTTACTCTCAGTGGCCCTTATATACCCAACAACAACACAACACAACACCTCTCGTGACATACGTAATGAGTTATTTTATTCATTCTAGAGTATATTCCATGTTTCTATGTTATTAATATTGTTTATTATGTCATATTAGTTGAATTGTGATAGATAAATAAGCCATAGAGTTGATATTAGTGCCCTATTCTCCAACAATAAACTTGCCATCCCTCCCTCACACAAACAAGTCTCCAATAAGAACATAAGAAAGGAGAAACACTGCAGTAGGCCTGCTGGCCCATACTAGGCCAGTCCTTCACAAATCCAACCCACTAACAGAACAAATGCTACCCAAGCAATAAGCTCAGGTGCAAGTCTGATTCAAATCCAACCCCTCTCACTCGTGTAATTATCCAACCTAAATTTGAAACTACCCAATGTTTTAGCTTCGATCACCCTACTAGGCAGACCATTCCACTCATCAACTACCCCTATTACCAATGTTCATTTATACATTTTATTAGTACTTCACATTTATTTGGCATTTTTTCTGCATGTAAATCTATATTTATGCTAGGGAAGTGACCCCTGAAGTGACCTAGTGTCCTTATGGAGGGGGATTCCCCTTCCAAACAATAACCTCTCTTCCCTCTCTCCTCTTCCATGTCTTCCATTCATCAACAACAGCCTTTAATAAAGGTAACTCATGTTGAATGTTCATTCTTTTGTGCATGTAAATCTATCGTTTAGGTAAAAAAAATTGTTGTTGATACTTCTGGGTGTCTGGAACGAATTAAGTGGATTTACATTATTTCTTATGGGGAAAATTTATTCGAAAATCGTCTATTTCGATAATAGTCCCACTTCCAGGAATGGATTAAGGACGATAATTGAAGGACCACTGTACTAGGAACACTCGATGTGACATCATGTGATGTCAGGCTTGATGTCGCGAGGTGACGTCAGCAGCACTGTGATGTCAGCAGACATCATGGCATC
The DNA here is from genome assembly GCF_026875155.1 of Cherax quadricarinatus. Taxonomy (NCBI): domain Eukaryota; kingdom Metazoa; phylum Arthropoda; class Malacostraca; order Decapoda; family Parastacidae; genus Cherax; species Cherax quadricarinatus. The sequence goes on along the minus strand of NC_069411.1, from coordinate 66,253,135 downwards.
ATGAAGTCGGGCAGCAGACCACAGCATGAGGCCTCGGACATCTGGCTTGGTAACCCACGTGGCTTGTTGATCCAAGTGGCTTGCTGATCCACGTGGCTTGCTGATCCACGTGGCTTGCTGATCCACGTGGCTTGCTGATCTACGTGGCATGCTGATCCACGTGGCTTCGAGTGGCCTCGGGTACTCGGATACACAGCACTGGCAATGAATTCACACGGAAAACACAGCAGAGAGAGTGGGCAGTGGAGAGTGTATGGTAGGCTGGTGAGGTGTGAGTGTGCAGCAGGTTGAGCATGGGCAAGGCAAGGGACAGCCACTTCCTCCTTTCCCACAAACAAGTGAAGAAGCTCACACTGGATGCAGAAATCACCACAAAACTCGCCTCTGGCTTGCTGAAATAGCTGTGCTGAGCTGAACAACAACAGCAGAACATACAAGTGATGGTGAACACGTGACTTGAGAAACAGCGTGGGACGCTGTAGCGTGGGGTCACAGGGATGCACGCCACTTACAATTCTCAAAGAAATTCGGTAAATTTTGGCTACATTCTGCTTGTACCTGTGTCTGGATGCTGAAATGTGCAGACATGACATCAGGATAACTCGTTGAGAGATGGATGCTTCTTGTATAGGGTGATAAAGTGAAGATGACTTCATCCCTCTTCCTTCCTCTCTCCGGACAAACACAACTGCTGCGACCGCCGCTGCTACCAATGTGAATGAGATTATTTGTAACGCTGCAAGCGGGGAGTAAATGATACGTCTTCGGAGGCTTCTTACTTTATTTGCAAAGTCGTGGTGGGTGCACAGGCTTGTGTGTGTGTGCCCATGGCCCTGTAGGGCCATCCCACGAGAGGGAGAGAACTAGTAGGCCTTGTGTCTTGCTGCTAGGCTGCTGAGAGAGTGGGAGCATGTTGGACCAGCATCCCACAGACTTGGGCAGGCCCAGAGGGCAGCACCTTAGTGGCGCAAAATATGAACTAAGCTGGCAGACAGCATAGGCTGTCTGTGCAGACAGTACAGGCTGTCTACACCTGGTGCACCCATTGAGATTTGGCCTCTGTACCCTGAAAGGGTTAAACAGTGTATGTAATTTATAAGAAATATTTACATTTTAATTTATAAATAAGAAATATTTATATATTGAAGTTAGTAGGTTGGTAGACAGCAACCGCCCAGGGAGGTACTACCATCCTGCCAAGTGAATGTGAAATGAAAGCCTGTAATGGCTTTACATGATGGTAGGATTGCTGGTGTCTTTTGTCTGTCTCATATATATGCAAGATTACAGGTACATCTTGCTACTTCTGCTTACACTTAGGTCACATTACACATATATGTACATGTTTATTTATACACACTCATCTGAGTTTTCTTTGATTTCATCTTAATAGTTCTTGGTCTTATTACTTTTCCTTTTATATCCATGGGGAATTGGAATAAGAATCTTTCCTCCGTAAGCCATGCGTGTTGTAAAAGCCAACTAAAATGCCGGGTACAATGGGCTAGTAACCCCTTTTCCTGTAATAATTACTAAAAGGAATAAGATGAAGAAAATTGTCAAAGTGGGAAGTCTGAATATGCGTGAATTTTGTACAAATGATAAGAAAGAGATGATTGTGGATGTTATGAATGAGAAGAAGCTGGATGTCCTGGCTTTAAGTGAAACAAAGCTGAAGGGGGTTGGAGAGTTTCAATGGAGAGGAATAAATGGGATTAGGTCAGGGGTTTCAAATAGAGTTTGGGCTAAAGAAGGAGTAGCAATAATGTTGAAGGATAAGTTATGACAGGAAAAGAGGGACTATAAATGTATTCAAGGATTATGTGGAGTAAAATAAAGGTTGGATGTGAAAAGTGGGTTATAGTAAGCTTATATGCACCTGTAGAAGAGAGAAGTGTAGAGGAGAGAGAGAGATTTTGGGAAATTTTGAATGAATGCAAGGGGAGTTTTGAACCAAGTGTGAGAGTAATGGTGGTTGGGGATTTCAATGCTAAGCGGGCAAAAATGTTGTAGAGGGTGTAGTAGGTAAATTTGGGGTGCCAGGGGTAAATGAAAATGGGGAGCCTTTAATTGAGCTATGTGTAGAAAGAGGGTTGGTAATAAGTAATAAATATTTTATAAAGAAAGAATAAATAAATATGCAAGGTATGATATAGCATGTAATGAAAGTAGTTTGTTAGATTATGTATTGGTGGATAAAAGGTTCATACTTAGGCTCCAGGTTGTACATGTTTATTGAGGGGCAACTGATATATCGGATCATTATTTAGTCGTAGCTACAGTTAAAGTAAAGGTAGTTGGAAAAGAGGAAATGCACAACAAGTAGAGGGCGGTAAAGTTATAAACAAGTAAGGAGGAAGTTCGGAGCAATGTAAGCACTATTGGCAGAAAGTGGGACAGTGCAAGTAATGAGTAGTGGGGGGGGTTGAAGAGGTTGGAATAGTTATTAAAAATACATATTAGAATGTGGTGGCAGAGTTTGTGGTTAAGGAGTGTGGGGCAGATAACGTGGAGTGACTGGTGGATTATGAAGTAAAGGTGTCATAAAAGAGAAAAAGTTAGGCTATGAAAGGGTTTACAAGGCAGAAGCTGTTAGTAAAGAAGAGTAAGAGTATATGAGAGTAATAGAAAAGTGAAGAGTAGTGTGAGAGAATCAAAAGGAGAGCGATGATAGAGTGGGAGAGGCACCTGTCAAGAATTTTTATGAAAATAAGAAAATTTGAAGTGACTTAAACAAGTTAAGAAAGCTTGGGGAACGAATGGATTTGTCAGTTAAAAACAGAGTAGGGGAGTTAGTAGATGGGGAGATGGAGGTTTTGGGTAGGTGGCGAGAATATTTTGAGGAATGAAGAAAGGGAGGCGGTAATTTCATGCACTGGCCAGGGAGGTATACCATCTATTAGGAGGGAAGAAGAACAGGATGTGAGTGTGGGGAGGTGCGTGAGGCATCACATAGAATGAAATGGGGTAAAGCAGCTGGAACTGCCGGGATCATGACAGAAATGTTAAAAGCAGGAGGGGATATATTGTTGGAGTGGTTGGCATTTTCATTTAATAAATGTATGAAAGAGGGGAAGGTACCTAGGGATTGGCATAGAGCATGTATAGTCCCTTTATATAAAGGGAAGGGGAACATAAGAGATTGTAAAAATTATAGAGGAATAAGTTTACTGAGTATACCAGGAAAAGTGTACGGTAGGGGTATAATTGAAAGAATTAAAAGTAAGACAGAATGTAGGATTGCAGATGAGCAAGGAGGTTTTAGAGTGTTAGGGGATGTGCAGATCAAGTGTTTACATTGAAGCATATATGTGAACATTATTTAGATAAAGGTAGGGAAGTTTTTATTGCATTTATAGGTTTAGAAAAGGCATATGATAGAGTGGATAGAGGAGCAATGTGGCAGATGTTCCATGTATATGGAATAAGTGGTAAGTTACTAAATGCTGTAAAGAGTTTTTATGAGGATAGTGAGGCTCATGTAGGGTGTGTAGAAGAGAGGAGACTACTTCCCGTAAAAGTAGGTCTTAGACAGGATGTGTAATGTCACCATGGTTGTTTAATATATTTATAGATGGGGTTGTAAAAGAAGTAAATGCTAGAGTGTTCGGAGAGGGGTGGGATTAAATTATGGGGACTCAAATACAAAATGGGAATTGACACAGTTGCTTTTTGTTGATGATACTGTGCTTATGGGAGATTCTAAAGAAAAATTGCAAAGGTTAGTGGACGAATTTGGGAGTGTGTGTAAAGGTAGAATGTTGAAAGTGAACATAGAAAAGAGTAAGGTGATGAGGGTATCAAATGATTTAGATAAAGAAATATTGGATATCAAATTGTGGAGGAGTATGGAAGAAGTGAATGTTTTCAGATACTTGGGAGTTGACGTGTCGGCAGATGAATTTATGAAGGATGAGGTTAATCATGGAATTGATGAGGGAAAAAGAGGTGAGTGGTGCATTGAGGTATATGTGGAGACAAAAAACGTTATCTATGGATGCAAAGAAGGGAATATATGAAAGTATAGTAGTACCAACACTCTTATATGGGTGTGAAGCTTGGTTGTGAATGCAGCAGCGAGGAGGCAGTTGGAGGCAGTGAAGATGTCCTGTCTAAGGGCAATGTGTGGTGTAAATATTATGCAGAAAATTCAGAGTGTGGAAATTAGGAGAAGGTGTGGAGTTAATAAAAGTATTAGTCAGAGGGCTGAAGAGGGGTTGTTGAGGTGGTTTGGTCATTTAGAGAGAATGGATCAAAGTAGAATGACATGGAGAGCGTTTAAATCTGTCGGGGAAGGAAGGTGGGGTAGTTGTTGTCCTCGAGAAGGTTGGAAGGAAGTGGTAAGGGAGGTTTTGTGGGTGAGGGGCTTTGACTTCCAGCAGGCGTGCGTGAGTGTGTTCGATAGGAGTGAATGGAGACGAATGGTATTTGGGACTTGATGATCTGTTTGAGTGTGAGCAGGGTAATATTTAATGAAGGGATTCAGGGAAACCAGTTATTTTTATATAGCTGGACTTGAGTCCTGGAAATGGGAAGTACAATGCCTGCACTCTAAAGGAGGGATTCGTGATATTGGCAGTTTGGAAGGATGTGTTGTGTATCTTTATACGTATATGCTTCTAAACTATTGTGTTCTGAGAACCTCTGCAAAAACAGTGATTATGTGTGAGTGAGGTGAAAGTGTTGAATGATGATGAAACTATTTCTTTTGGGGATTTTCTTTCTTTTTGGGTCACCCTGCCTCGGTGGGAGACGGCCGACTTGTTAAAAAAAATATATATATATATTTTAATTTATAAATAAGTAAATAAATTTATTCAAGTATACAGTTATGTACATAGATTATCATACATAGCAACATATGTGTAAAGTACCTAGGGTAACCCAAAAACGTCAGTGTGACTTATATTTCCATTGGGGTCCTTTTATATTTACACTTACCTTGGAGGAGATGTTAGTTTAATTTGTAAGTTTGATGGAGGAGATGCTGGCAGAAGTTTAGCACTGTGGAAGATATGTAGCAGGGCGCGATATGTTCATTGGCCCAATACACATCCAGCAACATTGAAGAGTTACTTTCGTGTCGTTTTCCTATCGCTTGCTCACTTAACTTACTTTCTACACTGTTAATTCTACACTTTATCGCTGGCTGGCACTATAGCCTTTATCGATGCCTGCTGCTTTAGTATCGTACATATTGTAGAATCACTGAATCACTGCAGAAGGCACATTCTCCCCTCTCTCTTTCTCCTCTACTTTGGTACTTTGCTACGAGTATTTTCTTGAATTCTGTTGTGCTTCTTTCCTTCCTTACCACAGGGCTGGCACTAGAAGCTTTCTTTGGGCACGTGGTGGCTTATTTAGCAGTTACAAACACTAAAAACAATGGAATAATGCAAAATATATGCATGCACACATGGAATCATCCTCCCTGGCTTGTAAACAATGGCACACTGGCTTTACATGGGCTCAGGCCCAGTGTACACGTTCGGGACAAATGTCCTTAACTGGGTTCTTGGGCATTAGCTGAGCCAATGTTTTAAATCCATAAACGTGCCACTATTCGATTTTGGCATTAGCCAATGCTGCCGTTACCTGAGGGTCCACTGTATTTATGGTTGTATTCTCATTTTCTTAATCTCATTTGATAGAATGGAAGATAAATTTACAGAAATAGAAATCATTTTTGATTGGTTTCACGATGAAAAGTACTTTGAAATTGAGCTCAAGGTAGCAGAAATGTTCGATTTTTGCTGATGTTCATGAGTAAACAAATGACGTTACCGTCCAATACGTGTCCAACTAGCCAGTCTAATATGTGGTCATGAATGGGTTGACATTATTTATACAGTTATTACAATAATGCAGTAGTCTGCATAACAGTAAATCTTCTATTTTATGTGTGAATAAAAATTCAAAATGGAAAGCAAGAGTAATATAAGAGGGTTCTGGAGACATGACTAATGACCATAGAAAATGTTATTTTAGTGCCAGGAATGTCTCCATTGTTCATTCTGGACTCTATTTTGGAATTGGTGTCTTGAAATTTGTGTGAAATTGGCTAAATTACCAATTTCTGACCACTTTATTGGGTAGTTGAAATTGGTAAATGGATGGTTTCTTGTACTCAATCGTTAGAACACATGGAGTTCTAGCAAAACAGCAATAAGTTTGGTCTACTGGAACAATGGAATTGGCCGAAGATAGGGCTCAGTGTGTTCGAAATCGCTGATACGTATATATTGCTGAGAGCTCTAACTTCGCTAGAGCATAATTCCGTAAGTTTTCAGTGTAATTTCATGCTTTTGGTGTCATTTCCATCTGGAAAAAAACTCTCTATCATTTCATAAGAAAAAATAATTTTTTTTTAATTCTTCGACTCTGAGAACAAGTTTGTGAGCAGGGGTCTCGACAGTGAAAACGTTAAGTAACTTTACATCAAATATATGTTCTTGTCTCTTAAGATGTTTGTTTTTGTAATGGATCTAGACTTCTGAGTGCAGTTTGTACTTAATGTAATAAAGTTTCATGCAAAGTGTTCATTAATTGAATTTTGATTACAGTAGTATTTCGCAGACTTATTCTTGGGTGTCCACCTCTGTATACCTATCTTGTAAACACCTGTGTCACCCTCGTGCACTCTAATATGTGATATATATATCTCAGTTACATAAATTGAATTCATAATAATGTATATGTGATTGATTTTGTTCTAGGGTTTTGTAGTTGGCTTCAGTGGCAGTAAAATCTTTTGCCTACATATCTACAGTATGTCCACAATTGAAGTTCCCCAGTCAGCTCCCATGTACCAGTACTTGGACAAGAAACTCTACAAGTAAGTTCTTTTTACCATGTTAGCCATCTCCCACTAATATAAGGTGATCCCAAGAAGGCAACACAGTTACTATTACTCTTTCCAAAAGTGCATAGACACTAAAGTTTAACTGACTTAGTGAGCTGCAACACCCTCACAGCTCCTTCAAAGTGCAGACACTGTACTTTCCACTTACGCAGTGTTGATAGACGCATGTGCTAGTTTATGTACTGTACTCTGCTTAGTCACTCTGAAGAATCATGGCTGTGTTAAGAGTTAGTTTACAGTCTGGATTCAGTGTAAGGGTGAAGAAAGTGAAGAGAGAGAGAAGAGAGAACATTCAGTTAATAACCAATAGGTTCTGGGTTCAAATTCTTAATATTTGGAGCCTAACCCTGTTTTCCCTCAAATGTTCTTCATTTTGTGTTATGTAAGTTATGTGCCAATTTTCTGGAACATAATCCTGTAATTTCATTCTTTCACCTTAAAATTAATTTCCCCAAAACTAACATAGAAACTGTAACTTTAATCTGTGTCGTACTAAATTTTTGTGTATACTTTGTCTTTATACTTACAAATGTGTATTGCAGAGAGGCATATGAGATAGCTTGCCTGGGTGTTACTGATGGAGACTGGGAGGCTCTGGCTAAAGCAGCACTCCAGGGACTCGAATACTACATAGCCAAGAAAGCCTTTACTCGTATCAAAAATCTAAAATACCTGGAATTAATACACTCCATTGAGGTAACACACTTGTGCTGTTCATTTTAATTATTTTGTCCATTTATTGTACATCCATGAGCTATATTTTGTAATTTAATGATTATTATCTGTGGCTGGCTTTCTAAATTCACAAGTCACAGACAGTATTATGTTGCCATCAAAGAACCATGTTTTTGGAACCAAGGCACGATGCAGTCTAGAGTAAAATTATATAATTAAGCTAGATTAGGAATGTAAATTAAGTTTTTTTTTTAACACGTCGGCCGTTTCCCACTGGGGCATTGTGACCCAAAAAGAAAGAAAAACCCAAAAAGAAAAAAGAAAGCTTTCATCATTCAACGCTTTCACAATCACTCATATATAATCACTGTCTTTGAAGAGGCACTCAGGTACGACACTTTAGATGTCCCTCCAAACTGCCAATATCCCAAACACACTTCCAGGACTCACGTTCAGCTAAGCGGTTTCCCTGAATCCCTTCACAAAATATTACCCTGCTCACATTCCAACAGCTTGTCAGGTCCCAAAAACCATTCGTATCCATTCACTCCTTAAACATAAAACCTCTTTTACCCCCTCCCTCCATCCTTTCCTAGGATGACCCATACCCCTCCTCCCACTACAGATTTATACACTTTCCAAAGCCATCCTATTTTGCTCCAACCTCTAAATTACCAAACTACCTCAATAACCCCTCTTCAGCCCTCCTTGAATAATACTTTTAGTAACTCCACTGCTCCTGATTTCCAAGCTACAAATTCTCTTCATAATATTTACACCACACATTGCCCTCAGACACGACAACTCCACTGCCTCCAGCCTCCTCCCTGCTGTAGCATTTACAACCCATGCTTCACACCCATATAAAAGTGTTGATACCACTATACTCATACATTCCCTTCTTTACCTCATGAATAATGTTTTTTTGTCTGCACAGGTACCTCAATGCACCACTCACCTTTTTTCCTTCATCAGTTCCATGGTTAACCTCATGCTTCATAAACCCATTTGTCCACAAATCTACTCCTTAATATCTGAATACATTCACTTCATCCATATTTCCTCCCTCCAATGTGATATCCAATTTTTTCTTTACCTAACTCACTGGATACCCTTATCATCTAACTCTTACGTACAGTAGACTGTTATATTACATGGTAGTTACATTCCTGACAATGCCATGTTAGGTAAATCCATGTTAGATAAACTGAAGAACTTATGGGAAAAATAATGTTAGGCTCCTGGGGGCCCCAAAAAACCCAACAACTTTTTTTTTTAGTCCTCCAGATCTTACAAAAATTAAAGTGAATATGGAATTGTAGTTCATTGTTGTGATGTATTATGTTGTTTTTGCTGCTTAATACTACAAATGCAATAGAAACTAGTATTTCTTACCATAAATTGTGGGTGCTGGTGTTTGTTGATGATTGTGAAGAGAGTGGAGAGTTATGTTTTGGCCCTACTGGGCTAAGGTGGATGGTAGAGGTTCTGGTACTGAAGTCGATGGTTGTATTGGAGGGTGCTTAAATTCTGTAATTGATTTCTGTTCTGTTTTATCCTGCACTACATTATACAACTGACGGTAAGGCATCAGCTGCTCTAGGCACCGTTTCAGAGCACTGCTTCAAGATTTGTCATGGTCCTCTTCAGTGAAAAAGTATAAGTCAGCAAGTCAGTCAGTTAAGTAGTCAGTAAAGTCAGTCGGTCAGTCAAGTCAGTAAGTCAGTCAGTCTAGTCAGTCAGTAAGTCAAGTAAGTCAGTAAGTCAGTTTGTCAAATAAGTCAGTAAATCAGTCAAGCCTGTCATTCAAGTCAATTTATTCATCGCACAAACTCATATATTTACCTCATTCTTTTTAACCCATAAATGATCCAAACGTATATATACGTTCTCTCCCCCAGTGCCCCGAATATTTTGAAAAAAAAAAAAAACTTTTTATATTATTTATTTATTTATTTATTTTTATTTATTTATTTGAACATGATACATTGAAGTACAAAAAATAGTACAGTGGTTAAGTGTAACATGCCAAAGCCCCTTGTATGCAGAGCATTATGGGCAGCCTTAAAATTAACTTAAGATTAACTATGCAATGATATATTCAGTGGTAAACATTATAGTAAACAGATAACAATTAAGCACAAATGAGTATTTCAAAGACAGGTCATATGGTCATTTACTATGTTGCTGTGCATTCAGTAGAATGGAGTATTCTGTTAGGTAATGTAATTAAAAATAACAAAGTTTGATTGGGTCACAGGTTAAACATTTATGAGATACAATTATTCAGTATTTATTTAGTTGTGGGTGAGTAAGTGATTTTTAAGTAGAGACTTGAATTTATAAAGTGTTTCTTTTATATTCACAGGTAATGAATTCCAGATTTTTGGTCCTTTTATGTGCATTGAGTTTTTGCATAGTGTCAGATGGACACGAGGAACATCAAAGAGTGATCTGTGCTTGTGTTATGGTCATGTGTTCTGTTGAGGTTGGTAAGGAGACGTTTGAGGAGAGGGTTTATATTCAAGTTAAGTGTTCTATGTATGTAGTAGGTACAATAATAAGTATGGATGTTTTGTATGGTGAGTAGGTTTAGAGTTTTGAATATTGGTAGAGTGTGCTGCCTGTAGTGGGAATTTGTTATTCTAACTGCAGCCTTTTGTTGGGTAATTAATGGTCTGAGATGGTTTATTGTTGTTGAGCCCCATGCACAAATTCCATAGGTGAGATAGGGGTAAATAATGAGTGATATATGGCCAGGAGGGCTGACTGTGGAACATAGTACTGTATCTTCGATAGTATGCCTACGGTCTTGGAAATTTTCTTGGAAATTTGTTGTATATGTGTTTGAAATTTGAGTCTATTATCAAGGTGGATTCCTAAGAATTTTCCCTCTGTGAGCTTTGTGATAGGTGATCCGTTTATCATTATGTTAAAAGGGACATCTGTAGCTCTGTTACCAAACTGAATGAAGCAGGTTTTGTCAATGTTGAGAGTAAGTTTGTTAGTCCTCATCCAGGTAGATATTTTCTGTAATTCGGTATTCACAGTATTGCTAGCATGACTGGGCTCGGGTGAGAGAAGAAGTATGTAGTGTCATCTGCAAATAGTGTGGGTTTGAGTAGTTGCAATGCATTTGGTAGGTCATTTATGTAAACGAGAAAGAGAAGAGGGCCAAGGACACTTCCCTGAGGGACACCAACTGTAATTGGTTGTGCGGAAGAGTTTGCTCCATTTGTGTACACATATTGGCTTGTGTTGCTGCAGTATGACTTTAGGTAGTTGAGGGAGTACCCTCTTATACCATAGTGCAACAATTTGATGTGGAGGAGCAAGTCATGGTCAACTGTATCAAAAGCTTTACGTAAATCAATGAAGATCCCCAGTGGTACTTTTTTTTTCCCTAGTGCAGTGTATATTTGTTCTAGCATGTGTATAATACCATAATTTGTATTTTTATTAGGCCTGAACCCAACCTGACAGGGGTTGAGTATGTTGTGGGAGATGAGGTAGGAATAGATTCGTTTATGGATTAATTTTTCAAAGATTTTAGAGAGAGTGTAAGTTGGATATTGGCCTATAGTTATTCAAGTCTGTTTGGTCTCCTCCTTTATGGATCGGGGTGACCCTCGCTATTTTGAGAACTGTAGGGAAGGTAGAGGATTTCATGGATTTGTTAAAGAGTGTTGCAGTGATTGGTGACAGCACTTGCAATGCTTTTTTGTATATAATGGGTGGTAAGGTATTTAAATCTCCTATCTTGTTTTTTAGTGTGTTGATAATAAGGGAGACTTCTGTTGGGTTAGTCGGAGCTAGGGACAGTGTGTTCGGGTAGTTGCCAGTGAGGTAGTCATTGGGTGGGGTATTTGAGCTTGGGATTTTATTGGCAAGGTTTTTTCCTATGGTGGAGAAGAAATCATTGAGTCTGCTGTTTCATTGGTGAGAGTTGGGGTTCATCTGGTTTTGTTAGTTCAATTTCGCTTTTTCGTGATATCTTTTTTATTCCTAGAATTTCTGATAGGGTTCTCCAGGTCTTTTTTATATCACCTGTTAAGTTGGATAATCTGTTCTCATAATACAATTTTTTAGCCCTTCTTATCAGGCTGGTTAGGATTGACGAGTGACGTTTTGTTCGGTCTCTGGTTATGTGACCCATTCTGTACTGTTTTTCATATTGGTGCTTTGTATTTATGGATTTGAGGATGCTGGGTGTTAGCCAGGGGCTGTTCAGTCTCTTAGCTGTCATCTGTTTAGTTTTTTAGGGCAGTGCTTGTTATAGAGGTATTGGGTCTTTTATAGAAAGTTATTAATACATTCATCAATATCTGTATGGATTTCTAGCTCAGTGTGCCAGTCAATGTTTGTCACTGCTGTTGTGAAGTTATTAATGGCTGCCTCATTGTGAAGTCTGAAAGTGACTTTAGTAGTGTCTTGGGATAATTTGCCTAGATTAGTTATGAGGAAGGTAGGGTAGTGGTCTGTGGTATTATCTGTGATTATGCCTGATTTTAAAGGGGATATGGTGTTGGTCCAGATGTGGTCAAGTAGGGAAACATTAGTCTCTGTAATTCTTGTAGGTGTTGTTACTGTTGGTAGCAAGAAGCAGTTACTCATAGTGTTTGTGAATTCAGTAACTTGTGGGTGCTGGTCTTGCAGGAGATTTATATTGAAGTCATCTGAGAGTAGTAAGTGATCTTTATTCATGCACGCATCAGTTATCATACTTCCTAGGTTTTCACTAAAATGGCTAATGTTTGACTGTGGTACTCTGTAGATGTTTATCACTGTGAGAGGTTTTTGTAGGTATTTGGATTTGAATTTAGCTATTATATATTCCCCATGTTCATCCCTTGTGCAAGTATTAGTGATACATCCTAGTTGGTCTGAGTAGTATACAGCTGTGCCACCCCCTTGTTGATCTGGCCTACAGTTGTGTATGGCTGTGTAACCAGGAATGGCATAGACATCTGTAGTATCAGGTTTTAGCCAGGTTTTGGTGAGAGTAAAGATGGATATACTGGAATGCAGGGAATTTAGTAATGCTATGAGTTAATCGTAATGTTTGCTTAAAGATCTGATATTGTAGTTAAAGACAGTTATGTTGTTGTTGGTTCTGAGAAGTGCCTTTGATTGTTCTGCTGTGTAGTAATTACAGTTACTGTTTGATTCATTTAAGTCATTCAATAAGATGTTGGTATCAGGATCAATGCTTGTTATCATAAGATTTATAGTGAATCTATAGTTAGAATTAAGTATAAGACAAAGTAAATATTCTAAAGCTATAAAATAGCACCTGAGTTATTTTAACAAATGTAAAAAATATGACCTTAGGTAGTTCTTTAAAGATAAAATAAAGGAGACAATATAAAAGGGACAAATGATTTGTGGTGAGCAAATAAAGTGATGATCAAATAAAGGAGCTTGGGAATATAATTGTAGGTAGTTCTTTAACCCTTTGACTGTCGCAGGCCCCTTTCTGAAACTGTCATTCTATGTTGCAAAATATTAAAAAAAAAAAAATATTTTTTCTTATGAAAATGTTAAGATTATTTTTCTGATTGTTTTAGTCCCAAAAAACAATTTTGTCGTCATTACTTACCGAGATATAGAGGCGTGAAGTTGGCAGAAAATGAGCCGCATATGGCAACAGCGGTGACTGCCACTCACCTGCTAAACTTTGGTTTACTTGTATTCGAAGGTTTCTTGTTTTTTCACTATTTTATTTTGTCACATAACTTATGTGGCCTGTGAGTCCAAAGTAACGTACAATGTACATATACACACTCATTGTATACAACACAATAAATGCACAAACATAATTATCAATATATTGTTTCGGTGGGGGGAAATAAATGGGATTAAATCTGGAGTATCTGAGAGAGTTAGAGCAAAGGAAGGGGTAGCAGTAATGTTGAAGGATCAGGTATGGAAGGAGAAAAGAGAATATGAATGTGTAAATTCAAGAATTATGTGGATTAAAGTAAAGGTTGGATGCGAAAAGTGGGTCATAATAAGCATGTATGCACCTGGAGAAGAGAGGAAATAGAGGAGAGAGAGAGAATTTTGGGAGATGTTAAGTGAATGTATAGGAGCCTTTGAACAAGTGAGAGAGTAATTGTGGTAGGGGATCTGAATGCTAAAGTAGGAAAAACTTTTAGAGAGGGTGTGAAAGGTAAGTTTGGGGTGCCAGGTGTAAAGATAATGGGAGCCCTTTGATTGAACTTTGTATAGAAAGGGGGTTTTGTTATAGGAATACATATTTTAAGAAAAAGAGGATAAATAAGTATACAAGATATGATGTAGGGCAAAATGACAGTAAATTGTTGGATTATGTATTGGTAGATAAAAGACTTGAGTAGACTTCAGGATGTACATGTTTATAGAGGGGCCACAGATATGTCAGATCACTTTCTAGTTGTAGCTACACTGAGAGTAAAAGGTAGATGGGATACAAGGAAAAATAGAAGCATCAGGGAAGAGAGAGGTGAAGGTTTATAACTAAAAGAGGAGGCAGTTAGGGTAAGATATAAACAGCTATTGGAGGAAGATGGGCTAATGAGAGCATAGGCAATGGGGTCGAAGAGGTATGGGGTAGGTTTTAAAAATTTTAGTGTTTAGAGTGTTCAGCAGAAGTTTGTGGTTACAGGAAAGTGGGTGCGGAGGGAAGAGGAGCGATTGGTGGAATGATGATGTAAAGAGAGTAGAAAGGGGAGAAAAAGTTAGATATGAGAAGTTTTTACAAAGTAGAAGTGATGCAAGGAGGGATGAGTATATGGAAAAAAAGATAGAGGTTAAGAGAGTGGTGAAGCATGTAAAAAGAGAGCAAATGAGAGAGTGGGTGAGATGTTATCAACAAATTTTGTTGAAAATAAGGAAAATTTTTGGAGTGAGATTAACAAGTTAAGGAAGCCTAGAGAACAAATGGATTTGTCAGTTAAAAATGGGAGAGGAGAGTTATTAAAGGGAGAGTTAGAGGTATTGGGAAGATGGAGGGAATATTTTGAGGAATTTTTTAATGTTGATGAAGATAGGGAAGCTGTGATTTCGTGTATAGGGCAAGGAGAATAACATCTTGTAGGAGTGAAAAAAGAGCCAGTTGTGGTGTGGGGGAAGTTCGTGAGGCAGTAGGTAAAAATGAAAGGGGTTAAGGCAGCCGGGTTTGATGGGATAAAGATAAAAATGTTAAAAGCAGTTAGGGATATAGTTTTGGAGTGGGTTTGGGGCAATTATTTAATAAATGCATTTGGGAAAAGGTAAGGTACCTAGGGATTGGCAGAGAGCATGCATAGTTCCTTTGTATAAAGGCAAAGGGGACAAAGAGAGTGCAAAAATTATAGGGGGATAAGTCGGTTTTAGTATACCTGGTAAAATGGGGTGGTAGAGTTATTGAAAGATTATGAGTAAGACGGAGAATAGGATAGCAGATGAACAAGGAGGCTTTAGGGGAGGTTAGGGGTGTGTGGACCCGGGGTTTACAGTGAAACATATAAGTGAACAGTATTTAGGTAGGCTAAAGAGGTCTTTGTGGCATTTATGTATTTGGAAAAGGGTATGACAGGGTGGATAGGGGGGCAATGTGGCAGATGTTGCAGGTGTATGGGGTAGGAGGTAGGTTACTGAAAGCAGTGAAGAGTTTTACGAGGATAGTGAGGCTCAAGTTAGAGTATTGTAGAAAGAGGGAAACTATTTCCCAATAAAAAGTCCTTAGACAAAAGGATGTGTGATGTCACCGTGGTTGGGTTTTAAAATATTTATAGATGGGGTGTAAGAGAAGTAAATGCGAGGGTCTTGGCAAGAGGCGTGGAGTTAAAAGATAAAGAATCACACATAAAGTGGGTTGCCACAGTTGCTCTTTGCTGATGACACTGTGCTCTTGAAGATTCTGAAGAGAAGTTGCAGAGATTGGTGGATGAATTTGCTAGGGTGTGCAAAAGAAGAAAATTAAAAGTGAATACAGGAAAGAGTAAGGTTATAAGGATAACAAAAAGATTAGGTGATGAAAGATTGGATATCAGATTGGAGGGAGAGAATATGGAGGAGGTGAATGTATTCAGATATTTTGGGAGTTGACGTGTCAGCTGATGGGTCTATGAAAGATGAGGTGAATCAAGAATTGATGAGGGGAAAAGGGTGAGTGGTGCACTTAGGAGTCTGTGGAGACAAAGAACTTTGTCCTTGGAGGCAAAGAGGGGAATGTATGAGAGTATAGCTTTACCAACGCTCTTATATGGGTGTGAAGCATGGGTGATGAAGTGTTGCAGGCGAGGAGAAGGCTGGCGGCAGTGGAGATGTCATGTCTGAGAGCAATGTGTGGTGTGAATATAATGCAGAGAACTCGTAGTTTGGAAGTTAGGAGGAGGTGCGGGATTACCAAAACTGTTGTCCAGGGGGCTGAGGAAGGGTTGTTGAGGTGGTTCGGACATGTAGAGAGAATGGAGCAAAACAGAGTGACTTCAAGAGTGTATCAGTCTGTAGTGGAAGGAAGGCGGGGTAGGGATCGGCCTAGGAAAAGTTGGAGGGAGGGGGTAAAGGAGGTTTTGTGTGCGAGGGGCTTGGACTTCCAGCAAGCATGCATGAGCATGTTTGATAGGAGTGAATGGAGACGAATGGTTTTTAATACTTGACATGCTTTTGGAGTGTGAGCAAAGTAACATTTATGAAGGGGTTCAGGGAAACCGGCAGGCCGGACTTGAGTCCTGGAGATGGGAAGTACAGTGCCTGCACTCTGAAGGAGGGGTGTTAATGTTTCAGTTTAAAAACTGTAGTGTAAAGCACCCTTCTGGCAAGACAGTGATGGAGTGAATGATGGTGAAAGTTTTTCTTTTTCGGGCCACCCTGCCTTGGTGGGAATCGGCCAGTGTGATATTAAAAAAAAATAATGTATAAAATATTGTTTACAAAACTTGTTTACCCAAACAATACAAAAAATTGTTTATTACTATTGTTTTATAATATATATACAAATGTACAGTCACTGGACATGTTCCTAGAAGTTCTGCAGCTTGTGGAACTCTTTGAAACATGGTTTCATACACAATGGTGTTTTACACTCCTCACACATAAAACGAGTGTGTCTGTATTTTTGTGAGCATTAGCAGGCAGTTGTGTTACGTAGTTATCTTAGGTAAATGATCATGCGTAATCATTCCTTCCTTCCTACCTTCCTTCCTTCCTTTCATCTCGTCCTTCCTTCCTTCTTGTTTCTATAATGTATATACACATATATAGTCACTTGATACTTTCATATAACTGCTATTATCTTTATTCAGCAAGCTTGTCTTGTGTGTGTGTGGCTTCTAATTGTTTTGAGTCAGCTGTCAAAATGACATATTTTCTCATTACTCACTCCCCCTACTGCCTGTCAAAACAATAGGGTTGATGCTCATTTTCCCTTCATCCTATCTAATTATCTTTCTCATTCTCTCTCTTTCTCCTTCATTCTTCCTTCTCCTTCATTCATCATTCTCCTTCATTCTTCCTCCTTCATTCTTCCTCCTTCATTCTTCCTTCTCCTTCATTCTTCCTTCTTCATTCTTCCTTCTCCTTCATTCTTCCTTCTCCTTCATTCTTCCTTCTTCATTCTTCCTTCTCCTTCATTCTTCCTTATCCTTCATTCTTCCTTATCCTTCATTCTTCCTTCTCCTTCATTCTTCCTTCTCCTTCATTCTTCCTTCTTCCTTCTTCATTCTCCTTCATTCTTCCTTCTCCTTCATTCTTCGCTTCTAATTGTTTTGTGTTAGGGTCGGCAGCTGTCAAAATGACATATCGTCTCATTACTCCCCCTACTGCCTGTCAAAATGGGGTCGGATGCTCACTTCCCCTCCATCCTATCTAATTATCTTCCTTCCTCATTCTGTCTCTTTCTCCTTCATTCTTCCTTCTCCTTCATTCTTCCTTCTCCTTCACTCTTCCTTCTCCTTCATTCTTCTCCTTCATTCTCCTTCATTCTTCCTTCTCCTTCATTCTTCATTCTCCTTCATTCTTCATTCTCCTTCATTCTTCATTCTCCTTCATTCTTCATTCTCCTTCATTCTTCCTTCTCCTTCATTCTTCTCATTCTTCATTCTCCCTCATTCTTCATTCTCCCTCATTCTTCATTCTCCTTCATTCTTCATTTTCCTTCATTCTTCCTTCTCCTTCATTCTCCTTCATTCTTCCTTCTCCTTCATTCTTCCTTCTCCTTCATTCTTCATTCTCCTTCATTCTTCCCTTCTATTTGTTTTGTGTCAGGGTCGGCAGCTGTCAAAATGACATATTGTCGCATTACTCACTCCCCCTACCGCGTGTTAAAACAATGGGGTCGGATGCTCGCTTCCCCTCCATCCTATCTAATTATCTTTCTCCCCCATTCTGTCTCTTTCTCCTTCATTCTTCCTTCTCCTTCATTCTTTATTCTCCTTCATTCTTCATTCTCCTTCATTCTTTATTCTACTTCATTCTTCATTCTCCTTCATTCTTCTGGTATCCTGGGCATTGCTTTTGGTCTCAAACTCCTCAAAACCATGAAATTGATCTTCACTGACACTTCCATCTGTGTTAGAGCATCACTTGGGAAGAGAAGAGTCCCAGATTTGTTGGGGAGTCACATATTTCTGACTGCTATGCATGCTGAACAAGGACGACTGAAATGGCATTCCCACAATGCACCACTGGCTCCCCGATTTTTTTTATATGGTGCATACTGACCATGGAGATCCATTCTCTCACATGTGGGCCTACCAGCTTTCTCCTGCTTGATTTGAAGCCACTAGAATTTACACATATAAATACGTCAGAAACAGTGGCGCGTAAGACATATATATATACAACCAAAACAGTCAAAGGGTTAAAAGTAGTTCTTTAAAGTTAAAATAAAGGAGACAATATAAAAGGGACTAATATAAGTTGTGGTGAACAATAAAGTGGTAATCAAATAAATGAGTTTTGGAATATAATGGCAAAATAGTGAACTTATTACACTTTAGCACCTGAGAATAGCACCTTGATTATTTTAACAATTCTGAATATATGAACTAAGGTAGTTATATAAAGCTAAAATAAGGGAGAAAATATATAAGGGACTAAATTAAGTAATGGTAAACAAAGTTCAATGGACAGATAGTCACTATGATATAATATTGATTTGGGAGTAAGATCTGATTTGTAATATATAATAAGTTGAGCAATTAATTGCACTATAAAAAGTAAAAAAATATTAGGTAGTTGGTACTAGCTAACAAAAGATAGTTTTGGGACTCGCACAATAATGTAATTGGAATATACAGTATTTGCTCACACAATATAAAAGGGACTAAAAGAAGTACTAGTAAACAAAATTAAATGGACAGGTAGCAACCATGAATAACATTAATTTGAAGTAAGATTTGACTTGCAACACAAAGTTATGAGCAATTAATAGCAATTAAAAAGAAGTAAAAAGTATTTGAGGTAGCTGGTATTAGCTAGTAAAAAAAATAGAACATTTTTCTAAGTGTTATAGGATTAAAATTAAAAAAAATTAGGGTCAGTACTTACCGAGATATGAGGCTGCGAAGTTGGCACTTAATGCTCACCTGACGGCAACATTGAATCTTGCTGCTTGCAAAAGTGTTGCCGAAATACCTTTTTTTCTCATTTTTATAATATTTTATATAATTTTTATGTTCTGATAATTACAATTTATAGTAGTTCTTGTGATTTCATAATACTGGGTACTGAAATTGTACTCAAATTGTCACAAACACACTGACAGGTGGACATGTACACCTGCCTTGGTCATTTACTATTGCCTAGGAATATATACAAAGTATTTATAGGTCCCAGCAATGTTTTTGATACACTAAAGTATATAATAATAAGAATAATAAAGAAGAAGAAGAAGGAAGAAGAAGGAGGAAGGAGAAGGAAGAAGAAGGAAGAAGAAGGAAGGAGAAGAAGAAAAAGAAGAAGAAGTTTCCTTGAAGCATGTAAAACAATTGTCAGTGACAAGCCTCAGGAACATGCAGTGATAAGATAAGCAGTGACATTTGATGAGCCATGCTAGGGTGCAGTGATTAGATGAGATAAGGGGGGACATTTGATGAGCACCAGTGAGGGTGCAGTGATAAGATAAGGGGTGACATTTGATGAGCTTAGTATCTCTGCTTATCTGTCTCTCTGTCTGCTTGTCTCTTTCTGTCTCAGAGAGAGCCACTGTGAACCAACAGGTATTCTTATGCATTATATCTACAAGCACAGTATAGCACTTTGTCTGGATTTTTTGAGTTATCCTAGGTAATTTACACTATGTATAATTGTATTTATGTTTACCTGTGAGCCAGAGCTGGAAAGAGATAGACACATAGACAGTGATAGACAAGAACGTACAGTGGTCCCTCGTTTTTCGTAATTAATCCATTCCTGGAGCCGTTACTATAAACGAAATTTACAATTTACGAATCAATTTTCCCCATAAGAAATAATGTAAATACAATTAATCCGTTCCTGACGCCCAGAAGTATTAAAACAAAAAAAATTTTAACATGAAATATACATGTAGTACATAAACAATGCAATGGGAAATGATGAATGAAACATTAACAGCATAACACTTACCTTTATTGGAGATTCTTCTTAGTGTATGGGAGACTGGAGGAGGAGAGTGGATTGTTTATAGTTTGGAAGGGGAATCCCCTTCCATCAACACCTCAGGTACCATTTGCTTTTCTGGGGTTGCTTCTCTTCTCTGTTTCTTAATGCCACTAGGACCACCTTGAAAGTCACTGGAGTCCTGTCTCACAAAATAACTGTGGAGAGAGCTCTGTTTCTGGCATCTCTTTAACACTTCCCTAAAATGGCCCAAGACTTTGTCACTGTACATGTTGCCAACCTGGCTTGCAACAACCTTGTTAGGATGATGTTTCTCCATAAAGCTTTCCATCTTACCCCACATAGTAAAAATCTCTTTAATTTCTGAAGAAGGCACCTTCTTCCATCTCTCTTCCTCCTCCTCTGCAGCAAGATTCTGAGCTGCGATGTGTTGCTCTCCCTGCTGAAGCTCTTGCAGCTCCTCAGTGGTGAGCTCTTCATTGTGGTCTTCCACCAATTCTTCCACATCCTCCAAACTCACATCCAACCCCATGGAACTCCCCAGTGCCACAATTGATTTTACAACAGACATAGGCTCATTAGGGTCAGTCCCAAATCCTTCAAAATCCCTCTTGTCGACACAATCTGGCCACAATTTTCTCCAGGCAGAGTTCAAAGTCCTGGTAGTCACTCCCTCCCAAGCCATACCTATAAGTGTTATGCAGTGGAGGATGCTGAAGTGTTTCTCTCCAAAATCCCTTAGGGTCAAGTGAGTGTCTGTGGTCACAGTCAAGTACCTGTGAAACATTGCTTTTGTGTAAGTTTTTTTAAAGTTTGCAATAACCTGCTGGTCCATGGGTTGGAGGAGAGGAGTGGTATTCAGGGCAAGAACTTTACTGTGATGAACCCAAACTCCTTGAAAATTAGGTCATCCAAGTTTGGAGATGAGCAGGTGCATTGTCCATTACTAGCAGGCACTTGAGATCCAATTTCTTTTCCAGGAGATGCTCCTTCACACTAGGGCCAAACACTTCATTGAACCACTCGACGAAAATTTCCCTCATGACCCATGCCTTACTATTAGATTTCCAAAACACACACAATTTACTCTTCATAACATTGTTTTTCCTGAACACTCTGGGATTTTCAGAATGGTACACTAGTAATGGCTTCACTTTGAAATCCCCACTAGCATTAGCACAGAACATTAGCATCAGCCTGTCTTTCATAGGCTTGTGTCCTGGCATTGCCTTTTCCTCTTGTGTAATGAAGGTCCTCTTTGGCATTTTCTTCCAAAAGAGGCCTGTTTCGTCACAATTAAACACTTGTTCAGGTTTCAGTCCTTCACTGTTTATGTACTCCTGGAACTCATGCACATATTTTTCAGCCGCCTTGTGGTCCGAACTGGCAGCCTCACCATGCCTTACTACACTGTGTATGCCAGTACGGTTCTTAAATCTCTCAAACCAGCCTTTGCTGGCCTTAAATTCACTCTCTTCACCACTATTTGCAGGCAATTTCTTTACCAAATCTTCATGCAACTGCCTAGCCTTTTCACAAATAATCGAAGTCATAAGAGTAATCTCCTGCTAATTGTATTCTCATTTATCCACACCAATAATAACTTCTCAACCTCTTCCAGTACTGGTGATCTCATTTTTGTCAGCATAGTTACTCCCTTTGCAACAACAGCATCCTTTATTTCCTTTTTCTTGGCCACTATGGAACATAAGGTTGTGTAGGATTTCTTATACATCCTGGACAGTTCGGCCACACTTGTACCACTTTCATATTGTTTAATGATGGTTTTCTTAAATTCAATTGTATTTCTCGCCTTCTTTACCACAGGCTTGGCACTAGGAGCTTTCTTTGGAGCCATGGTAGCTTATTTAGCACTTGCAAGCACTAAAATAAATGGAATATTATGAAATATTTCGCTGGAGCACATGAGGGGACCTTCGCTCACTGGTGAACAATGCCAGACTTGCTGCCGCCCCAACTCACGCCGTGGGTACGCGTCCCGGACGAACTACGACTCGCGAGTCAACCTATGAAAAGCGAGTCCATGTTTATATGAAAATACCCCCATGATTGGCGAATTTTACGATTGCCGGGAACTACGAAAAGCGGGGGACCACTGTATATGCATCTACCATCCGACTTACGACCTGCTCGCCATACAACCACTCGACTTGCGACCATGTTTTTTATGCCAAATTTCTGGGAAATAAACTGTTTGTGTTGTTCACAGTGTTTATCCTAAACCTTATGGTATGAAATACAGTACTAACAGCATAAAAAGTAAAGGAAAAAATGAAATACAAAAAACAATAAAATAAAATCATTACAAAAGTGTGATGTTGATATTCAGAAGTAAGGTTCGACTTACGTCCATTTTGACTTACGACCAGTTGGTCGGAACCAAGCTTGGTCGTGAGTCAGATGGTACCTGTATACGTTTGGACCGTTTATGGGTTAATTGTACAAACTGACACTTCATTATGGCCACAGGCTATCTCTTGTCTAATATCTCTATTTTCTTCATTAATTCTAAGACTTAAATGCTTATACCTATTCTTGCCACTTTCAGCAACACTCGTATGCCTACTGGGTGCCATGATTACTTGGCAGATACAGATATGAAAATTAAAAGATCAAAACAATTCACAAGCACAGCTAGCTTCTAAGACAATGGAACTAAACACGTATGAACGAATCCTGGGATGGTGGTGGCAGGGGATGGCGGTAGGTCTCCCCCGCTGACCCACAACAAGGAAGCAGTTTGAGCTGGGGAAATTTTTTCTGCACTCACAAATGGAACCGTGTTAAGTTAATTTTACGAAGTGTTGTGTAAAACTGTGCCGCAATTTTTCAATAGTGCAACAACCAAAATGTGGCATATAAATCCATGTTATATAAGGGTCTACTGTATGTTCACTTTCAACTTCTCATTAGAAGCTCTCAAATGCACAGAGTCATCAGCAAAGAGTAAATGTGTTAATTCCTATTTTGTATTTGATTCCCATAATTCATTCCTACCCCTCTTTCCCTACACCCTAAGCATTTACTTCTTTTATAACCTCATGGTGACATTACACATCCCTGTCTAAGGCCTACTTTTACAGTGAAGTAATCCTCCTTGTCAGCTGTTATTTAGATATGATGCACCATCTTCATCTGTTTTGTAATTACTAGTTTTTCTAATAATGATGACCATTTATGTTTACTTAGTGTTCAGCATCATTGCATTTTTCCTTTCCACTCATGTTTGTGTATATAAAAGGGTACCAGTACTTTATATGATAATGAAAAAATTGCCTATACTGTATGTATGTATTGTAAAAAATTGCACAACTTCACTGCTGGGAGTCTGGAATGGTACAGTTTATAAATTTATTAAATTTATGAACCATGTTATATCAAAACCCATTCCATTCAAACCATACTATGCAAGGTATTACTGTATTGGGTAATCATGTTTATTCTTCAGGAACGTGGACACAAAGATGAGGTCGATAACAACATCTTTCTGGGTGACATACTAGCATTTGAAGGCAGGTTCTCCGAGGCTGCTAAATTATACCGCAAGAGTGCAAGAGACTCACTAGCCATGAACATGTACTCTGACCTCAGAATGTTTGACTTAGCACAGGTAAGTCGAGCCTATTACCTATTGTACTGGTTATTTTCATATGTTTTGGAAGGACATAAAATAATGTATTATAATATAGGATAAATGGTCAGTTAACTAGAACCCACTTAACCTTACACTGTTGTTCATCTCCACATTTTAACTTCCAGTTTTAGTTCAAAATTCTTAATTGATATCCGGTGGAGAGCAAAAATATAAATGTGCTTAACAAGAACCACACTAAAAATGATTGAGAGAGTGAGTGAGTTAGTGAGAGAGAGAGAGTGAGAGTGAGAGTGAGAGTGAGTGAGAGTGAGAGTGAGTGAGAGTGAGAGTGAGTGAGAGTGAGAGTAAGTGAGAGTGAGTGAGAGTGAGTGAGAGTGAGTGAGAGTGAGTGTGAGTGGGGGTGTGTGTGGGGTGTGTTTGTTGTGTTGTGTGTGTGTGTGTGTGTTTTGTGTGGGGTGGGGTGTGTGTGTGTGTGTGTGTGTGTGTGTGGAAAAAAAGAGAGAGAAAGAGAGAGAGCGAGAATGTGTGAAAGTGTGTGTTTTTTAAGTGTGGGGGGGGGTTGTGGTTTTTTGTTTTTTTTTGTGTGTTTTAAAGTGTTGTACCCCATCTATTTGTGGCGCAGGGGTTGAAATTTACACTCCTGGCCCTGCATCTGTGGGTTTCACTAAGTCAAAAAGTCTTTCCCGCCCCTATGAGCTTTAAACCCATTCTTCTTAAAGCTTTGTATAGATCCTGCCTCCACTATGACATTCTCCAGATTGTTTCACTTCCTGACAACTCTTTGACTGAAAAAATACTTCCTAACATCCCTGTGACTCATCTGAATCTTCAGCTTCCAGTTGTTACCCCTTGTTGCTGTGTCCCATCCCTGGAACATCCTGTCTCTGTCCACCGTGTCGATTCCTCTCAGTATTTTATATGTCGTTATCATGTCCCCCTCTCCCCCTATCCCTCATGTCCACCATTGTAATCAGGTCGAGTTCTCTTAACCTCTCCTTGTAGGACATGCCCCTTAATGTAGATTCCAAACTGGTGCTGCATACTCCAGTTTGGGCCTGATGTACACAGTGTGCAGAATCCTGAATGATTCCTTGCTGAGATGTCAGAATGCTGTTCTTAGGTTTGCTAGTCGCTCATATGCCACAACAGTTATTTCGTTGATGTGCATCTCAGATGTGTTTGGTGTTATACTCACTCAAAGATCCTTTTCCTTGAGTGATGTTTGTACTCTTTGGCCCCCTAGACTGTATTCTGTCTTCGATCTTCTTCGCCCTTCCCCGATCTTCATGACTTTGCACTTGGCAGAGTTGAACTCCAGGAGCCATTTGCTGGACCAGGCCTGTAGTCTGTTCAGATCCCTTTGTAGTCCTGCCTGGTCCTCCTCCAACTAAATTTTCCTCATTAACTTGACATTGTCTGCACTTCTGAGTCTATTCCTTCCATCATGTCATTCACATACACAAGAAACATCACCAGCCCTAGGACTGACCCCTGTGGAACCCTGCTCTTCACAGGCACACACTCCAACACCTCATCGCATACCATGACTCACTGCTAGCTGCCTTCCTGTCAGGTATTCTCTGATCCATTGCAGTGGAACTGTGTCAAAAACCTTCTTACAGTCAAGAAAATGCAATCTACCCACCCCTCTCTCTCTCTCTCTCTTGTCTTACTCTTGTCACCTTGTAATAGAACTCCAGTAGGTTTGTGACACAGGATTTCCCGTCCCTGAATCCATGCTGATTGTCGTTGATATGCTCATTCCTTTCTAGGTGCTCCACCACTCTTTGATTATCTTCTCCATGACTTTGCATACAATGCATGTCAATGATACTGGTCTGTAGTTTAGTGCTGCTTGTCTGTCTCCATTTTTTTAAGAATTGGGACTACATTTCCTGTCTCCCATACCTCAGGGAGCTGCCCTGTTTTGATAGATGTGTTGAAGAGTGTTGTTAGTGGAACACAGAGTGCCTCTGCTCCCTATCTCAGGACCCACGGAGCGATGTTATCCGGCCTCATTGCCTTTGAGGTATTTATTTTGCTTAGCAGCCTCCTCACCTCTTCCTTAGTATTTTAGAGCCCAAGCATGATGTATAATGCCTCATCGCCTTATCATGTATTTATTTTGCCTCTAGTGTGCTCATTTACCTTGAGTTTATATGTATTGTGTCAAGCACTTGGTGGTGTACTCACCCTATTCACTGTTTCCAAGAAGCTTCTGCCTCCACTGTGGAATGCTTCTTTCCCTTTGACTGTTATTGGTCATATAGAAATGCCTTTATAAAAACCGTTTTTTAACTGTATGTATACTCATAAATTCTGTTCGCTTCAAATGCAAGCAGGAAAAGCCTGTAGGACCCACATGTGAAGAATGTCTGTAGTGGTCAGTGTGCACCATATTACAAAAAGATCCTCAGCATGCAGTGAACAATGAGAGAAAAAAAAACTCCGACCGTTTTTTTTTTAATTAAAATACCGACTTTGTGGTCTATTTTTGTATGGTATTTATGGGTGTATTCTCGTTTTCTTGGTCTCATTTGATAGAATGGAAAACACATTATAGAAATACAGGTGAAGATCTGTCCAGTGTGTTCTCCGTGAATTTGCACAAGATGTCCTCTCTTGAGCAACTGTACCAGCAGCTAAACGAGGAGCTTAGGGTTGCTAAGCTTGAGATACTTCGACTGACGGAAAAAAACAAGAGGATTCGAAGTAATCCTCCTGTTGTGAGTCCTCAGGTCAAGAGAAGAACCTGGTCAGTGGCCTGCCAACATGGAACGAAGCTGAAAATCAAGAAGACTGTTGGAGTGGCAGAAACAACGAAGAGCCAGAAGTCTGCTGTGGAGACTTCCAACCCATTTTCGGTGTTACCAGACAAATGTGTGTTGTCAACTGGAAATGTCGCAATGAGTACCAGGGAATCATTGACAGAGGAGGGTGAGTCGACATCCTTTGAAACCCCAACGATGACCATCGAAAATGTCACTACGAACTCCACAAGTGAAAGTAAGAACATTGTTTTAGTTGGGAACAGTGAAGACGAGGCAGAGGGTATGTTTTCCTATGGCTGGGATGGGGGATATTGTTAGCCATCTGGATGACATCATGAAAGGTAATGGGAGTAATCCTATTATCTGCCTCAGTGCGGAAGGCAAAGATGTTGGCAGACATAGGAGTGAAGACCTGATTAGCAGGTATAGGACAGCAATAGAGAT
This sequence comes from Cherax quadricarinatus, assembly GCF_026875155.1. Taxonomy (NCBI): domain Eukaryota; kingdom Metazoa; phylum Arthropoda; class Malacostraca; order Decapoda; family Parastacidae; genus Cherax; species Cherax quadricarinatus. The sequence goes on along the minus strand of NC_069411.1, from coordinate 66,226,200 downwards.
AATTAGAAAAAATGGTGGGAACCCTGTGATATGTGGTATTTTGCCTAGGAGACGAGTTGGAAATGAATGGTTGTCCAGGGCAATTGGTGTCAACTGCTGGCTGGACAAACACTGTAAGGAAAATGCAGTAGCATTCATAGACAACTGGGACCTCTTCTATGGCAGAAATGACATGTATGCCAGGGATGGAGTTCACTTATCTAGGTTTGGGGTGGGAGCACTGGCCAATGCAGTGGAGGGAGCTGTTAGGTCTTTAAACTAGAAATAGATAGTGGTATGGGTAGTGATAGTGTGAGTTTTAACCCTTTGACTGTCGCGGTCATATATATATGTCTTACGAGGTACCGTGTTTGATGTATATATACTCATAAATTCTAGCAGCTTCAAATCAAGAAGAAGAAAGCTGGTAGGCCCACATGTGAGAGAATGGGTCTGTGTGGTCAATGTGTACCATATAAAAAAAATCCTGGAGCACGCAGTGCATAATGAGAAAAAAAAAACTCCGACCATTTTTTTAATTAAAATGCCGACTTTGTGGTCTATTTTCGTATAGTATTTCTGGTTGTATTCTCGTTTTCTTGGTCTCATATGATAGAATGGAAAACATATTATAGAAATAGATGTGATTTTGATTGATTTTACTATAAAAAGAACCTGGAAATGGAGCTCAAAGTAGGGGAAATGTTTGATTTTTGCCGATGTTCAAAAGTAAACAAATGATGTCATTGTCCAATAAATGTCCAACTAGCCATTCTAATATACAGTCATGAATGAGTTGATGTTATTTATACAATTATTACAGTATTGCAGTAGTCTACATAATAGTAAATCTTCCATTTTTTGTTTGAATAAAAATTCAAAATAGAAAGCAAGAGTAATATCAGAGGGGCCTGGAGACATGACTGATGAACAAAGAAAATGTTATTTTAGAGCCAGGAATGTCTGCATTGTTCATTCTGGACCTTATTTTGAAATTGTCATTTTTTTTAGTTTTCGTGAAATTGGCCAAATTGCAAATTTCTGACCTCATTATTGGGTAGTTAAAATTGGTAAATGGGCAGTTTCTTGTACTCAATCGATAGAAAAAATGGAGTTCTAAAGAAATAGCTATGAGTTTGGTCGACTGAAACAATGGAATTAGCCAAAAATAGACAGATTGACTGGAGCAATTTGACAGGAAATTTAGAGTCAGGTGACTTTCTTGATACGATCCAGGATTGTTTTTTAAAACAGTTTGTGACAGAGCCAACTAGGGGAAATAACCTCCTTGACTTGGTTCTTGCCAGTAGGGAAACACTAATTAATAATCTTGAGGTTAATGATGAGCTTGGGGAAAGTGATCACAAATCACTCAGTTTTAATATATCATGGAATTCCCTAATAATGGCAATCAAGTCTCCGTCCCTAACTTTCGCTTGGCTGATTTCATAGGACTGAAAAATTACTTAGGTGGGCTGAACTGGAATGACCTGACTAAGGTCAGGTAGGTGGTGATGGTTGCCGATATGATGCTTTCCAGGGCATAGTTCTAGCTGCTCAGTCAAATTATGTTCCAAATAGGGAAATCAGATCAAACAAAAATGATCCTAAATGGATGAACAATAGATTAAAATATCTGATTGGTCAAAAGAGAGGCATATATAGGCAAATCAAAAGGAGAGGGGCAATTGAGAAATCGATATATCAGTTAAAGAGAGAAATAAAAAAGGGAATTAGAAAAGCAAAAAGAGATTATGAGGTTTAAAGTTGCAAGAGAATCGAAGACTAACCCAAAAGGATTCTTTCAGGTATACAGAAGTAAGATCAGGGACAAGATAGGCCCACTCAAAAGTTCCTCGGGTCAGCTCACTGACAGTGATAAGGAAATGTGTAGAATTTTTAACACATACTTCCTCTCAGTTTTTACACAGGAGGATACCAGCGATATTCCAGTAATGATAAATTATGTAGAACAGGACGATAATAAACTGTGCACTATTAGGGTCACAAGTTGACATGGTCCTTAGGCAAATAGATAAATTAAAACCTAACAAATCCCCAGGCCCTGATGACTGTATGCAAGGGTTCTAAAGGAATGTAAAGAGGAGCTTAGCACACCTTTGGCTAATCTTTTCAACATATCACTACAAACTGGCATGGTGCCAGATAAGTGGAAAATGGCAAATGTGATACCTATTTTCAAAACAGGTGACAGGTCCATAGCTTCGAACTATAGACCAATAAGCTAACCTCCATAGTGGGAAAATTTATGGAATCAATAATTGCCGAGGCAGTTCGTAGCCACCTTGAAAAGCATAAATCATCAACGAATCTCAGCATGGTTTTACAAAGGGGCGTTCCTGCCTTACGAATTTATTTAACTTTTTTCACTAAGGTATTTGAGGAGGTAGATCATGGTAATGAATATGATATTGTGTATATGGACTTCAGTAAGGCTTTTGACAGGGTCCCACATCAGAGACTATTGAGGAAAATTAAAGCACATGGAATAGGAGGAGAAATTTTTTCCTGGATAGAGGCATGGTTGACAAATAGGCAGCAGAGAGTTTGCATAAATGGGGAGAAATCAGAGTGGGGAAGCGTCACGAGCGGTGTTCCACAGGGTCAGGTTGGGCCCCTGCTGTTCACAATCTACATAACGACATAGATGAGGGCATAAAGAGCGACATCGGCAGTTTGCCGATGCACCAAAATAGGCCGTCGAATTCATTCTGACTGAGACATTCGAGCACTCCAGGAAGATTTGAATAGACTGATGCAGTGGTCGGAGAAGTGGCAGATGCAGTTTAATATAGACAAATGCAAAGTTCTAAATGTTGGACAGGACAATAACCATGCCACATATAAACTAAATAATGTGGATCTTAATATTACGGATTGCGAAAAAGATTTAGGAGTTCTGGTTAGCAGTTAATCTGAAACCAAGACAACAGTGCATAAGTGTTCGCAATAAAGCTAATAGAATCCTTGGCTTCATATCAAGAAGCATAAATAATAGGAGTCCTCAGGTTGTTCTTCAACTCTATACATCCTTGGTTAGGCCTCATTTAGATTATGCTGCACAGTTTTGGTCACCGTATTACAGAATGGATATAAATTCTCTGGAAAATGTACAAAGGAGGATGACAAAGTTGATCCCATGTATCAGAAACCTTCCCTATGAGGATAGACTAAGGGCCCTGAAACTGCACTCTCTAGAAAGACGTAGAATTAGGGGGGATATGATTGAGGTGTATAAATGAAGACAGGAATAATAAAGGGGATGTAAATAGTGTGCTGAAAATATCTAGCCTAGACAGGACTCGCAGCAATGGTTTTAAGTTGGAAAAATTCAGATTCAGGAAGGATATAGGAAAGTAACTGGTTTGGTAATAGAGTTGTGGATGAGTGGAACAAACTCCCAAATACCGTTATAGAGGCCAGAACGTTGTGTAGCTTTAAAAAATAGGTTGGATAAATACATGAGTAGATGTGGGTGGGTGTGAGTTAGACCTGATAGCTTGTGCTACCAGGTCGGTTGCCGTGTTCCTCCTTAAGTCAATGTGACCTGACCTGACTAGGTTGGGTGCATTGGCTTAAGCCGGTAGGAGACTTGGACCTGCCTCGCATGGGCCAGTAGGCCTTCTGCAGTGTTCCTTCGTTCTTATGTTCTTATGTTCTTAAGTGGGCGAAATCCGATTTGAAAATATCCCCAAGGCCTAACTTCGGAAAAGCGTTTTTTCCCCGTTTTCCATCAAATTTCGTTTTTTTGGTGTCATTACAATGGGGGAAAAGATTCTCTATCATTTCTAAAAAAAAATTTTTTTTTTTTTTTTTTTTTAAATTTTGCACACCGGGGAGCACCCAGAATTTGGGGGGTTGCGCAGTAAAGGATTAAGGGAAAACCCTTTTATGGGAAAAATGGGGAAGATTTATTGGTGAACTAGGAAACCAATGGCATTGGGTGTAAGGAGAGTAACAGAATTGGGGGAACAGAAATAGGGAAAGAAAAAAGAGAAAAAGAGGCGAATTGAGATTGTTGGAGTGGGGAACATTGATGTTTTTGCAAACTGGAGGGTTTTAAATGTGAAAAAAAAGGGACATCCCCTGTGATGTCAATTCAGGTTTAAAAATTGTTCCATATAGACAAAATATGGGAAAAAGGGGGGGGATGGACTATTGCCCGGATCGTTTAAGTTGTTGCATAAAAATGGTATAAAGTCCGAAAACATATGAGTCGTTTGGGTAGAATTTTCAGGGGGCCGAAAAATTAATTTTGGGCTGTTTACCGTCCCCAAATTGGATGAGCCCAAGGAAGACTACTGTGGGAGGAAATTTAAGGCCAAAGGCACGGTAATGTTTAATTCTAGAAAATTTTAAATTTGTCAGATTTCTGAATTTTTTGACAGGGAATTTGGAATTAATGACTTTTTTTAAGTTCAGGTTGTTTTTTTTAAGCAGTTTGTGACGGCCACAAGGGGTAAAAACCTGTTTATTTTTGGGTTTTGGCAAACAAGAAATCACTTTTTAAAAATTTAAAATTTCAACGAAAATTGGTGCTAGCGACACAAAACAATTACCCTTTTGCATTGAATGGAAATAGAATTAGGGTTAACTCGTACGTCCCCCGATTTTTTGCTTAGCATTACAGTGGGCTTAGAGAACATTTCACTGTTTACTGGGGGGAACGAAGAAAGCTAAATTGAGAGTTTTCTAAACATATGCATGCTGCCCAAAAAAATTTTTCCCATATAAAGAAATTAAACGAATAGAAATGACCCCAAAAAGGTGAATAAAAGGGTCAAATTTTCTTTTTGGACAGAAAAAAGGAATTTTTAAAACGCTCAAAAGAGGTGAGGGCATCTTATGAATCAGAAAAGAATTAAAAGGGACATTTTAAAGGGGGGTAAGAAAAGCTAAACGGGGGCTATAAATTAAGTTGCTAGGGGTTCGAAAACTAGCCAGAAATTTTTTCCCTGTTTATAGAACAAATGTTAGAGATAAATAGGCCCCCCTTAAAAATAATTGGCCCTCTTACAGACAAGGAGAAAGAAATTGCTCTATTCTTTAAAAAATTTTTTTTCTTGTTTTATCGGAGGACCTAAAAATATCCCCGAAAAAAATTTTTTAGTGGGCTTGAAGACTAAAAATTATGCAAAATCATAGTCACTGCAAAAAGGTATTTAAACAGAAAAACCGACTGAAACAAAATAAATCCCCAGGGCCCCGTGAACTTTTTTCCGGGTTCTTTCCTTTGACTGTCGCAGGCCCCCTTTTGAAATGTATTCTAGTCCCCCAAAAAATTTGAAAAAAAAACAATTATTTTTTTTTTGAAAATGTTAGGTTTTATTCGAGGGTTTTAAAACCCGAAAAATTTTTTTTTTCCTCAGTATTACCGAGATTAGAGCCGCAAAGTTTGGGAGAAAGTGAGGTGGTCGGCAACAGCGGCAAAATGGCCCACCCGGGTTTTTTTTATTTACTTTAAATTTAAAAGTTTCTTTTATTTTCCAATATTTTTTTTTCCCGAACTTTGTGGCCTGTGAGCCCCTGAAGGGGCTTTTTTCAAAAAAAACACTCATTGTTTACAACACAAAAACGAAAAACTTTACCACTATTAGTTTGTGTAACACTTTTTTTTACACAAACAAACAATCAAAACAATGTTTTTACTATTTTCCATAATATATATACATATGTCGTCATGAACACGTTTTTAGAACTGCTGCAGCTTTGGGGAACTCTGAAACATGGGGATTGCAGAGTGGCATTGACATCCCCACAATAAAACGAGTGCCTTGGTGTTTTGGGCATTTTGTGATATGTGTAATACATAACACCTCTTCTGACATTTTTTTTTGGCAGTTTAAAATTTTTGG